>OOIL02000116.1:334324-435109 GCA_900332095.2 Cuscuta campestris
CGCTGGTACGTGTAGGGATGTAGGCCAGGACGGCGACCTCGCCGGAAGCTCTGGAACTGTGGACGGAGACCTCACCGGAAGCTCTGGAACAGTGGACGGCGACCTCGCGGCAACTTCTGGAAGTAGGGGTGTAGTGCAGACTAGGGCTAGTGGGCTAAATTCTATACCTAGGGGCTAGGGCTAGGGGGCTAGCCCATAAAAAATTTAATAAAAAATAAATTAAAATATGATTAAATGGCCCAATTCGTACCGGGTACGGCCCCAAATTCCTGATTCCGTCCAGCTCGAAGAAGCCGCCGAATCCTTTTCAACCAAGGCGTTTCCGATTCGCCAATAGCCGTCCCCGCCGGCGAATCCGTCCCCGCGTCGCTTCCGGAGCGGGAGGCGGCACCAAACAGCCGAACCCGTGCAACCTAGATTGAGGTCTTCAGTTAAAAAAAAACAGAAAAAAAGGGAAGGAGTATTTGGGACGGAGAGAGTATTAACTATAATTCTAATTGTCTAATAGGTTCAAATCCTCTTCATTTTCTCCACACAAAGTACACATATATGGTATCACTTTATTTAATCAATGATAAAAAGTTTGGAAGGTGCATATTTACAACATCAAAATTTCACAATAAGCTATATAAAAACACATTCTTGAGCATATATATTCCCTATTCAAGACTGGATTTACATGCAAAATTACAACTACTACACTATCTATATATATCCATCTTACATATTCAAAACCAAAATGAAAGTGGGTTTGAATGTTTGATCATGAACGAAGTCATTAGGAGACTTTGTCGCCGTCGTCGTCGTCCTCGGCAATGCCCAGAAACTGCCGCCGTTTGATCTTGAGGAAGGCGGTGGCTTTGGCGTCGATGAAGGGGTCGGCCACCCAGTTGGGGCGGTCTTCGTCGCTCGGGCGTACTTTGTAGTACACTTTAGCCACCGGCGCCGCCACCCTCTCCTCCTCTTCTTCTTCTTCTTCTTCCCTCTTTAGTCTCTTTGCCTTCACTTTGAAGAGCCCAAGGAAAGATTTCTTTCCCATATTCTTGGAAATAAATAAAGATTTTTTCTTCTTCTTCTTGTTATTTTTTCTTATTTTGATTGATGATGGTGATTAATTTGGAGTTGGTTTTTGGGCAGTACTTATAGTGGCTTGGGAGGGGGAGATTAACGCGGATAATGACGGATTGACGGTGGGGGGATTGGATGAGGGGAAATTGCGTAGAAGATTTCGTTAACAGTAATGATATTGGAGTATCAAACCGACAACGAAACGAGGGAATAAGGAATAAGGTGGACGGGTGCCTCCAAATCTTGACCATCTTTCCATCCCTTAAATCTTAATGGGCTTGTTGTAATTCATGTATTCCAATTTGTGACCATCATTTATGTAATTCATGTAACGCTCCGCTACTATTCACTATAAATCAGCAGTCACTCAACGTCATCATTATAGTGTTGATTCAATAGTGTTGATTCAAATGATGATTCTGTTTAATAGGAGCTCCCAAAAGCAGCGATCTAAGTAGACATGTCTTAGAAATAATATCGAGTGTGCATAATTTCTTTGGCGCGAGAAAACATCAAATGTATTAGGAGTTACCTCAATGCGTAAATAATACTCCCTCCGTCCCAAAAAGATTGGGACATTTTGACTAAAGTGGTAAAATAAGAAGGGATATTTTGGTGTTGACTTTCCAAAAATACCCTTGATGTGATGGGTAAAAGTAGGATGTGATGAGTAGATTATTTGGAAAAAGGTATGATGTGATAGGTAGGGTATGAAAAAGTAAGGGGTAAAAGTGATTTTTTAATAGAAATGTAAAGGACTTTAAGGGACGCAAATTTTTCGAAACGTAACTGACTTTTTGGGACGGAGGGAGTATTATAAATTTTCAAGATTCTTCATATGAAAGTATTTAGACAAATAATAGTTGTGTTATTATAGTCCTAAGGTTCACATGTAAAATGTAGTTAGACCTTATTCACATATTTTTATGGGTTCGTGTAGCTGGATCTCCTTAATCTTACGGAGTACAAGGTCCATTAAAGAAAATCATGTTATGCGTGAAAGTATTAAGATCTATAAAATGAGTATGAATCCAAAAATCACAAGACGATGTGTCGACAAATGAAGCTTAAATTTAGATTTCAACTCCAAATTATTTCCTAAACTAATTAAATCCATATATATATGAAATTACATGGATCACCCCATGTCATGTTCCAAGAGCAAAGACCCCTTTGATTTCTTGCCTGGAGGGTTGACCAAAAGAAAGAAAAAACAAGCCCATAAGGCATGAATAATGATCACAATTACAACAAGCCCATTAAAGAATGAAAATTCTTTATATATAAATTTGAGACACTATGTCTGAGAATTTGAGATGTGACATATTAAAAAATTGATATGTGACATACTAAGAACTTGACATGTGGCATATTAGGTGATAATTTAACCAAATTACTCTCTTCAAGTATTTTACCTTTTTTACTATTTTTCGAAAATGATAATTGCTTATTTTGAACTAATGAATACAAACTTATATTAGAATTAAAATTTTTACCATATAATTAATCATTTTTTATAAAATATTATTTTTCACAATTTTACGTAAAAATATACTCCGTATTTAATACATGTATTTGATTCAATAAATCATAAAATTTACTAAAAAAATAATTGTTTATAATAAATAAATTACACTCCTCACTTATAAATAAATTTCATATTTGTTCATTATACGTTTACATATATTAGTTTGATTATGTTTATTTAAATATTGACACTTATTAAATAAAATACTTTCCTCAGCTATAAAAAAAATTTGAAACCTAGCTAATATGTCACCTAATTTAAGATACAAAAATGTGAATTCAATGTTTTGGTATGAAATCTTTGGGCAGATTTAATTATAAGAGAAACATTCATTTTTATGATATTATTCTATCCAATTCAATACTATAGTTTTTACTCTTTTCATTTATAAAAAACTTTTAATTAATAAATAAGATAATTTTTTCACATCTAAATAACTTTCATACGAGTATTTGTTTAAAATATGTTAAAATGAAATTAGTTTTTATTCTATTTATTTTAATAATAATGTAAATATTAATAAATAGATGTTATTGAAAAAGTAAATAATAAATAAAACAATTTCTTCACCCATAAATAGATGTTATACTTTTTTATTTGTTCATGATACATTTAAATGAAGTTAGCTTAATTATATTTATTTAAATAAAATACTTTCTTCACCTATTATTTATTTTTTTGACACCTAATATGCCACCTAATTTAATCATGAAAGAAAAATATTTATTTTAATGATAATATACTTTGATTATTTAATAATTTTTACTATCTTCATTTATAATAAAACTTTCAATTATTTCTAAAAAACTTTCAATTAATAAATAAGATTTATTTTAATCTCTAAATAAATGTTATATGAATATTTAATTTGTTTGTAATATGTATAATTAAGTTTGTTTTGATTCTATTTATTACAATATTGATATAAAATAAAAAACAAACATTATATTTTAAAAATCACATAACAATATTTATAAGACAAGAGATGACCGGACTATAATTATGTTAAAATTAAAAAAATTATTTTATGATTTGATTTTATTACTAGATAGTTGATGATTTATATACCTTAAGCGATTTATGATTTAAATTAAAAAAATATGATATTTTTTATCTATTATGGTATTATATTCTTAATTAAATTGTTGGATACAATAGTTCAAAAAATTTGCCCACCATCACATACTCTATTTACACGAACATTTTTTATGATTTCAATATTATTGAGTAGTTTAATTATGGAATAAATAACGTATGCCTTAAAAAATTTCTAAATGTTTAAATTTAAAAAAAGACTTTGACAATTAAATTTCAAATGTATATTGTAGAAATTTCAGTAGCAAATGTTATATAAATGTCTTATCATTATATTATTTTTTAAGGTAGATGTTTTATTTTGTTTGATATTTAAAAAATAACGTAGGAAGAATAATTATAAAATCAAAAAAATTTGTTTCACACAATGCATGGATGCACATGTTAAAATACTAGTATATATATATAAAGCTGAGCAGTTTAATTGTGCTGATGACACGTGTCATGCCACATATGTTTCATGTGACACTTGTCAAGTCATGCATGTTCCTTATTGACACATGTCATGCCATGTGTTATGCCATGGTGCGTATTAAATTTTATACAAGTAATAAAAAACCATTGTTTTATTGCAGTTTATAATTTTTTTGCCTTCTAACCTTTTGCTTTCTCACTAAAATAATTGATATTATTTTTACATTTTCACTAGTAACGTACTTTCAAAAGTAAAAAAAATCATTTTATAATTTTTATCATATAAAGGTTATGTTCTAAAAAATAAAACTATTGATAAATTTTTAAAGTATTCACCATTTACTTTATCCTATAAATTTTAATACATCTAGACCTTAATTTAAAATATATATTTCATATTAATTTTTTGTACGTTTGCATTAATTTTTCCATGCATAATTTTTAACAAGAATAAATTATTTGTTTTTATTTAAATAAAGTTTCATGTGTTTTAAAGATAGTATAACATCACACGTGTTATTCTGTACAACGTTTGTCACGCAACACATGGTTATGTTAAATAATTCCATCCAAGAAAAAAAAACAAATAATACATCTACATTAAAATTAAAAATAAAATTCTATTTAAAAAATTTATAGAGTACATATTATAATTTATTAAATAATAAAATAAATAAAACTTCATTAGTAGAATGCAAAAAATTTAGAATGCATACTAGTTATGGTCAAAATTTGGAGGCATCGGTCCACCTTATTCCTTATTCCCTCGTTCCGCATTTGATTACTTTCTCTAACCCATCCTCTCTCCATCACAAAATATTTACCACATTTAAAATATCGAGATAAAATATCAAGTTTTTAAATTTATTTTTTATAAATATTCGTATAAAAATAAAAAATGCTCCGTATAATTTACATATTTAAAAACTACTCCCTCCGCCCAAAAAGTCTGTCTCGTTTCATTTTTTGTGCATCCCATAAAACACTTCTATATCGTCTCAAATGTCAAAAAAACTTCCAATATGCCTTCTACCCATAATAAAGGGTAATGTGGTAAATTGTAGGCATTTTAGATGTGGGTAGAAGTGTTTTATGAGATGCGCAAAAACTGAAACGTGACAGACTTTTTGAGACGGAGAGAGTACATGAAAAATTTTTCGAAATAAATAGTGTTAAAAATATTTTATTTTATTAAATAATTAAAAAAAATGTACAAATAAATAATAGTTCTCGTGACTCTTGAAAAAGTTAGTGTGACAAACATATTTTGGGAAAAAGGAAATACTCCGTACTAGTTTACTACTCCAATATCCAGTGCACTGTTAACGAAATCTTCTACGTAATTTCCCCTCATCCAATCCCCCCACGGTCAATCCGTCATTATCCGCGTTAATCTCCCCTCCCAAGCCACTATAAGTACTGCCCAAAAACCAACTCCAAATTAATCACCATTATCATATATATCAAAATAAGAAAAAATAAGAAGAAAAAAAAAGAATCTTTATTTATTTCCAAGAATATGGGAAAGAAATCTTTCCTTGGGCTCTTCAGAGTGAAGACGAAGGACAAGAAGGCAAAGAGACTGAAGAGGGAAGAAGAAGAAGAAGAGGAGGAGAGGGTGGCGGCGCCGGTGGCCAAGGTGTACTACAAAGTACGGCCGAGCGACGAAGACCGCCCCAACTGGGTGGCCGACCCCTTCATCGACGCCAAAGCCACCGCCTTCCTCAAGATCAAACGGCGGCAGTTTCTGGGCATTGCCGACGACGACGACAATGACGACAAAGTCTCCTAATGACTTTGTTCATGATCAAACATTCAAACCCACTTCCATTTTGGTTTTGAATATGCTAGATGGATATATATAGATAGTGTAGTAGTTGTAATTTTGCATGTAAATCCAGTCTTGAATAGGGAATATATATGCTCAAGAATGTGTTTTTATATAGCTTATTGTGAAATTTTGATGTTGTAAATATGCACCTTCCAAACTTCTTGTCCTTTATTTTTCAGAAAATCCCAAGCAGCAAATTCTTTTGTGGGTAATCTGTTGTAAATATGCACCTTCTAATTTCTTGCAACACCGACTTAAAAATGTATTTAGATATGATGACTATACAATAACATTATATATCCAAATTTATAACAAAATACACCAAACACGGGCAAAGATGAATTCCTTTTAATAGTATCCATATTAGTTTCTTACATATTTATTTGGGTTATTATTTAATTGAGTAATTTTTTCAAAACTTTATTTTTTTCAACATTTTCCAACCTCTTCTATTTTTTCTGGTCCTTCCAGTTTCTTCCAATTCCTTTCTATATTCCAACTTTTAATTTTTTCCAACATCCAACTTTAGAATTCCAATCGAAAAGAACAGAGGCTTAAACAAGTTCATAAAAAGTTCATAATGTGCCTTTTTCGACTCAATACTTTTTATTTATAATCAACTAAAACTAATGTTTGTGATACAATTTGATAATAATTGGTCTTATTGAATAATGAAGATCCATCCCCATATATACATATTACAAGAGAGAGTTCTAATCCAAGTAGGAAAAGAAATATAGTAACAACACAATAAGGAAATAAAGAAATAATGAAAGGAATTAATTAATAATATTATAATTCCTAATATCCCCCTGCAAGCTGATCAGCGGAGACGAGGGACAGAAGAGCTCGCAGTATAAGAGTCATTGAAACGTTACCAGCATGATGTGGCCGAATGTCCGTGCTTATCACAAATCTGACACGTAGGAACAATCTGTGACGGTCTACTATTTCCGAAGGACGGTCGACTGTTGTTCTACCGCCGCAGGAACTATTGTAGCAGTGTCGAGAGGACGGTCGACCGCGGTAGCCCCCTCGACCGCGACCTCGACCGTCTGTAGGAAGAAGAGCATTATGTGCCCCCCTAAAGGAAGAATAAGCTAGATTCACTTTTTGCTCCATCTCAATGTTAATTTTCTCTGAAGTAAGCCATCTAGAAAGCTGATTGAGAGTGATATTGCTGTTTTGCAGACAAATATTTTGTCTGGATGAAAAGTATTCGATAAAGAGACCACGAATAACAGTATTGACAACATCTCATTCTGGAATATGTCCACGTAAAGCATCAAGATTAGCAAGGATTGTGGCGACTTCATCAGGGTATTGAGACATGGATTTGGTTCCTTTGCGCAGGATATGTAGTTTATCACGAAGTTGATAAATATAGGCGGTGGAAATAGAGTTATACCTTGTCGCTAATGCTTCCCCCAAGGCGAAGAAGTGGTGAAGCCATGAGCATGTTTATGGACGGCATGACTAATGATGGCGAGAAGACATGCCCGGATCTGAGTATCAATGATTGTCCAAGAAGCAAAATCACAATTTAAAGTAACAACTCCATTTTTGAGGATAATTTTAGATGGATTTTTCATGGATCCATCAATCCACCAAGAAGAAGATTTGCTTCAAATGTGGTTTGAACATTTAGCGATCATGCAGGATAGTTTGTATCCGTGAGTTTTCAGGGATGAGACTGTGAAGATTTCGGAGTAATAATTTTACTCCATATGGAAATGAAGATAAGGGGTCTTTTGCTGCCACAGTAGTCGACCGACTGTAGGAAGTGGACCGACGGTAATGCCAAAAAAAGGGTAGGGTTTGGGAGATCTTAACTCCGATAGCATGATACAATTTGATAATAATTGGTCTTATTGAATAATGAAGGATGCATTCTTATATATAGAGATTACAAGAGACAGTTCCAATCCAAGTAGAAAAAGAAATACAGTAACAACACAATAAGGAAATAAAAGAATAAGGAAAGGAATTAATTAATAATATTCTATTTCTAATAGTTTGATGAAATATTTCTTATAATAGGGAATTGTGTCTCAAACATTAAAGAAAAAAAGACTGAAGTAGATGTAAAACATATAAACTACACCAATATAGGAGTTCCATATTTTTATTCTCAAAATAGAAGTTAAAATGCATATATAAATATATAATGTCAATCATGCCAATGTACAATGCAAAAAAATATTGTGAAATATCTATATACAATACCAAAAAGTATTGTGAAATATTTATATACAATGTCATATTATTATACTGCAAACTTCTATTTTGAAAATAAATATATGGAACTCCTATTTTGGAACATTTTTATGTTTTACTTTTATTTAAGATACTTCTTAAACGTGAAGCAAACAAAAAAAGACTTTTTTTTCAAAGAAAAAACATTGGTTAAAGAAAAAAGTCAAAAAAAGCAAGGTCATTAAGGAATGAATTATGTCAAGATTTGGAAGCATCAGTCCACCTCATTACTTATTCCCTCGTTTCGTAGTCGGTTTGATAGAATAAATTATCACAGTAATTCATTATTATCCGTTACACTACGTTAAAGAAGTCTTCGTCTTTGTAATTTCTCATCATTTAAGCGCGTTAATATAATCTCCCCTCCCAAGCCAGCAACTATATAAATACCACACAAAAACCAATTAACTCTAAATCAATATAATCACCAGCTATCATATCATTTCCCTTTCCCAATCCAAAATAATTAAGAACATTTATATTTCCAAGAATATGGGAAAGAAATCAGAGTTTTCTTTCCTTGGGCTCTTCAAAGTGAAGAAGGAAGAAAAGGCAAAGAGGAAGAAAGAAAAAGAAGAGGAGGAGAGAGAGGCGGAGCCGGTGGCTAAGGTGTACTACAAAGTACGGCCGAGTGACGAAGACCGCCCCAACTGGGTGGCCGACCCCTTCATCGACGCCAAAGCCACCGCCTTCCTCAAGATCAAACGGCGGCAGTTTCTGGGCATTGTCGAGGACGACGACGATAATGTCGTCTCCAAATGACTGTGTTTGCTTTTGAGTGTGCATGGGTAAAGTCTACGTACAGTCGTACACACACTCTGTAAAATCTGGTTTTTGTGGGATTTTATTGGGTTGTTGTTGTCGAGGACGTTTCCAAATTTCAAGTGGCATTAGGAAGAACACCATATATGCAATGAAGTATATGCTTAGATAGGATTTGTTTAGTTAATTAGACTTTAGATTGCTGAATGATGTGTATATATATGTGTGTGTTCATATCTTCATAATGGAACATGTTTCATTTTCATTTTTGAATGTACCTTAGATTGATGATGTAGTAGTTGGAGTTTAGCATGTAAATTCAATATTGTAACTTTGTCTCCTTTTTTTTAAGTTTCAATCTTTTTTTTTGCGTCCCACAAAACATTTCAATCTTTTTTTTTTTACAATTTTTTAATGCTTATAAATTTTTACTTTATAAACAAAAAAAAACCAAAATAAAAATTGCAAAAGACCGAAGCAAATGACCAACTATTTACATATTTTTTATGCAAAATCGAACCGAAGTGAACCACCAATTTACCTTCCATTTTGTCTTTGGTTTTGAAGCACATCCGAAGTCTATAAGACCGGTTTCATTGTTGTGACCCGAAAAGGATTCGTGTAATTTCATTTTGACGCGTGGATTTCAAATTATGGATTTGAAATTTTGATCCTCTGTTATAGAATTTAAAATGTGAAATTGGTAAGTTTAGAATTTTAATTTTTAAATATTAATAGAGGAAATTAATTTTTTTTAAAATATTTTCCTTCTTTACTAGACAAACAACGGAAAATATTATTGGAAAATAGTTTTACTTGAAAATCATTTTCCTCTAAAAAATGGTCTTCTAGGAATTTTTTTTCCCCAACCAAACACACCCAAAAATGTCTAAAATACTTCCAAAACAATTTCTATCCTAAATAAAAGAGAAATGAGATTATTTTAAAAATTCTAATTGGGGTATAAGTGTTTTGAGAGATACGCAAAAAAATAAATATGGAATTATTTTAGAAAATGGGGAAGTATATTTCTTTTTTTGTGAAAGTTTTAGTGTTCAGATGCATAATGGCTCTCATTGAAAGCTATCCGAATAAGTTAAGAAAGACTTCAATCGTCTTCAAGTCCTGAGGAGAAGAAGAAGAGGAGAGATTGAAGAAAGCAGGAGGGAAGCTATTCGGTTAGAACAGTTCAAAATATGCTCTTTATCTCAAAAAAATAGTCTTATTTAGAGCATGAACAATGGCAAGTCATATTCTGAAATGTCACACGCTGACTGTTCAACCAATCAAAGTTAATCTAGTCATACAGTAGCATAGCATTGGAGTGGTATACCCTCCAGTGGCAAGTAAACATAGAGTATATCAATTTCCATATCAAATTGAAGAGTGAAGAAGAAAAAAGATGGAGGCCCAACATCAAACAATCAAGATTACTGGCGATGAGATCGAGGTACAAAGATGGGTGATTTTCAGAGCGATTAAACAAGAGATGGAGTGGCAGAGGGTACCTGAGCGTCGAAGATGGTGGCCGGCATGGTGGCGAAAGAGCACCAATGATTGACGACGATGGTGCAACAGATGATTTCCCAGGGAAGAGAGAAGAGAAGTGACCAGAGGAGTGACCCATGATTTTCCTAGATCCCCTTTCCGCTGTTTCTATCTTGCCTCGCACTCGCCACGATATTCGGAGTGGCGAGCGGCATCACACGCGATCCAATTTTCGCCTCTCCCGCGTTGTATTGCTTTAGTTTCCACGAATGGCAGGGCGTGGCAATGTAAATCTTTGCCGCTGCCCATGCTCTTAAAAAAACGTACTCCATTCGCCCCATATTGGATGCCACCCTTCCAACAATATACAAAACCCCATCATTTTTAAAATCATTTTAATTATAAATTAACATAAAAATTATGAACTACACTATTTAAAAGTACATAAAAAACTCTATAAAACAAGATATGACAAAAATATTTTATTCTATCAAATTTTCCATATAAATATACAAACAAACAAAAGTTATCGAGAGGCTGTATTAGTGACATTAGTATCCATTTCAGAACAGAGGGGTATAAAATATCATCTATTTTAAAATTATTTAAAATAAAATTAATATAAAAAATATAAGATACAAATTATATACTGCCTCCGTCCCTAAAAGATTGCCACAGATTGACTTTTTTAATCAAACTGTAACACCCTTTGACCACGGATATTTTAAAATAAAAACCCAAATTCACTAAATTTACATTATAACTAAATATATTTTTTTAATAATTTGCAGTCAAAGAGTGCCACAGTTTTCCATGATTAAATTTAACTATGACAATTTTTAAGGACGGAGAGAGTATTACAAAATTACATCAAAAGTTCTCTTTGCATCATCTTTGGTTCTTCTCATTTTACAAATAACTTTTAACTAACTACGGAGTAATAAATACTCCATCCATATCAGATACAGAATGGCAAATACAGCCATTAGTGAGGTTTCTATACCAGCAGATAGACACAATAAGTTCTAAGAAAATGGTGACTTTTTCACAGTATTTGCCTTTGGATATGTTCTTGAGCATCTCTGCATGTATATGCTCCCAAAGCTATCTAACGACAGCATTTGGTTGTATCCAAATCTACATTTAATCCTTGAAATTTGTAAATAAAACTGAAATCAAAATGAATCTGGCCAATACATAATGATAATCTAAATAAATCTGGGTGACTTATTATTTAATCAAATATCTATTAATCTACTGAACGAGATTGAAATCAAGGTAAATTGTTGTTACTATCTGGCTAATACACATAATTTCACAAAAGCATACCATTCATTGACCCTGTTTGGGAAGAGCATTTTCGATTAGCGTTAGCGATTTGGATAAAACTTTAATGGTGTAGATTAATTCAGAAAACGCTAACGCCAAAGGCTACCGTCAAATAGCTTTTTCAAAACGCTAACGCGAATCTCTAACGCAAATGCAAACTCCAAGTTTCTCACCCAAACCTTAGGAGAAATTTACCCATGACATTTCAAGGAATCCTAAAATGTGAAATACCATCAACTCTCCATTATATGCCCAATCTTCACTCATAATTTCTTTAAACCTCATACACAATGTAAAAGTCTTAGGGCTAGAGTTAAGTTCTTGGATAGTTCTTTAATAATATCTGTAAAAACGCTAATGCTAAAGGTTTTCTCAATCGGCACCTTTCAAAAGGCTAAAGCTAAACGCTAACGGATTCAAAGTTTTCGTGCATTGAAGAATGGATGTGAAGATAAAATGAATATTTGGTAATAAATTCTTACCAAAAAATGTGTCAAAATCTTCCAAAATTAATGACAGATTGCCAGCTTCAGTCTAGGTACTATATAAATATCAATCATATGCCATTCCAAGGAAGTAAGCAATTGCTTCCAAATTCAACCAATTATACCTGAATTGCAGAGTTGAAACCCTAGATGACCAGGAAGAAGGTGAAGCTCGCTTTCATCAGCAATGACTCGGCTAGGAAAGCGACATTGAAGAAGAGGAAGAAGGGGCTGATGAAGAAGGTGAGCGAGCTGAGCACTCTGTGTGGAATCGACGCGTGCGCCATAATCTACAGCCCGTACGAGAACCAGCCGGAGGTGTGGCCAAACACGGCGGGGGCCCAGAGGGTGGTGGCGCAGTTCAAGAGGATGCCGGAGATGGAGCAGAGCAAGAAGATGGTGAACCAGGAGAGCTTTATCCGGCAGAGGATCGCGAAGGCCGGCGAGCAGCTCAAGAAGCTCCGCCGGGAGAACCGGGAGAAGGAGATCACGGAGGTGATGTACCAGTTGCTGACGGGGAAGGCGGCGGCCTTGCAGCAGAGCTTGATCCTCACGGATCTGAACGATCTCGCGTGGATGCTAGATCAGAACCTCAAGGAGATCGACAAGAGGATCGAGACTCTCAAGAAGGAGGCGGCGGCGGCTCCGGTGGTGTCTCAGCCTGCCGCCGCGGTGATTCAGACCGTGACGGCGGCGGCGGATCAGCAGGAGGAGGTGGGGGTGGATTTGGGGCAGAGGCAGAATTGGTTTGTGGATTGGATGATGAGTAACCCTAATGAGCACATGGGGTTTGAGCACGGCGGGGGAAGCGGCGGCGGCGGCGGAGGGGATGAGATGAATATACCCAACCACCACGCGGTGTGGCCCGGTGCTTTCTTTCCTTGATTTTACTCTGTACTCCGTATTTCTTTAGATGGTACACTTCCCCCTAAAATTATTTATGTTCTGCATTTGACCTCACGTGTTATTTAATAAAATGAATTAGAAATGGAATGCTTAAAATTTAAAAATTTATTACTTTCTCTCTTTTTTTAAATCATTATTATTTTGTATTCAAGAAATCCTGATAATTTTTTTTTTCATTTGACAAAAAAAATCTTGTCACCACTCATTTTGTTGAAGTTTTATTGTGGTTTTAAAATATGATACGGCAGGTCTTGACATTTTATGGGTCTTAGGCCAATTAAAAAATTTGACCTCTTATGATTATTTTTGAAAAAGATCAATATCACTTAGGTAGTGTTTGACAACTAGTATTTTATTTCAATTCATGCATTTCAATTCTAAAATTTAAAATCTTGAATTTCAAATGACAAGGGGAGGATCATGTTCCCATACTACCATTAATGAATTTAAATGATTGAGTGTGACATATTATCATTGTAGTACACATATTTACTCAAAATTGAAAGTTTAAAACTCTAAATTGATTGTTTTTTACAATAATATATTACTAGTTCTATTTGAGAAAAAATGATTATGGGCCCCCTATGATCGAAATGGGCCATATGCCTACCCCAAGGTCGGCTCTAAATATGTAAATTTTATTTTTTATTTTTATATCAATATTTAAATTAAATCATTTTTAAAAAGATGAGGTTTTATAGCAAAACCGAAATCAGAAGTGTTTTAAAGAAAAAGATAAGGTGATTTATTAGTACAAAACAATATTTTGATAAAAATATTGACGACGAAGTGGTGAAATCTATCTCAAAGTGTTGAAAACAAATTATTTCTTGCACATAGAAGATAAATTGTCAATGTGAAATTTGTACTAAATAGGATTGAAACAAAAGTCATTTTCTAATGTAGGACTTAAACTTTTTTATTCCCTAAATAAGACTTAATAATGTCTAGTGGGAGAAATAATGTCTAGTAATGATGAACATTTACTTGAATAATGACTAATTGATAATGACGAAAGGTCCTAAATTTGAAAATAAAAACATGTGGTCTTATATTGAGAAAGTCATTATGTTCTAGTCCTATTTAGGTAAATTTCTCATTTTTCATATTTGAGAATTTCAAAGGAGATAATAAACGTCAAATAGCGGAACATTGAATAATAACAATGTTTTTTAGGAGTGTATAAACATAAGAGGTAGAGCACTCGAAATACTCGTGAAGCCTCGGTGTTTCAAAATTTTTCTCTCTGTCACGTCAGCTTTAACTAACCTCACAATTTTACTGGAAATGAGTTTCAAGCTCTGGTATTTCAAACTGGGGCTTCACACCTCTATTTTTTACATTTTGAATACATATTTTGTAAACTCAAATTGATAAGATTTCATTAATTAATTGAATGTAAACGATAACAATTCATAAAATAAAGATTTGAATGATAACAACATAAATAAAAAATAAAAAATAAAAAATGACATTACATTACGAAGAAATTACTGATTATTTGAGCGACTAAAAATATGTTTAATCAAATCCACCATTAGTGCATTGTGAATCTCTTGGCTTCAAATTTCTTGGCGGTTTCTTGGTCTTTTCTTCATCGATTTCTTCGTACGTAGGCACCTCATCGTCCGGGTTATAATGACAAATTACAAACTCGTTGTCCTCTATGAACATATTATGAAGAACAATGCATGCACACATGATATTTCTCATTTTTGTTTGAGAATAACACTTGCACAGACAATCTAGAATGTGTCACTTACCCTTCAACACTCTGAAGCCTCGTTCGATATCTTTCATCGCCGCCTCATGAGCTTTTTTGTAGGTCAAGCATTTAAGACTCATTAGTTTGGAGAAGGACATGACAATTGTGGAATAATCTAGATATATCTCATCGGCAAGATAATATCCACGCTTGTTAAACATCCCTCTAAGCTCAAAATACGAGTCGGGTGCAGTCTCATTAACCCAATTGTTAGAAACGGGTGATTGATCAAGAACATTGATATCATTGTTCGAGCTCGCAATACCGAAAAAAGCATGCCAAAATCACAAATCATTTGAAGCCACAATTTTGAGCTTATATACTAGGCTTGCGATGATAACCCTGGGAGAATTGACCATGCCACGCAGTGGGACAATTTTTTCATTCCTAATTCGTGCAATTGATGCTCCCAAGCATGCTGATAAAGCCGTGTGTAGCGGCATGCCTCGCGTGTAACTGTTCAATGTTGCTCACTATCGGCTTACGTAAATACCTTTTACGATCGATAAAGTCAAATAATAGCTTTAGAAAATTTATAAACGCATGACCTGATGTTTCGAGCCGACATCTTCAAGTATTTGTCAAACATATCACTGGCCGTCTCGTGCGCCATCTGATGAAGTGCGGTGGTGCATTTCTGAATGCTGCTAAAATCATGTCGGCCTCTCGCATCAAAGTGTTGGATGAACCAAGGCTCCTTGCATTCAATATATGTGAGTATACGTAAAAACAAAAAATAGATCACGTGAAAAGAAGTACTAAAATCCTCCAGTGTGTAAACACACAGAGCGTTGAAGTAGTCATTGAGCAATGATTCATGTGCAGCCGCCCGATCACGGTTTAAATGCTCACATCAGGTCGAGCATTGGGACGATTCTGCTTTCTCTTGTTGGCCTTGTTGCCACCATTGGTAATAGCCCGTCGTGAAACAACAAAAAATGAGAGTTTTTCTTTCATCGTAAGATGAAGATGATTCCATTTAGAGAGAGTTAAAAGAAATAGAATATATTTTGGAGAAATTATAGAGATAATGAGAATATATTGTGTTAAATATAAGGGGTATTTATTGTATTAAAATGATTTTTTTTATTTTTGCCCAGCGGCCAGAATTTTGGGTCGTTGGGGGGGGGGACGGGCACAAAGCAATAGCGCACAGCTGCGTCAAACGTTTAACGCATGTTAGATAACGCACCCATGACGGAGGAGGGGGCGGTGTTTAACGCCCTCCTGGCGTTAAAACTGTGTTTGTTGCGGTGGGTGTTAAGCCCATTTCCGGTGCTCTTAGAGACCTAATCGGCTAGAGACTCTACAAGATATATATAAAATATTAACACTAAATATAATGATGTATTTGTATTTAACATGTTCCCCTGAATCCCTGGCTAAACTTTCTAGGGATTCTCGAAACATGATGGAAGTGAGTAAGATGTCAGTATATTAAGAAGATAAAGGTACATGCACAACACAAACATGCCCTAGAGCTACTTTGTTATGGACAAAGTGAATGTCCGCTTCCATGTACTTGGTGTTGCACCGGGTTGCAAGAAGGAAAAACTGCACTGATATTATAAAAAAAGAAAAAGCGACGGTTTCAACATTAATCGATGCATGATGTTCCAGAATTAGCATGGTGGAACAGGTTTAAGAATAGTTTCTAAAACGGGAGGAAGGAGACTTGAGATTGGAAGTCTATCGCGAGGCCGCGAAGGACCTGCAACACCAAAGTTTGTTCACTAGCGGCGCATCCACACCGTTGATGTAGCTGACTGGATTCTTTAATTAATTAAGCGTAGGGGCTCGTATACTCTCACGTAAAAAATACATTTAAAAATTGAAGATAAATGCCTTTTGTAGTATAACCTGCAATTGAGAATTGTGAGGTACAACCAACCATACATAGAAAAAAATAGTACTCCCCGTGTCGTGTCCCAAATTAAGTTATTTATTTACTATACATAGAGTCAAACTTTATTCACTTTCTTTCTTTATTTTCATTACTCATTTGATAAAATAATATGGTCATTTCACCTCTCATTTTGTAAATCTTTTGGCCGGTGTAGTTGTTTAACATGTAAAATTTATTTTTTTAAATCCGCTTCAGTTCTCTAATAATTGCATTGAAAATAACTTCAACCAAACATTGTAAACAGAAACAAATGATTTAATTTGGGATATAGGAAGTTTGTAATTGGTAAACAAAAAAAGAAGATTGGTTGTCCACTTTGTCACGAATAAAGTGAATGTCCAATTCAACATGTTTGGTTTGCTGATGCTGTACCAGATTTGTCAAACGATACACAGCACTAATATTGTCACAAAAGACAAAGTGGCTTTGCTAAGAGGTTGATGAAGCTCAAGAAGGAGATTTCAAATCCAGCTCAACTCTGCAACAACATTTGCTACAACACAGTATTCAGCTTCAGCACTAGAACGAGAGGTGGTAACCTGTCGTTTGGAAGACCATGACACCAGATTGTCCCCTAAGAAAAGACAATAAGCTGATGTAGACTTTCGAGTGTCAGAGCATCAAGCCCGATCTGCATCTGAGTAGGGTTGAAGCTAATGTGTCTCAGATTTAGTGAGGGTAATCCCATGCGTGGATATGCCATGAAGATATCAAAGTACTTGCTTCAGAGCCGTGAGATGACTGAACCCGGGTTCATGCAGGTGAAGGCAAAGCTGCTGGACAGCGTAAGTAATGCTCGAAAGTGTGAAGGTGAAGTACTCCAGGGCTCCAACAATAGATCGGTAAAGAGAGGGGTCGGACACCGAAGATACCATGAGTGAGGTGTCTACTTCAATCTGTAGAGGGCTTTGTTTAATTTGCATACATGATGTGGGTGAGTGAGATCCTGAAAATCAGAAGGTTGGTTGGGATAGACGGCCTCTCGGAGAATGCCATGTACACCCGATCACGGGCTCGGGTATCCGGTCCGCCCGCAAAAGTCCGGCTGTAAAATAGCGGGTTTGACTTTACATCTTAGGGTACGGGCTTATAAATGGCGGCTCGAATATTTTAGGGCTGGACTCGGGTTTTATGCTCAAACCCACATACCGACCCGACCCGAATGAACTAAAATATTTTTTATTAGTATAATTATAATAAAATGACTATTCATTAATAATGATAATAATTAGAAAAGAACAATACTATTTTAAATTATTATAAACACATATACATAATTCTATGGAGAAAAAGGTGAATTATAAGTATATTAAATAAAATGAATGCATCTTTATTATTCTGTATCGTTTACAACGTATCACACATTGATAATTGTGTTCCAATAAATAATTCTCGTACTCCCTATGTAGTAGCAATATCAAACAAAACACATTTTATATATTAATTGTTCTTTCATTACTCATTATAGTTATTATATCAAACATCTAATATACTAATCCATTATTTTATTTTTTTAAAAATTAATTTTCTAATTATTTAGAAACTTTTGTCGTGCGGCCTAGGCCGGCACGAAGCCCGCTACCTTAAAATATTTTAAAATTATCTCAAAATATTTTAAATTTTTCTAATTTGACGGCGGGCACTTTCAGCGAATGAAGATAAAAAAAATAAAAGGATTTAGGGAGCACTCTTAAAAAAATCGGGGTGAGGGCAACACTTAATTTATTTTTATAAAACCAATGTAAAATGAGAAAAAAAGTTAGTAAAATACAGAGTATATTGCCATTTTTATTTAATTGAGATTTGAGATTCAAAGTTTAGACCATGGCTACCGGCGACTGAGACAGCTTTCCTCGGTTCCAGTTTCGCAGTTTTGGCTGGATTCCTTCCGGTTCTTTCTTCTAGTTTCGAACCCCAAAACACTACGCAGGTGAGCAAATATTCCCTTTTTTAATCAGATTTATATTGTTCAGACTTCAGGATAAACAATTTCTTATGAATTAGAAATTTGAAACCCTGGCATTATGAATGATTTGGTGAATGATTTGGAATAGAAATTTTCTGAAAGGAATTTGAGTACTGCGGTTGAAAAACGAATTATTAAGTACTCCGTATTTGCTATATTTATGTTTATCTGCGGTTGGGCTTCCAGATTTACTGACTACGACTCTCGAACTAGGAAACCACTGAATTACTTCCAGGTTAGAAAGAACCCTAATTTCGTATTGAATTGTAGACAACAATCTGTAGAGTAGTTTTCTAATTTTGATGATGTGTGTCTACTATATGCATTTTACATTGCTAGGTAGATGGTGAATTTATTTGGAAGGAATTTTTGGTTATTTGGTTTTGGTTAATTATTTGATTTTGGTTTTAATTTATGGGCAATCGGTTAATTTGTATTCCTTATAGTCATATATAATTGTGTTGTCTAGAATCAGTTCAGGGGCATTTTCTCTACACCCCCACACTAATCCCCCGTCCCCTACCCCCTCCCTGAATCAAGTTCGTGGACACATCACTTCTCTCATCCATATTGCATACATCCTCAGCCCAAGGATCCAACATAAACCACTTGATCCTGTTAACAGAGGCAAACTCCATAAGAGAATTTTGTGTGGGCACTCTATTTACTACAAACCAGGAATTCATCTTTAGGGTTGACTCTCTAATGAAAAAATGCCATATTTTTACGAAGAATGGGCCAAGGGGGTTACTTTAAGCCTCGAGTATTTCCCGAATATACTTTTGTATAAACTCCTCTAACAGTTCATGCATAGCACATCCTTCATTTGGTTTTGAAAATGTATTGAAGAACATTTTTTTGTCAAATTTATAGAAGGAACTCAAATCAAGCTTTATTAATTGCACAAGACGATGGTGGAGCCACGTTCATTAAAAATTAAAATATTTGAAAACTTTCCACAAAATTATATTAGTACCCAGAAGTATGGCATGGCCACATATGGTTGATTTTTTTCAATTTCAAGCACAGGCATGCTAGAATTCAAATGGGTGAAAAATGGGAGATCTTTAAAAGTTTATGATATTTCTTATTTTATCACTTTTTGAATCCCCATTTATTCACTGAAACGTGATCCATCTTATTGACATTTGACAAGCCATATTGACGTCAGTGTACTACTGTACTTTTTTAGAACAATTTAAGAGGTATATGAAGGGCTGAAGCAGAGAGATAGATAGAGGTTTAGAAAGAAATGAGTGGTTGATTTTAAGAGAGTGAGGGAAATTGTTAGACTGAGGGATCACTTTTAGACAGTTTGTCTGATATACTCTTTGAAATTTCACTCATACCTGACTCTGTTCAGGTTAGCTTGAATTTGGGCGAGGTTGGGGCTAGAATTTGGGCATTTTTCATTTTCACTTAGACACTGGCTAGTTGATTCAACTAGTGGAACAAATTGGCAAACATTTTCTGAAATTGACCAAAATAAAAAGATAGAACATCAGATTATTATGAGGCATGTTACACGTGATGCACAATGTTTAACACATCAGGGATCTTGATGTGGACAAACTATATGAGTCGTGCACATAATGGCTAGTTTGCACATAGTGAGGAACCTATGATGCACACGCATCAGTGATTTCTCCATTTTCTGCACATCTTGAGTTCTCCATTGACATCATTGCATCTTCCCTCAGCTTCACATCTCAATCTTCTGCGGAACCTCCCTGTGGGTCAACGGCTGAGTCCCGTGCAATTCTGTTCTTGATTATTTATATGACTTTGATTCTTGGTCATTTTTCTATAACTTATGCCGTTATGCTTTTATTTATTTGTGGTAGTTTTGACTTTTGAAAGACTAGTTTTATTTCTTTTAAAGTCTGTTTTGTATATATTTGTATGGTTTGCATATAGAGAGCTACTACTCTTTTTTCTTTATATGCTCCTCATGTTCTTGATGTGCGCGTCTCAAAGTGCATTAAGTGTCCAAGGCCCCTTTGTGCATGGGTGCATCTTGCACCCTTAACATCTATGAACAGAAAGAGCCAGATACCAAACAGGGCCTAGATTTTTGAAGTGTTAAGCCAATTCTCTCAATTATGCAGTACCATTTAGCTACAGCTGTGGCAGGCTCCCCATTGGGCCCAGGCATTATAAGAGATTGAAAATGTGGAGAAGATTTTTCACTGCCATCTCTACTCCTACCCATCCAGCTACAGTATCATTGCGTTCATCTCTCGGCTTATCACCTCCTCGCTTCTCTGCTTCCTCTGGTATCATTCTATTTCCTCCATTAACTCAATCTATGTATAGGATCTCAATTCATTTCTATTTTCTGATTCTCCATTTTAATTTATGTTGAACAGGAAATGTTAACATATGGAAGGGGGCTGTATCTTATGTAAGTTTCTGTAACTGTGTACACCATTTCTTCTTTACTCTTAACAACAACAACAACAACAACCCAGTTAAATCCCACAAGAGTAGGGTTTGGGGAGGGTGTGTGTACGCAGACCTTGCCCCTACTCAAAAGTAGAGAGGCTGTTTCCAAAGAGACCCTCGGCTCAACGTCGAAAGTTGCATTGCTTGACTAACTGCTACTTCATTAATTAAAGAAGCGCAAATAGTTTAGATATCCATTTTGATTTATTCCATCACACCCCAAAGCCAAAAACAGGTGAAATTTTGGCTCCATCGGAGATGATGGAAAATTCTTCTTTACTCTTAACCAGTTGAAATTCTTTGTCTGTGGAATGTCTTACCTGAGTATTGTTCTTCCTCTTTTCTAGCCCATGCGCATGCTGTCCTCCATGTTGTCTTGTTTATGTTTGGTTGTTGTCTTGTTTAAAGATTGAGGAGACAACACTTCCTACATGATTTTTTACACTTTCATGTGACTCTAACTAGTTTAAACTCCATAGTATCGTGATATTTATAGATAAGGTCAAAATTAAACAAAGGAATACTGAATGTAGTATGGAAGAGAGTGTTTCTAGTCCCTAAGTTGTTTCTTAATAGTCCTTTTTGTATCCTAGTTATTGCACTTTTGCATGCTAATCCCTGAGCTATCATTTAGGTAGCAATTATGGCCCCTCTGTAGTGAAAAACTAATTAATAATAAGGGGTAAAGGTGTGTTTTGTGTTTCAAAAAAAAGAACTGAATAATAAATTTCAAAAGTTCAGGTATATATATTTAGGACAGCGTTCGATATGGCATGGCATAAACGCGCCTCATGCCGCGTCTTAGAACCAATTTGTTGCCAATGCGCTTGAATTAGCCATGGTGGATGGTTGCATACGCCGCATGACGTTTACAACTCATGGCAGTATAGTTGCGTTTACATTATTGGATATTTCATCTACATACATTTTAATTATTTCTTTAGTTTTCTTGACAGATTTAAATTCACCACCTTAGGCTAATATTTTTCATTATTACATGCTAATTGTTGTTGTGTTTGAGATCTTTTACTTTCTCAATATACTTTTCTAATGTTCATGGATTAATTATGTTATTAATATTGCTCTATCTTTAATTTAAATAATATTTTATGCACATCTTGGTACTTCAAAATGAGGCTTATGCCTCAATATGCCTCGAGGCTTACACAATACGCAATGGACAAAAAATGCCTCAAAACCGCAATACGCAGGGTTGTTAAGATTGCGAGTCAGATTGTAGCATTGTACGATTGTTCCATCAATGCTAGGGCTACCAATCCAGATCGGCTTGGGTCGTCGAGGATGGCTTAGGATCGGTATATCGTCACAGCGATTTAATCTGAAGAAGAAGAGGCGTCAGAAAAAAAGAAAGAGGCGAGGCGCGCACGTTGAACCGATTGTCTCCCAAAAACACTTTCTCCTCTACGGCTGCTTTTTTTTCTTTTGCTGACGTGGGTTTGCATATGTGGCCTTCGTTTTTTCTTTTTTGGGTCCAACTCTGGGGCCTCTTTCCCAATCCCAAGTGAGATATACTTGACCCAAATCTCACTTTTCTTTCCCAAGCAACTTGACCGAAATCTCAGTTTTCAGCCTTTTTCTTTTAAACTTTTTTTATTTGAATGAGATGACCTTATACCAATTTTTATATATTTGGGTATTATGATTGTGATTTATGGCTTTATTTTTTAATTATATACATGTTATAAATTTTAAATATTACTTCGGTACTACTCTGCGATTTGAGTAATGGTCCACAATTTACAATCCTCTGACCCCCCACCAATCCTAACTAGGATCTCAAGTTTAACAACCTTGGCAATATGTCATTTCGAACATTGATTTAGGGTTTGTTTGGTGAACCAAGCAGGGTTGATATAATATAGGTTATGAAATCTGGAATAAATTATATGAGTTCTAAAATGGAAGTGATTAGAGAGATCTGAAATGATGGTTGTTAGTGGCATGTTAGGTTGTAGTGGGATGGGTGCGGGTGCACATACGGGGACGTGGACTGAAAATGGTATTTTTAAAAAAGTTATCGGATGCAGGTACTGCAAGAATACAATAACCAAAAATAATAAAATACTAAAAATGGAATTGTAAATATAAAATACAATACTTAGCTCGTAACAATCAAAGACATATGTGATATGATGAAATTGTGGATTGTGAATCCTTAATTAAAAACATCACTCCTTGTCAATACACTTTGAGATCTATGCATCACTCCGTAATAATATTAAAATATGAAGGGTTACTGTATTCCTATTCTTTGCTTGGAGAAAAGACTAGGCAATATCAATAAAGCATACCTATACGGCTATACTAGTGGAAGTCTGGATGGGAGAAGAAACTCAAGAACGACACCATGCACCTGTACCAGGCTAGTTGACAGCTGTCGGCTAGAATTCCAAAAGCTCTGGAACAGAGGTGTCACTCCACTACTCCTGTAAGGCTGGGTAGACAGGAAGTCTGACCACAAACTTCAAATTTTGAGGGGAGCTGGCTGCTGCAATTGGGTCGGAAGTCGAAATGGGAGAGAAGTAGTTCGCGTAATTCTTCGTAGATTGAAAGAGATATCCAACCCCTCGGATTGATATCTCCCGAATTTGGACAAAATCAAAACACCCTATTTGGACCATAATATTATGTCAGGGCCTGGAAACTGATCCTGTAAATAGTGAATGGGAACCTTATTTTGGGATGGAGTGACTATATTTAAACAATACTTTAGTCTTTATAGGTTTTGTGTTGGTGAGACAAGTACATACAAATTTGCTTCTCATTTATTCTTTTTTGCTTTCCCATTGCTTGTAATGCCTATAATGGGACTACATATGTGTAAGTGCAGTATTCAGAGATGAAAAGAACAATTGTGCAACAAGTCTATCACGAAAAATGCTATTTTTACACTGTACTTTGGCAATTGGTGGTGTAGTTTTTGCATTGTTCTCTTGTTCTCAATTTGTCATGACTTCCATATATTCCTGCTAACCTAGTAATAGATGGCTTTAGGTAATTTTTATTCTGCTTGGATGCGTAGTGCATCATTGACTTGCTTGGTGCATGTGATTCCATGTGAATTAGGTAAGCACATGATGATTGAAGTGTTAATATTCCATCTGCCCTTCTAGGATTTTCCATCTTTTCTTTTTTGTATGTCCCAAAATACTTCCTAGTTTCCATTCTAAAAAAAACGTCTGGTACACACATTTTCTCTATATTCTAAACAAACTTCACCTCACAATTTTAGAGCTTAATCTCCATGTCCGAACTAGTTGGGAAAACCCAATGTGGATTGGGGTAGCATTTTTGCTTTGACCTATCACGCAACACATGATTCTTCTTCAATGTGTGATGATTTGTAGTGCAATTTATTTATTTTATCATACTTTACCAAATGGCTTCATCTAGAGATTATATTGGGTCCAACCAAATTTTGTATGCAATTCAAAATAGGGTTAAGTCGAGAAAACTGCATGGGGATATTTTCGTGAAGATTCCAAGCTTTTGAGTTTTTGGATGTGGGAAATGGAATCCAAGCTGTGATTTCGTGGTTCATAGATGCTAGTATATCTTTGTGCAGTATTTATTAGTTTAGTATACTGTATGTGATATAGCATTGGAACTAAAGAAGAGTCTCTTGTACATTCAAAGGAAAATGGCATTGCATCAGTGACATCATATCATAAGGGTCCTAGTTCCAATGTGTCACAACTCTTCACATTGGGTCATAGTTTTCAAAGAAGAGTCATTGCCACCATTGGGTCATCAGGGGATACTGTTTCTCAAGATGCTTCAGCTTCTAACTCTCTGGTGACTCCACATATTAAGTTTAAGAGGCTAGATAAGACGGCAAAGCACATAATGCAGGTATGAGATTTTTCAGCAAAACATCTGGTGTGGATTATTTATAGTAATGCAGGTATGAGATTTTTTATTTTGATCCCTGCCCATTGCAGATTCTTGATAAAGAGGCAGTTGAAGAAGTGAAGACACAGAGAGAGATACTCGATATACGACCTGGCTATATTTTGCAGCTCAAAGTGGTATTATTGCTTGTTATGAGTTTTTTTTTCAATTGTTCTATTGCTTGTCATAATATATTTTTCTGAATATCATCTTTTGAACTTTTATATGGTCTTAGTCTTGTTGCTCTTGCCAAATAACTTGCTATTGTTCATGCTTTTATATCAGGAAGTACCTGAAAACAAGAGACGCGTTTCAATTATAAAAGGAATTGTGATAGCCAGACGAAATGCTGGGTTGAATACCACATTCAGATTAAGAAGGCTCGTGGCAGGGGTTGGCGTTGAATCCGTCTATCATCTGTAAGTGGAACTAACTTGAATCTTTTTATTTTCTTCCTTTTTTCATATAAAAAAGACGTTACAAAAGAAGAAAAGAATATGCTAACACCACAATATTTACTATTCAGTGTTGCACTTGTAGTCTTGTCGAATACTCTCCCTGTCCGGATTTAGTTGTCCACTTTCTTGTTATCGCTTGTCCAGAATTAGTTGTCCACTTTCTATATTCAATTGAGAAATTATGATGAGTTGTGTAAACTCCAAACTATCCTAGAGATGAGGGATGGACATTGTTGACATTAATGAGTGGCAAACTTCTTTGAAGGACCCTTTTTAACTTAATGAGAGTTTTTAGAATGTGGATAGCTAGTTCCGGACAGAGGGAGTATACAACTAGCACTCCATTTGTTCCAATGTTGCAAGAATCACTAGTTGGTGGTTGGGCCTCCAGTAGCTTGGTGCTTTAGTTTATTGTTTTATTTCAAAAATCGTATTCCTTCCGTTTCATAAAAAGAGTCTTGTCACAAATGTATAATCTCTATATTGTAGTATGGTACAAACGTACACCTGTGTGAAATTATCATATATATATGTATATATATATATACACACACACACACACACACACATATATATATATATATATATAGCTATGTTTCAATTTTTTTTGTTTAACTAAATTTGACACACTTAATTTGTTTGAGGCACTTGTATAAAAACACTAAGGGGCTGTTTGGCAACTCCTGAATCGGTAAGTGCTGAAGCAGTAAGAGGTCAGGTCTGAACCATTAAGTGCTGAACCAGTAAGAGGTCTGAACCATTAAGAGCTAGTAAATTGCTTAACTATTCAGAGGCAAATGTCTGATCAATTCAGATAAGAGGTCTTAACCATTCAGACTCTGTATAATACTTAACCATTCAGAGGCAAATCTCTTAACCATTCAGACATCTGAACCATTAAGAGGCTGAAACAAACAGTCTGAACCATTAAGTGCTGAACCATTCAGACATCTGAACCATTAAGAGGTTGAAACAAACAGCCCCTAACACTATGTTTGGTTACACTATGTTTGGTTCAAGGAATTTGGAAGGAAAAGAAAAGAAAATGATTTTCCCTGAGTTTCTCTCATTTTCCTCACCAAAATGGAAGGAATTTGATTTTCCATCCTCTTAGTATATTTTGTCTTCTCATTTTCTTTTCCTTCCACTTTTCTTTTCTTTTCCTATCTATCCAAACATAAAAAATTGTTTTCTTTCTCATTTTCTTTTCTTTTCTATTTCAAATTCCTTGAACCAAACATAGTGTAAATATAACAAAATTAACTTCTTTTACTTGAAAAGGTCGAGGCTATAACACTCTCAGTGCCTTTAACCATTGGGTTTACTCGATTAAATGTGTCATGTCCGTGCCAGCCCGCCTTGGTTACCAACGGCTATGGAATGCTGTAATGTAAAGCTACCCTAGTAAAGTTTGTGGCCAAGTCTTATTGTTTCATGTTTTTTTATTGATTCAGATACTCACCCAATATAAAGGAAGTAAAGGTGGTGGACAAGAAGAAGGTGAGAAGGGCAAAGCTGTACTATCTCCGGGATAGAATGAACGCATTAAAGAAGCAATGAACGAGTCTACCAAATGGAATTGGGTAAGTATATAAAGATTGATATATGTTACAACGTATAAATTTGCGTCCATCCCGAAAAAGAGTCCAATTTGAGAAAAAAAGATTAAAATTTTCATCATAAAAATACCCTAAACAAGTTAGGCATTTTAAATTTAGTTAAATTTAAAAATATACGAGCGACTATTTTTGATGACTTCTATTATGTTTAGAAAAACACACCAATTCACAAAACTATACAATTGTGCTATTAACATTATGGAGTAGTAGTCATTATTCACATTTCACTCTTCAAAATTGTGGCATTAGTTATTGCTATCCTTCACAAGTGAGAGACCATATTATTCATTCAATTTCCATACTTGCTATTCTTAACTAGCATCTACAAATAGAAACAAACGGATAAAGGGGAATATATCTATTTTCAATTTTTTACAGTTTAGTTTTGTGCTGACTGCATCTTTTAATAGCAAGGTAAATGTCGGAGTCGAAGAAATGGAAGGAGAAACCCATTTTTTTTGCAGTAATTTCACCATCCTAAGTAGTGTTGATTTTAGTGCAAAGATACCTATTCTATATACATGCTGGATGAGTTCTTTATTTTTATTTTTATTTTTTTGCTTTGTTAGAAATGATAATGGAGTATATTTTTAACTGGATGTTATATTGTTATGGAATCTTTCACTTGGATGGATAGACAGAGAGACTACAATACTGCTTGTTGTTCCACTGGTTTGAATGAAGTTCCCGTGGATTGAAGTGCACAAGTGGTTTATGAGGTTTTTTATGCTATTCTTTTTATCCCAAAATTTTTTTATGCTCTTAGGGTGGTGGGAATGGATGGAGACAGGCCAAGTTCGGTTCGGGTATGAATAATTCAAAAATACGGGTAGGAAATAATGTTCGTACAAAATAGAAATAATACATGTCCATTGCTGTTTGAATAATAAAAAGAAAATACGTGTAGGAAATAATATTCGTACTAAGGTTGTTTTTGGTTGAGGGTATAATATTTTCCTTGAAGAATTTGTTTCAAAGGAAAATCATTTCTAAGAAAAATTACTTTTCAATCGTATTTTCTATTGTTTGGTCAAAAAGAAAATATTTTCTTAAAAAATCATTTCATTTATTCATATTTAAGAACTAACATTCTAAACTTATCAATTTTAGATTTTAAATTCTATTACATAGGATAAGAATTTGAATTCAATAATTTGAATCTTGTGAGTCAAATTGGAACCAAGTTCATCCTTTTTGAGGCATAACAATGAAACATGCTTTATAGACACATGCCTAATAGACTTAAGTCTTAAAGATTTAAAGCATAAATTTTAAAATTTAAACAAAAAATTAAAATTTAGAAACTAGAAATTAAAAATTAGAAAAATAAAAAATAAAATAAAAATTAAAGTTTCAAAATTTAAAATCTAAGGTTTAAAAACTAAAAAAATATATATTTAAAAATAAAAAATTAAAATTAAAATGTTCTTAAATTGACAATTTGAAATCTTAAAATTTATAATTTGAAAAATGAAATTTTAAATTTTAAATTCTAAAATTCATAATCTTTAAACTTAAAATCAAAAATTAAAATCTAAAATTTAAAACAGAAAAGTCAAGAAAGGGGGGAATTGATAAATGCACTCCAAAAATGTTAGTTGCACTCCATATGTTTCTTTTTTAGCTAGAAATTGACACAAAAACCCTTTAAAATCTTTCATATCTTTTTAATATGAAATAACCATCAAAATAAAAATAGTAGTAAGTTTTAATCCTTAAAAATCATTGATGGAGAAATATGTCATTGTTAACTTAAAATGAACCCCTCAATTGACAAGTAACATACCAATTCAATAAAGTTTTAAAATGATCTTAACATGTATATAACTTATTTTTAATCCTGACTTTTTTCTAATTAAATCTGAAATTTATTTTTTAAAAATAGTTTTTAAAAATGCTGATATATTTTTCTGTTTTTTTTTTGTTTTATTTTTCTTTAACTTTTTTGAACAATTCTAATTATTTTAAATCCAAACCTTTGATTGTACTCTAATTAAATATGGAGCATGTAAGTGTATTGTATTGAAATTATTTATAGAAAATAAAATAGAAAAAATTCAAAGATATACATCTAAAATCTAAAAAACAAAAGAGATAAAAGTAATGAATGTGAAGTTTTTCAATCACAAGATTTTTTTTGGATCTTAGATCTATTTCTCTGATTCTTTTTCTATTTTTTTATACGAAGTACAGTTTCATATGGAGTATTTAACTAGTGTATTAAAAATATTTGGGATTTAAAATATTTAGAATAGTAAAAAAATTACTCCAGAATAACATAAAAAAGAAAAAAACATAAAAAAAATAGATAAAAAATACTATGTAGAAAAAAAAATATTTAAATTTTTTTTAAATAAAACTATTTCAAATTAAATTAGAAAAAATCAGGATTTTAAAAATTGAATTTTTTATGCACGCTAAGTCCATTTAAAAAACCTTATTGAGGTTAATGTTGAGTTTAAAAATGAAATATTTTGAGGTGCGACCCTATAGAAAATATCCTATCTAAGTAAGGTCACTTTAAATGACATATTTTCCACAATCAATGTATTTTTCTTTAAAAGCAATTTGGTATTAAAATTAAATGAAGAAATTTAAAGGACAAATTTGTCAATTCCTAGCCATAAAAGAAACGTGTGGAGTGCAACTAACTTTTTTGGAGTGTATTTATCAATTCCCAAGAAAGGGGTATGAGGTGGGGGCGTGTGTGGGGGATGGAGGAGAAAGAGTGAAAATTTTCTTTCGATTTTTTACGGAAATTATTCCCCCCCCCCGTTAAAAGAAAATATTTTTCCTGGAATTATTTTTCATCAACTAATCAGTAATGTCATTAAACGTGAAAAAATAGAATCAAAATCTCCTGGAAAGATAATTTTCTCCCAACCAAACACACCATACATACAAATGATAGATGTTGGTAGAAAATAGAAATACTCCAAGCCCACCTCTTCAAATTCTCCCTCCATGAATAAAGTCATCAGTGCTTTGTTCTAACGTGAAGAATGAGATATCCATTGCCTTTGCAATTCTCATTTAATGCCCTCTCTAACAAAAGGAAAAAAAAAAAAGAAGAAGCAGATAGCCATTGAGCCGCGCTCCTTGCCCCAACCTCGGCGTAAGGCCGCGCTGGATCTGCGGCTGATTTTCCCGGCGGCCGCCCACTACAGGCGGTCCGCCGTGCCGGTCGCCCCCCCCCCTTTCTCTTCTTCTTCCTTCTGGTCCGATTGCTTTTTCTTCCTCCTTGTCCCAATTCTATTTTTAGCTTCTTCTTTCTCAATTTTTTTAATGGTATGTTTGGGAACATGGATTTGGATTTCAAATTCGGATTTGGCTCAAATTCCATGTTTGGGAAACTTACAAATTTTGAATTTGGATTTGAATCAAATTCTTCTCATTCATAACAAAGTTTAATTTTAAATTCATGCGCCTCCCATTGTCATTTGAAATTCAAGATTTCAAATTTTGGAATTGAAATACATGATTTGAAATGAAATCCTAGTTGCCAAACACTACCTAATTTAATTTTTTTTTATTTTAAACCATTTTTTTTAATGTAATCAATTTTGAATTTTTTAATTTCATTTTTATTTTTTAATTTCAATTTTATTTTTTAGTTTCAGCAATTAACTTAAATTCAAATTAACTGAAAAAAATCAAAGGGATACGAATACTCAGAGACGGGAGTAATTGACATATAAACTATTACTTCCTTCATTTGAACATATTTATCTACATTATTGATTTTTTTGAGTTAATCTAGATGAATATATAAACTTGGACGGATCGGAGGAAGTGTTAAAAATATTAAACCACACAACTTAACACTACCTCCAAACATTTTTAAATTTTTAATTAGTATAATTTGTTTGTTTAAATTCCTGAAACAAATCATACACACAAATCATACTAAGGTCGAAGGAAGTATGTTTAAAATTTTAATTAGTATATATACTTTCAGGAATGACTATTGGTAGTTCCCGTATGATTTGTTTGTTTGTGTATTTTTGTTTTTGCACTGCAGCTTGGGGAGTTCCCAACCATGTATATATATATATATGTGTGTGTGTGTAATATATGCATTTGTTCAAATGATCCAAAATGTGTTGAACTGTGGAGACTAAAATTATACTACCTCCGTCCCACAAAAAAGTTCCCATTTTGACTATAATTTGGTCAAACTATAGCACACTTTGACTTTAAATTAAATATAATCTAAATAAAGAAATGCTAAAAAAATTTGAGATATCAAAACTAGATCCTAAGATGAATCCAATTATATAAAATTTATTTCATAATTCAATATATTTTTCTCACAATTTGTAGTCAAAGCGTGTAAATGTTTGACTAAATACTATTCAAAATGAGAACTTTTTTGTGGGACGGAGGGAGTATTTTTTTCCCTATTAATGTGGAATGAGATACTTGTAAAATTAAACGTACAATCAATAATCCAGAAACAATACAGGTACAAAATAGAAACAATACTAATAATAGGAAATTGCACAAAATAGAAACAATAATTAGGAAATTACACGACCACTTCATGTTTGTTCCTGTCAAAAGCATAAAAAAAAGGAAAAACCGTTTTATTAATATACAATGTAAGGAGTAACCTTTTTTTAATTATTAATATGTGTAGTAGATCGAAAACTAAAATTTGTCCAGCTAGCTTATCCCCAAAAAGTCAAATCGATGAATAATTTGGGACGAAAGAAATATTTTACATGCGTCACATTGTAAATATTTCAACCCCTTAATTTCCATTTTTTTAAAAAATTATTTATTCATGTGCAATCAACCATGCATGCATGGCAGAAGAAATTGAAACAGTTGAGAGAGTAGAGGAAACAACATTTCTTAAATTAAAGGATGGAATGGAATATAATAATACGGAAATTACACTATGTTTGGTTCTAGAAACTTGAAGGGGAAAAGAAAAGAAATTAAGATGGAAAGCTTTTCTCGTTTGGATAGGAAGGAAAACAAAAGAAAAGTGGATGGAAAAGAAAATGAAAAATAAAATATATTAACACTATGTTTGGTTCAAGGAACTTGAGAAGGAAATGAAAAGAAAATGAGAAAGAAAACAATTTTCTTGTTAGATTAGAGAGGAAAAGAAATGAAAAGTGGAAGAAAAAGAAAATGAGAAGACAAAAAAGACTAGGGAGTGTTGATTTGCATCAGATCTGAAATTTCTCCATGAATCTTCATATGAAGATATGAACAGAGCATGCAGCGAGAGAGAGACGAGAACTAAACGGAAATAACAGAAAATATCTTTTTCTCTCTCATTGAACTAAAAATATCAGAGTACAAGAGTGTATTTATAGCAACATAAAGGAAGAAAAGAAAGAGAAACAAGATAAGTGGCTAATGCCCAATATCACCAACACCCCCCCCCCCCTCAAGTTGGTGGGTGGATGAACCCCAACTTGGAAAGTATCCTATGATGAACAGGTCCAGGTAGACTTTTGGTGAAAATATCAGCGAGCTGACCACTAGTAGGAACATGAATAAGAGTGGTGAGGCCATCTTTAAGTTTATCACGAACAAAATGGCAGTCTAACTCGATATGTTTGGTACGCTCATGGAATACAGGGTTGGTGGCAATGTATATGGCGGCCTGACTGTCACACTTAACTGGAATAGGGAGGATATTGGGAATGTCAAACTCTGCCAGTAAACGAGAAAGCCAAGCTAGTTCAGCTGTCACCCTCCGAATGGATCTATATTCAGCCTCGGCAGAATTGAGAGAGATAATGGGTTGTTTCTTAGCGTTCCATGAGATAGGGCTCCCTCCAAGTAGAATAAAATAACCATTGACTGAACGACGAGTAGAAGGGCAGGCAGCCCAATCCGAGTCACAATAGGCTTCAAGGGTGAAATTTGAAGAAGAATTTAGAAAGATTCCTTGAGTGGGGTTACACTTGAGATAACGAAGAGTGTGAAGTGCAGCATCCCAATGAGTTTCTCGTGGATCTTGCATATATTGACTAAGAAACTGGACAGCATAGGCTAAGTCTGGCCTGGTGTGGGTAAGAAAGTTAAGTTTTCCCACAAGGCTTCTGTAGGAAGCTAGATCTTTGATGGATGGACCAATTGCTGGAAGAAGTTGAAGATTTGCTGGTAATGGACAAGTAGCAGGAGAAAGAGAGTCACATTTAAATTCTTTGGGCAAGTCAGAAGCAAACTTTTGTTGAGTAACAATAATGCCTTGAGGTCTGTACAGAATTTCTAGGCCAAGAAAATAGCTGAGTAAACCTAGATCCTTGATCTTGAAGTGAGAATCCAAATAGTGTTTGACAGCACCAATCTCAGTTGGGTGATTTCCAGTGATGATGATATCATCTACATACACAGCAAGATATACAATGGATGGACCCCTCCTTTTGGTGAACAAAGAATAATCATTTTTGGAAATGGCATAACCCCTGGATTTTAAAACATTTGAGAGCTTAGCATACCACTGTCTGGAAGCCTGCTTTAAACCATAGAGTGATTTTCTGAGTTTTAAAACTTGATGGGGTGCTGACAAAATCAGCCCAGGTGGAGGTTTCATGAATATTTCTTCATCTAAATCTCCATGAAGAAACGCATTGTTTACATCCAATTGAAACATATATATAGGCCAATTCTTCTTAACAGCAGTAGCCAGTAATGCACGCACAGTAGTCATTTTGTCTACGTGGGAAAAAGTCTCATGATAATCCACCCTAGCCTTTTGTGTACAACTACGAATTACCAATCGTGCCTTATGTCTTTCCAGGGTGCCATCAGACCTATATTTGAGCTTGTACACCCATTTACTGCTTATGGGTTTCTTTCCTTTGGGAAGATCACAAACTGTCCAGGTACTTGTGTGTTCAAGAGCTTCTAGTTCTTGTTTCATAGCCTCCACCTAAGCAGGATCAACTCTAGCCTCTTCATAAGATCTTGGTTCCTGCATTTGAGTAACACTATGCAAGAAATGTTGACTATCTTGGGTTAGAATACTAAAGCATATGTGGCTAGAAGGAGGAAAAGAAGTGATGGTGTGAGAACAAAAACTGGATGTTGAAGTGAAAGGTGAGGAATGTGACACTGGATTGGGAACAACTGAAGATTGGCAAACATAATCATTTAGATAAGAAGGAGGCTTGTGGGCTCTTGTGGAGTGTCTTGTAGGATTTGGAGTGGTAGTAGAAAGAGGTGTTGAAGAAGAAGATGGGTCCACTATAAGTGGAGGAGTAGGAACTTGTTCCAGTGCAGTGTCCATTTCCACAAAGTCTGGAATGTTCGGTGAAGGAAAAATGGGAGTAGTGGGAGGATTCTTCTGAAAAATAGTCTCATGAAATATAACATCTCTGGAGTCCTCAACTTTATGGGTAGTTAGGTTGAAAACTTTGTATGCCTTCTTACCAAAGGGATATCCTAGGAAGACACAAGCGGAAGCTCTGTCATCGAACTTATGCCTTCCTTGTCTTTGAGTGGAGACATAACAGAGGCAACCAAAGACTTTCAAATGATTATAGTTAGCAGGTTTCTGGAACAAGACTTCATAGAGTGTCTTGCCTTGGAGATTTTGGTAGGAAACCTATTTATGAGATAAGTAGCTGTAAGGACACAATCCCCCCAAAATTTCAAAGGAATGTTGGATTGAATTAACAAAGCTCTAGAGGTTTCAAGAAGATGTTTGTGTTTTCTTTCCACTATCCCATTTTGTTGGGGTGTGTCTCTAACACTGGTTTGGTGAAGGATGCCTTTGGATGAAAAGAAAATAGACATGGCTTTACTTTCCCCAAGTTCAAGTGCATTGTCAGATCGGATTATTTTGACAAGGATTCCAAACTGTGTATGTGCCATGAGAACAAAATTTTGTATGAGTTCTGGGGCATTTCTTTTAGAAGACAGTAGGTAGGTCCAAGTAGCTCTGGAAAAATCATCTACCACAGTGAGGAAGTATGAAAACCCATTATATGTTTTGGTATGGTATGGACCCCAAATGTCTATGTGGACTAACTGAAATAGATGTGTAGTATGACTATGACTATGAGGGAAGGGAAGTTTGTGTTGCCTAGCTCTAGGGCAAACATCACAAGTGTACAGAATATTCATCATATTAGGATCAAGAGACACAACAGACTTCAACTTATAGAAAGGCAAATGTCCCGTTCTCATGTGCCAAATAGTGGCATCATTAGCTTTACAAGCTTTATTACAAATGACAGTAACAGGCAAACCAGAACTATCAGTAAAACAAGTATTATGAAAGGATTCAGACAAAGTTTCATCTAGTACAGAGGATTGTGAATGGACAGAATTGTGATGTCCTTGTGAGATGTAAAGGTCACCAAGCCTGTCAAAGCCTGTCACCAAGAACCACTGGCCTCTTCATGGAAGGGCCCTGCAAAATACGAGATGTTTGGGTAAAATGGGCAGTTACCCCCAATTGACTGCACAGTTTTCCCACAGAAATGAGATTGTATTTGAATTCAGGAACAAACAGGACATTCTCAAGGATGATATTATTGAGTAAACTTTACTTTTCCATCTTTGGTGACTGAGAGTTTGTGGTTGTTAGGAAGAGAGATATATTGAGGATGAGATAAAGTATTGAGATCAATAAAGAGGGTTTGATTAGCACACATATGATCTGTAGCTCTAGTATCCAAAATCCAAGCATAATCATCAATGAAACGCACAGTATTACACAAATGTGGATGCAAGATCTTAGAATGAGTTAGAGTCATACCTGCCATGTGGGTAGAAAAGGCATGAGAGTTAGAACTTTCCACAGAATTGGCAAAACTATGTTCCTTGGGGTTGTTCTGCATAAAATTCATGAAGTTCATAAACTATGTGTACAGCTCGTTATTGTTGACCTTATTCTTAGAATACACTTCAGTTGAATTCTGACTAGATTCATCTTCTGCTGAAGCTTGTGCTGCCATTTTCTTACTTCGGTTGAATTTGAAATCCTTAGGAAATCCAACTAATCTATAGCACTTGTTAGCTGTGTGACCTGGCTTTTTACAGTGATCGCAGATCATTCTCTTGTTTTTCGTACTTAGCTTTGTACCCCCCTTGAACATATATAGTTGGGTTTGAAAGTGTTATGGCCAACAACATTCATAGAAGCATGATCCGTATTGAAGGAACAGGAAGTCTGCACCTCTCTCTGTTTTTCTTCATGAATGATCAGTCCATAAGCTTGGTTGACTGTAGGTAATGGCCTCATCACAAGAATGTTTCCTCTAATGACATTGTAACCAGAATTCAACCCCATTAAAAATTGAATCAGCTTCTGTCCTTCCAAATAATTGTTCAGTGCTTAAGCTGCTCCACAGGTGCAATGAGGAAGATTAGACACTATGTTTAATTCATCTCAATTCGTCTTGAGTCGTGTGAAATAAGAAGCAACATCAGAGTTTCCTTGCGTCATGGAGCAGATTTCCTTTTGCAATTGATAGAGCCTGACTCCATTTGATTGACCAAATCGTTCTTCGAGCTCTCTCCACATTTCTGCAACAGTATTTGCGTACAACACACTTTCTGCAATATCCTTGTGGAGAGCGTTCAGAATCCAGGATGTCACCATGTCATTGCAGCGCTGCCAAGCATTCAAAAGCTGTGGATTATTGACTGGTTTCTCTATGGTTCCTTTGACGAAACCTAATTTGTTCTTGGCTAAAAGGGCAATTGATACAGATTTCTGCCATGATCCGAAATTAGTTCCATCAAATTGCTTTGAGACGAGACTCAATCCCGGATGATCTGATGGATGTAGATACAAGGGATTGGTTGATGTGATCGTGATCTGATTGTTGTTCTCCATCAAAAATCAGAAAGGAGAGGTCAAAAATGAATCGTGCATAGAGAGGAGACACGATCGAAGAATCAATCAGAGAAGAAGGAGTTAATGAACTATCAGTAGAATTGATCGGGGAAGCAAGATTCTCGCTCTGATACCATGTTGATTTGCATCAGATCTGAAATTTCTCCATGAATCTTCATATGAAGATATGAACAGAGCATGCAGCGAGAGAGAGACGAGAACTAAACGGAAATAACAGAAAATATCTTTTTCTCTCTCATTGAACTAAAAATATCAGAGTACAAGAGTGTATTTATAGCAACATAAAGGAAGAAAAGAAAGAGAAACAAGATAAGTGGCTAATGCCCAATATCACCAACAGGGAGAGGGAAAACCAAAGAGTAATTTACCTAAATAGGACTAAAACATAATGACTTTCTCAATATAGTACCATATGTTTTTATTTTCCAATGTAGGACCATTGGTCATTATCAATTAGTCATTATTCAACTAAATGTCCAGCATCACTTGGACATTATTCTTCTCACTAGTCATTATTAAGTCCTATTTAGAAAATAAAAAAAATTAAGTCCTACATTGAAAAATAACTTATGTTTTAGTCTTATTCACTGCAAATTTTACAAAACCAAATCCTTTAGATTTTGGTGAGGAAAGTGACGGAAAACCATTTTCTTTTCTTTTTCTTCCAAATCTTTTGAACCAAACATAGTACGGAATATAAGAGTCGGAAAACGAAATTCTTTCCATATGACAAATTGATATTCTTTTTTCTTTTCTTTTTAAATCCTTAAACCAAACATAGTGTAAGAGAATTACCCCTTTAATTAGCCTCTCCTTCGGAGTGTGCTTTGTTCACCAGACAAATGGCAAATAAAACTCCAGGGATGAATCCACATATAGTGAGCCCAAGGCAAACGTTATACGCCAACTGGAATTTTTATCATATAAAATAAACACACAACATTAAATAATATGTTATTATTTGTTCACCAATAAATAAATAAAACAATCGGTAAATCCCACTCTCAATGTCTCTGCGTATAGAAATCCATTGTCTTTGTGTATGTCTCTTTTTGCTTTGGTGTACACCAAATGAAGTTCCTCTAGCACCCCTCATCCAATAACACCAATGTCGCATATATAATTTTGACATTATGACTTGTTTGTATTTTCGTCCAAACACTTCTGAATTGAGCTTATTATTATTTTTGGAACGAAACATATTTTAGTTATAAATTATGTCTCGCTTAAATTTTTCTTATTAATTAAGATAATGTATCATACGGAGTATTAAAAAAAAAGGTGCAATTCTCCTTTTAGTTGTACATACAATAAAAAAAATTTCCTTCTTATTTATTTTTTCTTGGCCGTGGTAAAAAATAAAATTAAAAGAACAAAATTATATTTAGGAGGATATTTAATAGGATTGAGTTATTTGTACACCAAAACTTGTATCACATTTTGTACCCCAAAGGCATACACCGATATTTTGTGCTAGTGTGCCGATTTATATAAACAAAAAATGTTAGCACAAATTTTTTTAATTGAACTAACATTTTATATCAGTGTAAACTGTTAAAATATCAATATACTCCCTCCGTCCTGCTATATTCGTCCACTTTTGACTTTTGGAACTGTTCATCTAAGCACTTTGACTCATCAAATTCTCTGAATGTGTAAGCCTAAATATAGTCATGTGTGATCTTGTTTGATTTGTCTTAACATATAGATTATTAATATATAATTTCTATAATTTTTTAATATACAAATTACAAGATAAAATGGATTAAAGAAGTGTATTGGATGGTGTGTAAAAATGAAAGTGGACAAATACTCTGGGACGGAGGTAGTATTTTTTTGGGGTACAATTTGAGGTACATTTTTGGTGTACCCCCCTCCATCTCCACCACACAAAGCAAGAGAGAGAAAAAAAATTAAAAATAAAAAAAATAAATGAATGGCTTGGATGAATGGTGTACAAAATGGAGTACCCCAAATGGGGTACCCCTAGCATTTCCCATTTTATATAGAGATCAAAGGAAGGAGGGGGTACCTTGCTTTTATAGAGCTCTGCGACAACCCCAGGGGGCCATAGGAAAGCACAGCAGATGTCGCTACAATATTCGTCGCCCATTTTCTGTCAGAAGAATTAATTAATGCGGTGATTAATTAACTAATTAAAGAGAATCAGCTAAGTTTGATTATTGGTACTGTCTAATTAGTTAATGATTTTGCGTTTCATTTATAGGCGGTCAGTTACGCCAGCGGTAAAAAAAACAACTTTCCATCTTTGATCACGGTTCAAATCACTTGTTAATAATCTACCTAAAGTGCGGAGTTAATTACAAAGTCACAAACCTTTTCAAACAATTAGGGAGTAAAAAAATTACTCCTCATATTGAAATACACAAATAGATAGATGGTGCATCTTGAATTGTTACTACGTACCCTTTCTTTAAAAGGAGTATTAATTAATATTCTTTTCGTCCCTGGCGTGAGTGGTAGGAAGCCCAATTCATGCCCCTAGTCAACTATTCAAGTTTTACATTTCGAACTAAGATAAAACGAAAAAAATGGGTTGCCATAAAAGGGCTGCCCCCAGTGGAAAAATCCATATGCCCCCACTAAAATTATCAAAGGATTTACTTTTCCAAGAGCCAGCCCAGCGCTAGCCTAATGCTTTAATTGACTAATTGCCAAGAGCATTGACAATGACAAGGTAAAAATAAATAGCACTCCGTAATCATTTTATTTTGACCTCTCGTTTCTATCTTTTTATTTCTCCGATCCACATCCAAGTGGCCTTTAGCTAAGAGCATTGACAATGGCAAGGTAAAAATAAAATGTCACACAGTGACATAGATTATTTCAAGCAATAAAAAGTAATCCAGTCACTGTGTGACAAATGAGTGGAGTGTCGTAATATACAGTGGCAAGTCATTATTTTTGTCTATTTTTGCACTTTTTAATGATTTTTAATTATAAAAAATTATTTTAAAAATCTATTTTATTATTAAAATATGTTTACTTCTTTTAAAAAAATATTTTTTTCAAAAATTACAAAAATTAAAAATATTAAAAAAAATAAAAAATGAGAGAGTCATGCCTTGCACATGGAATGAAAAGTGGGGTGGAATGACAATGGAATGCCATGATTTGAGTGGAATTTGCTGACATGGCATGGCAAGGCAAGATATTGCCTTGCCTTGTGAATGCTCTAAGGTTCTTTTGCTCTGGCCAGTTCGCCTATTTATCTTCCAAATAAGATAATTGCAATATACTCCGTAACATTTTGGTACTTCAAATTTACATTGTATAATGTATTAATTTTTTGATATTACTCCCTCCGTCTCGAAGTATTTGTCTATTTTTTATTTTTTTTATCAAAATTGTAAACTTTAATCCCAAATTAAATAAAAATGGTATTAGATATTGATACAAAAATAGTTTTATTAGATTTATTATATAAGATATTTTCAAAATATTATTTTATCTAATTACGGAGTAATATACAATACATATTATATTTAATTATATGTCAAAGATTGAAAACGATTGACTGAAAAAAGTCAAAATTAGAAAAATACTTCTGGACGGAGGTAGTATATGTTAGGATAAAGCTACTTGTACCCCATAATTTTGTACCCCGCAGGTTTGCACCAACACTTTGTATTGGTGTAAAACCAATTTTTGTTAATGCACAAACACTTTGTGTCCGTGTAAATTTTTGTTAACGCACCAACACTTGTGTCGGTGCAAACCATCAAAATGTTTGTGTATGCCTGCGGTGTACAAATGGGGTACAATATGTGGTGTAAGTGTAGCATGACCCTATATGTTAACATTATAGATTTTTTTAGAGATAAAAACATGAGTGTCACAGTGTGGCTTATTTGGTTCTACTTTCTTTGCCCCAAAATAGTGCCCTCACTTGAATGTGACACTTTAACCATTAATATTTTTATTTAAAATTTATACTTTAATTTTTAAATAAAATACTCCCTCCGTCCCTCTAAGATGTTCTCATTTTGACTTTTGGTGGTTTTTAAGGAGAGTTGAAAAAAGGTGAAAGTTTACCATAATACCCTTAATGAAAAATGGGTGGAGTGTATTAAATGAGATGGGTGAGGTGTAATAAATAAAGTAAGTGGGGGTAGTTGTGGTATTTTAATTGTTAAAAAATGAAATGAGAATATCTATTGTGGACAAAGAAAAAGGACTATTGGGAAGATCTATGGGGGACGGAGAGAGTATAACATTTCAAAATTGTAAATCAGAACGAAAAAAAATGATATTAAAATTGTTATATTTTCAATATATTCGTTTTGAATTTTATTGTCAAAGTGTTTTATACTTTTGACTCTAAAAGTCATGTGCCCCCAGTAAAATAAAATCCTGGATCCGCCACTGTCAGTGGAGACAAAAACATTAACTCTTTGTGCGTCATTGGTTGAAAATCGTATCAAGAAATAGTACCTTGTAAATGAGTGAAAAACATTCAAAAAAAAAAATAATATACTCTTTCCTCCCAAAGGAAACCTTTCTTCCATGAATTCTCAAATTCTAGGTTCCTTCCTCTCAATTTTAAATTATTTTGTTTAAGCGTTCGGTGTGTAACAAAAAAGTTTATATATGACCGCACGTCTTCGCGAGTCGCCAGGAGTTGACTATGATAGGCCGAGCCGGAGGTGACTCCGAACTAGGCCATAGTGGGTTTACTCAGGGCATGGTCGAGGGTGTGCCTCCTAGCCGAGCATCCCGCTTCTTAACCGAGTGCAAACCTTGATGAGCCCATCGCGTATGTTTGGGCCTGGGTACGTACCCCGACCCCCATTTCCATCACTTTCCTTTTCGAACACTTTGAAATAAATTTGGAGAGCTTATTTCACCAATTCAACACTCCCTGTGGTTTGGTAAATATATACAGTTACTCTCCATGATTTCAAAACTTATGTCATTGTCTCTCATGGTTCTGATATTGCTACGCCAAAGCTCTCTAGACAAGAATATCCTTCAAATATTAGATGAATAACTTCGCTACCCCTATGGTTTTGGAAATGGGCACCAACGTAACGCCCCTCTCCTTTTTCTTTATTGTTTTCCTTTTTTCATAAAGAGAAGGAAAAAATTTGTGTGTGAAATTATGAAAATTTACTTTTTCAAACCTACATTTTAAAAAAAATAAAAAATATTTGTGTTTGAAATAAAAAAATTAGCATATACTTCATTTACCAAATTAAATATTTTTGTTTTTTTGTCTAGAAATGTTTTTATCTTTTTGAATATGTCAGGACCAAAAGAATATTGAGTAACATGTTTTTAGAATTTTAGAATATAGTTAATTATATATTAATAACAATTTTAGAGCAATGTGCAAAAGATTTCCTTCATGACTTAATTTTCCCTATTCTATAAGAGTATTCTTTTCATATTCTTTTCCTTTTCTTTATTTGATTTCTTTTCTATTATTTTTTTTATTTTAATTTTGATTAAAATAAAAGAAATAATATAAAATTAATGAACAGAAAAAGAGAAAATGAGCTTCAGTGAAAAAAGAGAATGTTTCATTGATATTCGTATCATGAAAATGAACCAATAAAAACTTTTTTTGGACAAAAAATAAAATGTTTAATATGAGACATTCTCTTTTTTTTCAGTTACGCATTCAGTTACGCCAGTGGTAGAATAATAGGCCAAATACGAGTCAATATTTTGAAAAAAGAATAAAAGAAAAACAAATTGTTATCTTTGATAACGGTTCAAATCACTTATTAATCTACCTAAAGTACGGAGTTAATTACAAAGTCACAAATAGGCCTATAGTGCATGTTCTATACTCTGGATCATACTCTTTTTAAAAAAATTGATCCTAATCCGTACCTATTTACTCGATGCATCTTGAAGTTTAATTCTAGATTTGGGCACATGGAGTCTCAGTATCGGGTTGGGTATACCAGTGATAAAAGTTGGCGTCTTTTATTTTTGTATAATTGAAAAAAAATTAGTGAAAATACTATGAATGAAAAACTTCTTAATTGAAAAAAACAAAAGTAAGACTAATACTCCGTACATTATTACAAAAATCAGCTTTTTTTTATAAAAAGTGTGCAACAAAATTCTTGGATTCATAAAAAGCCTTCTTGTCACATTCATTCATGTTGCAAGAATGTTTTTATCGCACTACAACTAAATCCAAACTATCTATTTGATACTATTACATAAACCAATATGTAAGGAATTTGATTTTCCATCCTCTTGAATATTTTTTTCCTTGAGTTTCTCTCATTTTCCTCACCAAAATGGAAGGAATTTAATTTTCCATCCTCTTAGTATATTTTTTCTTCTCATTTCCTTTTCCTTCCACTTTTCTTTCCTTTTCCTCTCTATCCAAACATAAAAAATTGTTTTCTTTCTCATTTTCTTTTCTTTTTTATTTTAAAATCCTTGAACCAAACATAGTGTAAATATAACAAAATTAGCTTCTTTTACTTGAAAAGATCGAGGCTATAGCACTCTCAATGCCTTTAATCATTGACTTTACCCGGTTAAATGTGTCATGTCAGTGCCAGCCCGCCTTGGTTAATTACCAACGGCTGTGGAATGTTGTAATGTAAAGCTACCCTGGTAAAGTTTGTGGCCAAGTCTTATTGTTTCATGTTTTTTTATTGATTCAGATACTCACCCAATATAAAGGAAGTAAAGGTGGTGGACAAGAAGAAGGTGAGAAGGGCAAATCTGTTCTATCTCCGGGATAGAATGAACGCATTAAAGAAGCAATGAACGAGTCTACCAAATGGAATTGGGTAAGTATATAAAGATTGAGATATGTAAATATGTTACAATGTATAAATCTGTGTCCATCCCGAAAAAGAGTCCAATTTGAGAAAAAAAGATTAAAAATTTCATCATATTTAATGTTCTTTAAAAATTAAAAAAAGTGTCCTAAACAAGTTAGGCATTTTAAATTTAGTTAAATCTAAAAATATACGAGTGACTATTTTTGATGACTTCTATTATGTTTAGAAAAACACACTAATAATTCACAAAACTATACAAATGTGCTATTAACATTATGGAGTAGTAGTCATGTTTCACATTTCACTCTTCAAAATTGTGGCATTTGTTATTGCTATCCTTCACAATTGAGACCATAGTATTCATTCAATTTTCATAGTTGCTATTCTTAACTAGCATCTACAAATACAAACAAATGGATAGAGGGAATATATCTATTTTTTCATTTTTTACAGTTTATGTTGTAATGCCTTGAATCTAACCCGTTACAGCTCCGGATCTGGAGAGGTCCGGATCCGAAGAAGTCCGACTTCCGTGAAATCCGAATTCCGGAGAAGTCGAGAAATCCGAATTCCGGAGAAGTCGAGAAATCCGAATCCTGAGATGACCGAATCCCTTTCTAATTGGGCTTCTAATTATCTGTTAATTCTGTAGTTTGGGGCTCAAGTCTGTTAGGGTTTAGCCAAGCAAGATTTATATGGGTGTTACTACAAACCCTATGTTGTATTCTGTTTTTGCCTCTCCATCCGAAATAAAACTGCTTCCCCTCTTCCCGTGGACTAGCCAACACAACGTTGGTGAACCACGTTAAATCTGTTGTCGTGTTTTTCTCGTTTATAAATCTGTTATTCTCGAATTCCGCATAACAGTTTAGTTTTGTGGTGACTACATCTTTTAACAGCAAGGAAAATGTCGGAGTCGAAGAAATGGAAGGAGAAACCCATTTTTTTGCAGTAATTTCACCATCCTAAGTAGTGTTGATTTTAGTGCAAAGTTACCTATTCTATATACATGCTGGATGAGTTCTTTATTTTTATTTTTATTTTTTTGCTTTGTTAGAAATGATAATGGAGTATATTTTTAACTGAATGTTATATTGTTATGGAATCTTTGAAGTTCCCGTGGATTGAAGTGCACAAGTCGTTTATGAGTTTTTTTATGCTATTCTTTTTATACCAAAATTTTTTTATGCTCTTAGGGTGGTGGGAATGGATGGAGACAGGCCAAGTTCGGTTCGGGTATGAATAATTCAAAAATACGGGTAGGAAATAATGTTCGTACAAAATAGAAATAATACATGTCCATTGCTGTTTGAATAATAAAAAGAAAATACGTGTAGGAAATAATATTCGTACTAAGGTTGTTTTTGGTTGAGGGTATAATATTTTCCTTGAAGAATTTGTTTCAAAGGAAAATCATTTCTAAGAAAAATTACTTTTCAATCGTATTTTCTATTGTTTGGTCAAAAAGAAAATATTTTCTTAAAAAATCATTTCATTTATTCATATTTAAGAACTAACATTCTAAACTTATCAATTTTAGATTTTAAATTCTATTACATAGGATAAGAATTTGAATTCAATAATTTGAATCCTGTGAGTCAAATTGGAACCAAGTTCATCCTTTTTGAGGCATAACAATGAAACATGCTTTATATACACATGCCTAATAGACTTAAGTCTTAAAGATTTAAAGCATAAATTTTAAAATTTAAACAAAAAATTAAAATTTAGAAACTAGAAATTAAAAATTAGAAAAATAAAAAATAAAAATAAAATAAAATTAAAGTTTCAAAATTTTAAAATTTTAGGTTTAAAAACATAAAATTCCAAGTTTAAAAACTAAAAAAATAAATAGTTTAAAATAAAAAAGTAAAAATGTTCTTAATTTGAAAATTTAAAATCTTAAAATTTATAATTTGAAAAATGAAATTTTAAATTTTAAATCCTAAAACTCTAAATATTTAAACTTAAAATCAACAATTAAAATCTAAAATTTAAAACTGAAAAGTCAATTAATGGGTATGAGGTGGGGGCGTGTGTGGGGGATGGAGCAGAAAGAGTGAAAATTTTCTTTCGATTTCTAACGGAAATTACTTCCCCGTTAAAAGAAAATATTTTTCCTGGAATAATTTTCCTTCACTAATCAGTAATGTCTTCAAACGCGAAAAAATAGAATCAAAATTTCTTGGAAAGATAATTTTCTCCCAACCAAACACACCATACATAGAAATGATAGATGTTGGTGTTGGGATTTTAAGCGCGTAACACCGGAAAAATGGGAGAACAAACACAAGAAGAATATATGAGAGAAAAAAAATTATATTTCCACTATTTCAGGACAATATACAAAAAACTCTCTTCCTGCTTACAAGGCTAAATCCAGACACTCATAAACATATCTTTCCACATCCTATGCCCGAATGTATTTTTTCCGAGTAACTAAAACCAGTTATTCCCTACACTCACACACACTCACCAAGATCCCTTGGATTTTCCCGGTGGTATTCTTGTGTAGAATTCTTCCCATATTTCTCTCTCTACTTTGGTGGTGTGTAAAACCCACACACACATCTAGGTTGAGTCTCACTCCTTTTAAAGCAACTCAATTCCCTTAAGCTTCAAAATAATATATATACTCACTCAACTATGTGTAATGTACCGAGGAGATACAATGCATTTGTACCAATCCAAAGAGATAGAAACAAAACCACTCATGTGCATGTTTTACATCCAAATCCATGCCACTACACCTTTTCTTTTTCTTTTCTTTTTGCTTCCACCTCCGATGACAAGCGTCCAATTATTAGCGGAAGCTCTTCCCAGGCAGTCTTTCCCTCGACCTTCTTCTTCGCGTTCTTCGCGGAAGGAAAGTAAAAAAATTGGATCTTCACGCTAGAAAAATAATTTGATTCGATTCCTCGCTGCGTTGGATTTTCACGGAAGGAAATAAATCCAGGTACTGCGATTCGACTTTCCATTCTTCTTCTTCGGCTACCCCAATTTTACCCTAATTTATTCCGGAATTTTTTTTTCATGAATTGGTGGGTTGATTGATACCAATCTGCTTCCTTCAATTAATTGAAATAATAAAAATCGTGATTCATACCTAATTTATATTTGTATACCCTAATTACATTGAGAAATCGTATACCTAATTTTTGAAGGATCCAAGATCTAGGGTTGTTTTCAATATTCGGAAGCAATTTCTATTCAATTTTGAGTTTTTCGGCATGTTGTTCCCCAATTCTTCACCAATTACGCACCTATTCTTCCCCAAAGGTAAGTATCTAATTTATTTTTCCCCAAATAGATTGCTTCTTCATTTGAAATTGCTTTTCTCCTTCTTTAGTCGATACTCTCCTTCTTCATCTGACTCTGGAAAAATCTGTGCCAGTTCAAAATTGGATCTTTTTATTTTCAGCTGTAAGGATTGAGTCTCTTTTTTTCGCTTCTTTATCTCTATTTTATGCTATTAATTAATGCTTAATTTGGTTAGGATATTGATTGTATAAATTGTTGTTTATTCCCACCTTCATCAATTTCAGGCGACAAATTATTGTTTTTGTTTAAAAATCTGTTTTTAATTTGTTGGCTTAATTACTCCATTGACTCTTATTTATTTTGTTCTTATCATTTCTAGACTTGGAAGAACGAAGCGACATTATTTTATATTAATTGAATAAAAGTTTCAAAAAATTGCATTCATCTTTATCCTTGATTTACATTGGTGTATTTGTATAGCTGTCTTTTGTTTATCTTACGAGAGTTAGAACGATATTGAAGCTATGTTAAAAAATGATATTATCATTGTTAGAGTACATCCCACATCGGAAATCCAAGAGTAAAATAATCGGTATATAAGCTCTAGAGTTGAACTAAGTAATCGATTGGATTCAATCTTTTAATGTGGTTCAACCCAAGTGTCTTAATATCCAATCCAGTTATCCATACTCATCCCAAATTCTATCATGGTATCAGAGCCAGTTTTAGCCCACCTCGTTTGTCAAGGTGTCCGTCTAGACGTTCATTCCTAGCGGCCCGTTTATCTTTATCCCAGTTGTCCGTATGAAGTATGTACCCAACGGCCTGTGGCGCGTTTAACACGATTGCTCGTCTGGAAGTCCATACCCAGCAACTCGTGGTCCTTTAAGGTGTTGGCGCTCAAAAAAAAAATCAAGGGAATGGGAGTTTATTTGCTAGTGGTCAACCGGTTAGATTCAAAATGGCCCGGTTGTCCACTTGAGGGGGAGTGTTAGAGTCTATCCCACATCGGAAAGTTGAATAGAAAAGTTATTGGTATATAAGCTCTTGAGTTTAACTATTTAATCGATTGGATTCAATCTTTTAAATGTGGTTCAACCCAAGTGTCTTATAGCCCAATCCAGTTGTCTCTACCCAATCCTAAATTCTATCATGGTATCAGAACCAGTTTTAGCCCACCTTGTTTGTCAAGGTGTCCGTCTAGACGTTCATTCCTAGCGGCCCGTTAGTCTTTAGCCCAGTTGTCCGTATGGAGGTTGTACTCTACGGCCTGTGGCCTGTTTAACATGATTGCTCGTCTGGAAGTCCATACCCAGCGGCTCGTGGTCCTTTAGGTGTTGGCGCTCAAAAAAAAGAGTCAAGGGAATGGGAGTTCATCTGCAAGTGGTCAACCGGTTAGATTCAAAATGGCCCGGTTGTCCACTTGAGGGGGAGTGTTAGAGTACATCCCACATCGGAAATCCAAGAGTAAAATAATCGGTATATAAGCTCTAGAGTTGAACTAAGTAATCGATTGGATTCAATCTTTTAATGTGGTTCAACCCAAGTGTCTTAATGCCCAATCCAGTTAGCGCCAACACCTAAAGGACCACGAGTCGCTGGGTATGGACTTCCAGACGAGCAATCGTGTTAAACAGGCCACAGGCCGTTGGGTACATACTTCATACGGACAACTGGGCTAAAGACTAACGGGCCGCTAGGAATGAACGTCTAGACGGACACCTTGACAAACGAGGTGGGCTAAAACTGGCTCTGATACCATGATAAATTTAGGATTGGGTGTGGATAACTGGATTGGGTAACAAGACACTCGGGTTGATCCACATTAAAAGATTGAATCCAATCGATTACTTCAACTCAAGACCTTATATACCGATAACTTTTCTATTCAATTTCCGATGTGGGATAAACTCTAACACTCCCCCTCAAGTGAACAACCGGGCCATTTTGAATCTAACCGGTTGACCACTTGCAAATGAACTCCCAATCCCTTGATTTTTTTGAGCGCCAACACCTAAAGAACCACGAGTCTCCTGTGTCTAAGAAAATCACAAAAAGTCCATTACTGTCTTTGTGGATGAATTTGTAACTTGAAATTCCATTTGTTGTGGTCTCTTTTTATGGTGTTCATTTCATGCTGATTCTATTTATTTTCTTTAATTTGTATATATGTTGATAGGAGCTTATAAATGTAACCTTTTATTTGAACTGAACTATAAGGCTTAGGTGATTTAAAGAACTCTTTTTTCCTGATTGCACAAGAACAATGAGATTAGTGAAACCAATTATGTTTTTACTCTATAATATTTTTTGCTTGAAAATTAAAAACAGATTTTTGTTTCATTCATTAAGAACACCTATTTTTTATGGCTTTTAGTACTGCCAAGTGTTTTGAATATTACTCAGATCACTTAATGTTTAATTTTACCCTTTCTTGCCACTTTTTTAAAACAAACATAAATAACAAAACTAATTTGTAGCTGCTACTACTGTGAAACAATAAAAAGACCAAGCACAAGGAGAGGCAGGACAAACTACGGAGTATTAAAATTGTGCAGCAGTCTTTGTTCAGCTTCGTTGCAAGGTTAGTCAAATAAATGGCATTACTTTTTAACACAATAAATTTGTGATTTAAACAGTTTTGTGTCCAGGCCAGGATCAAAGTAAAGAGAAGTGTTTGACATGCACTGTACACTTGCACACTAAAGTTAAATTGATAATGCAAATGAATTTCAATGATCCAATCTGTTTGTGATTGGAATATACTCTATATTCTATTTCAGAAGAGTATAGCGTCATATATATGAAGTACAAAATGCATTTGTGTAGTGGGTGTTTGTTTTACATCCTACCAACTCCATAAAGCCCATCCCTACTCCCACCAAAATTGTCCCCTTCAATAGACCATGCCTCAGAACATTAGTGTCAGGGCCACTGGGTTTGATCCAGTATTTTATATCCCTAAAATGGACTATCCATTTCGGGGTTTTCTGGGTCAGTTGTGTTTTTGACATGTATTCAGAAGTAAAGGGTCATGTTTATGATTTTTCCTATAAGTTCTCCCAGTGTATCCATCTTTCTCAACAGTCAAGAAGTGAAGAGTTCATATTAAATGTGTTTCTCTTTTTGAACTTCTCATGATTTGCTTTTAATTTGATTTACCTTTTATAAAGCTTTGAAAACATGTAGAACATTCAGAGCAGCAAGTTTAACAGAATATATTGGGAAATGACATACTCCGTATGTTTTACTGCTGTTTAGTGCAAATTTGAACAAATTATGTTGAGGAGATGAGCTTTCTGATATAATTATTATTTCCCTGATTCATTATATCTTTGATTTTCCAACTTATTAGGTGAAGAACAACTTAAAATATTAAGCGCCAAGAAACAATTATTGATATTCAAGAGATATTGTTTGCTATGGAGGCTTTGTTCATGTAAACTCCCTTTCTTAGAAATTGATGTCATTCTTCATCCTTTCATGTATACTTTTCTTTCTAGAACTTTATTCATCTTATATACCTAGAGTGATGATATCTATTTCAGATTTTAGTCAAATTAACACTCCATAGAGGTTTTTTGGGCTATTAATTTAAAATGAGGTGATGACTTGACTATATACAAGTTCTTTTTGTTTGAGCTATTAATTTTTTAATTCTTGAGTCTCTAATGAATTATGGTTGGTAGCTACTGAAGTAAATTGATTTTTCCCTTTTATGCATGATGGTTCCAGTTGAGTATATAGTGAGGGTTAAGTGCTAAATAAAAATATCAAGGGCAGAAGTTGACTTGCTTGATGCTAGCCAGCAATAAGACTTCGTGTTTTTACTATATTGTCCAGAATCTATTCATTGGTAAATTATACATTGTACTAATAATCTTTTTTCATGTACGCCTATGAAGTGGTTTGAATTTGAGATTTCACTCTTAGGTTCTTTAAATGGTCATCTAACAAGTGTATTATCAAAATAAAAACTTCTGTTTTGCTTACCACCACAGTACTCTGGATACATAGCTAAAGATCAAGGCATTGATTTTTTCTTAGGTAGTACTACAGGGTGTATCTTATGGCTTTATAGGGCATATTTTCCATTGCATTCCCTTTTTCATTGATGGCGGGGATGGTGAAGCAATCTTATTATTGAGAAGCTTTCAGTAAGACTCAAATTCAACATCTACGTAACTTTATTCTACCAAATTAAGTACAAGGATTCAATTTCTGGACAGGGACAATACACAAAAGATTTCTTCATCATATCTCTGTATAAATCTTTTTGTCTTTGCCTCCTCAATTGATGCACCATAGGAGATTTTGAAGTACTATCAAGTTGAGGAGCAGGTGGCTTAGATGTCTTTACGATGTTATTTGATAGGGTTTACACTACAAGATTGAAAGGTTGAGTATAGTGCAAGGTTTGAGATTCGGATAATTGCCACTCAAGTTTGAGACTACTTACTCAAGTTTACAACGAATATTATTATCCTCTGTAAGTGGGATTTTTGCAAAAAACAGGTTTAGAAAAAATGTTAACTCTTGCAAAAAAAGTATGTCATATCCGCTATAAGTGAGATTTTTGTTCTTATTTAGTTTTTAAATTTCTTTAAATAGCCCGTTGTAAAGCGTGTCATTGAAATATTGAGATTTACCAGGTCGTCCTTTTTTCTCATCTCTGTTCCATTCAATTCCCTCTTATTCGCTAATACATTCTTTAGCTTCTCATTATTTTTACTTATTTTATTAGCATACATTTTTTTTCATTTTTACACTGAGATTATATCCTTGAAATGCAGAGGCAATTGAGCCCAAATCTTGCTAATTGTGTTGAACTTCAACAACAGGTACTCCAATTCTACTATTTTCTTAGACACCCTATTTGAGCTTTTTTGCTCTGTTTTGCTTTTAATTTGTAGTTTGCTTTCTTTTTAATATGTTTTCTATGTATTGATTTGTCTTTGGATGATTTATTAGTTTTTGGAACCATAGTTTATTAGGAACTTGACTAAATCATCTCATTACTTTTTTGCATGCATTTTGTCATGTTATTTAATTTTAAATGATTCTATTAAGAGAAATTTACTTAAATAGGACTAAAACATAATGACTTTTCCAATGTAGGATCATATGTTTTTATTTCCCAATGTAGGACCTTTGGTCATTATCAAGAAGTCATTATTCAACTAAATATCTATCATTACTAGACATTATTCCTACCACAAGGTCATTATTAAGTCCTATTTAGGGAATAAAAAAGTTTAAGTCCTACATTAGAAAAGTCATTATGTTTTAGTCCTATTTAGTGCAAATTTCACTTCTAATAAATCATTCTGGGGTAACTGATAATGTAAGGTGGTTAAATATTTCTATAAAACATTTTATTCTTATTATAATGTTCTATTTCAAAAACAAAGTAAACATGTTTGTTATTTCAGTTCTATACATGTGCTTTATATTGATTTTCTACATACCTGCCTTAACACTATGTTTGGTTCAAGGAATTCGGATGAAAAAAAAAAAGAAAATGGTTTTCTCTCATTTTCCTCACCAAAATGGGAGGAATTTTGTTTCCCTACTCTTAGTACATTTTTCCTTCTCATTTTCTTTTCCTTCCACTTTTCTTTTCTTTTCCTCTCTAACCAAACAAGAGAATTTCTTTTCCATCTCATTTTCTTTTCTTTTTGTTTTCAAAATCTTTGAACCAAAAATAATATAAGTGTGTCTAATAATGTATTTCAATAAAATGAAACCAAAAGAGTAAATAAGAACAAATTTGTGATCTATTATATAAAAACACATAAGCTTTTTAAAATATTCAATTTAAGATATGGTAATCTGAGTTTGAAAATAAAGCATTATGTGGTAGTTTATGTTATAGCATAATATATTCAGGCGACTTGATTCTAGCATCTTTTATTCTCATCGGAATGATCTTATATATATATCTGTGCGTGTGTGAGTATGTATAGAGAGACACACACACACATAGATACAGAGAGAGTATATGTACCATTTTGAATATTATTGGCTGAACTCATATTTCTATCTGTTTTTCAGTGTAAAGTGTTTTCTTCAATTTGTTTCTTGGGTGCAGTTTCATGAATGAATTAAGTTATTTACCACTTGGCAAATCCTTCTTTTGGTTACAATTTGAGTGGCATGAGGTCATTTGGCAGTACAAACAAAAAAGGTGGGTGCTTCGTTTCTCAATTCATTCTTGATTTGAAGTTCATTTTTTGTTTCTTTCCTATGTGTATGATGGGTGATCAAATATTTTTGGTTAATTTCATTGGTCAATTTTGGTTCCATTTATATTTTTTCTGGGATAATAATGGCATAGATAGACATCTTAATTCATGTATTGCTTTGACAATTTATAGAGAGAATATAAGTTTGGAGAAGACAAGGTAAGAAGCAAGGAAAGTTCAATGTGTCATTTTGATATAGTATATTTTAGGGCCTCTTGGCAAATAGTTTCAATTCCATAATTATGTTTTTCATTTGTACATTGTGTCACGATTACAAGTATTTAATCATTGTGCTTCTTTTTCTTATGTAGCTTATGGAAACACATACGGAGTACTAATTTGCAATCTATGTTCTACAGATTTGTAGAAGACTCCGTTCTTTTCAAGGAATTCATGGTATTGTATCTGGCATTTTACTTTGTCAAGATGGTGCCCCAATTTTCATTCAATTCGTCACTGAAACTCTGAAAGTTAGAAGTACGTTAAGATCATGTTTGGTGGAGGTGCATTTGGTTGAATGAGTGTATAAACTGAATTTGTTTATGTTTTGTCCTGAAATGTAGAGTTCAATTATTAATTGAACTGTCTAATTATCTATTTTTTTATTTTTTTAATTTTAATTGTGAAAATGTATCTAAAATGTATTTCAAATAAAAGTATACAACATATTAAGATGAGCATATAAATGTAATCTATCTTTACTGCAACAAAATAGTAATGTGTGCGCCACATCTTCATAAGTTGATTCAAGTAATGGACTAAAAAATAATACTATTTGGGTGAAAAAATTGGTTATAATTATACTTTATGAATATCTAATACCCATTCTTAATCACTCCATTCCCACCCACATGGCTACACCCCACCAAAAAACACTAAATATCTAATTATATGTTTCCATTGTGTTGGGTTAGAATGAGCAAATGAAGCATTTGCCCCCTCACCTTAGGACTATGGTATCCAGCTCTATAACCTCAAGTTAATGCCATTATGCTTTGTGCTAATATATTTGGGCAAGTAATTTATGCCTTTTCGGAATGATTCTTCTATATAATCCACAAGTTTAACGTATGGACATTAATATCTAACTATATACAATGCTAAGAGAGCATTGTGAACAGTGTTCCCGCTCTTTTTGGTGCTACAGTTTGGGCTGGCTGGGCTGCCTACTATTGGGCCGAAAATAAGTCCATTATTGACACTATTTTTAGAGTCTAATGCATGCTAGGTGTGAGACACAATAAAGTAAACAAATCACTTTATTGAGCCACGTGATACATCTCAATTAGGCCACCCTTTACATCAAATCAAGAACTTAAAAAGATTTGCACAATCTAAGCATTTAATGTGCTTCCAAATACTTGATTCACAAAGCCATTATATAATGACTATGCGTGAATACTTTTGAAGGTAACACCAATTCCTTCTTCCACCATATTTGAGTTCTTTTGCTTCTTTGAGATGGCCGAAAATACTCAAAGAAATTCTAGGACAATGTTTACTCCGATTTCCGAGCTTGACAACACCCGTGCAACTTGGACCTCAAGTTAAGGGCTATTCGTGTCTACTTTGTTCCAAGGTGGGCGAGAGGCGGAGATTCTATGGAGATCGTCTTTCACGATGAGCATGTATTGTATTCACGAACTTATTTCATTTTTTTTTCAATTGCATTACTTACATTGTATCACTCAAATTGCAAATGTGTCACTCAAATACTCATAATATCTACCTTTTCTATAGGGAACGAGGATTCATGCACATCTCAACCGCTCGGAAAAAAAGAAGTTTGAAAGCCAAATCACCGAGGATGGTGTTTATGCCATTCGAAATGTGCATGTTCACGACAACTATCAAAGTTTGAAAACAACCGCAAATGATAAGCTCTTGGGTTTTTTCAGAGATACTGAAGTGAAAACTTTGAATCGGAATGATTTTCCACGGATCATGTTTGATTTAAAACCATTTCCAGTTCTTCAAAGCCAACCATGTTTGAATGATCAAGTTTTGATTGGTATTATTTNCCAAATCACCGAGGATGGTGTTTATGCCATTCGAAATGTGCATGTTCACGACAACTATCAAAGTTTGAAAACAACCGCAAATGATAAGCTCTTGGGTTTTTTCAGAGATACTGAAGTGAAAACTTTGAATCGGAATGATTTTCCACGGATCATGTTTGATTTAAAACCATTTCCAGTTCTTCAAAGCCAACCATGTTTGAATGATCAAGTTTTGATTGGTATTATTTCATAGAGAAAAATTTTAAAACTTCTTCATTTCTTTTTCAAAGGTTAAGCATATTTATTTCTTTAAAATTCGTATGAATGAAACAATAAATGAATCTGCCACCACACTTTTTTTTCTAAAAAAATTGAGCCCTTCGAAAATTTGTTCAGTTTTTTAAACAGTTTCATTAATATGAAAATTTATAACCCATATTATAAAATATGTCTAAACATCTTTATATCAAAAACAGTTTTTAGATCAATCATATAAATGCCTTATATTAAGAGCTATATTTATGCAGACGTGATTGGAAAGATTGTTGCCCGAACTAAGGTTCAAACGAACATTACTAGAGCCGGAGATCAAAAATTCATGGAAGTCACACTTGAGGATCATGAGTATGCATATAAATAAGAGAATAATGTCAATAATAGAAATATAATTTATTCAGATTTGAGCAATGAAATGATACTATAGGGGAAATCGATTGGGATGCACTCTATGGGGAGAGTATGTGGATCGTTTTTTAGATTGTTTAACCCAAAATGCTCAAGAACCGGTGATCATGTTGTTGAGCTTTTGCAAACCACAGCATTATATGGGTAAATTATTTCTTTTATTTTGTGATTTAAATACTTTAATGATGGATATATATAATATTTACATCGTATGTTTATAGGTACTGTGACCGTATCTTCTGCGTTTCATGTTACGAAGATGCTTTTCGATGGTAACTCTCCAGAGGTCAAAGAATTTAGGACAAGGTATATTTTTTAAACATAAAAAGTGAATTAATTTTATATGATGATTACACCTCCTCATCTAAAAATTTTTATGTATCTAGATTACCTCTACAAGTGGATGACGTTGGAACAATTGGAAGTATCGTTTTAAGCGCTGGAGCTGATGGGGATGAAGGTGTTATCAAAACTACCACGATCAAAGCACTCTTGGACACTACAAAGGTGACGTGTTAAAAAAACTAAATTTAATGTTCAAAAGTCTTAAATAAAAGTCTTAAAATTTGTGTTTGATGTTTTATAGCCCGGTCCCTACTGGATTGTTGGTAAGATTGCTTCAATAAATGATTCGGGCGACTGGTGGTATTTGGGATGCACCGAATGCAACAAAAAGGTTGTCCCTGATGGTGATAAGTTCAGGTGTACGGGATGTAACACTACCATGCTGCATGGAGTGTACAGGTGAGCATCAATTAAAAATAATTAAAATTTTATAAATTTTGATGTAATTAGTACTGAAATTTAAAAATAACAATACTTTGTGTCTTAGGTTCAAGGTCAATGTTCGGGTCTATGATTCCACCGGTCATGCTTCATTCGTCCTTTGGGATAGGGAGTGCAAGGAAATTTTGGGTGCAAGTGCTTTTGTGCTTAGGGAAATTATGCTTGAGGTTTGAAATAAAGCAATATTCTTTTATTATTTTATTACTTAATCGTCAATATAATCAATAACCAAATAATTCTAACTTATTTGTTATTGTTCTTTTCTTCAGAAAAATATGGACCCAAATTTCCTTCCGACAGAGCTTAATCGTTTGCTAGGTGTACGTGGGTTGTTTCACGTCATTTTGAAAGCCGAACTTGGGAGTCCATACTGGAGTGGACCAAGAGCCTTTGGAGTTAGATCGTTGGTCACGGATGCAAAGATAATGAGCAGATTTGAAGAGTTACTTGAGTGTGAAGAGGAAGGATTTGATGAAAAAAGTGAGGGTCTATGGGCATCTATTGAGGATTTAAGTGAGAAGGTTCATGAAGTGGTATATTACGCATTTGATATATCCAACCAAAAGATTGTTAACATTTGTAAAACATTACTTAATTTGGTTAATTTTTTTTAGATTGCCTCGAATGACCCCAGCTCCAGCCAGAGTGTGAACCAGAAGCATAGAAGGATTGATGACTTGGACAAGACTGATTCGGTGAAAAGAGAGCTTTTTGATGACATCTCAACAACTCAATGCAAGAAAAGCAAGAAGGATAATCCAAGCCAGTGAACATCGATCAACTGTTATGTGTTTATTCATCAAATGAACCGCCTCTGTTTTTGTTGTTTTTTTTATTTCGTTGGTGGTCTGCTTTTCCTAGGCAACGTCCTAGAGTACTTTAAATGTTTGTTTCTATGAACCACCTCTATTTTTGGTTTTTTTTGTTATTTGTTATTTCGTAGGTGTTAATTTGTTTTATAGATATTCAATGATTTTCAGAATTTAAATTATTTAAAATTTGTTTTAAATAAAAGACGCCTGAAATGTCATTCACATAAGAAATACCATCAAATCAATATAAAGTAAAAATATTATTTAACTTTATATTTGATTACTAAAATAGATTATTTTTAGCTACATATATATTAATAATAAATTATAATTATTATTATACAAACATAAAGTGATTTAATATAATATATAGCAAAATTAACTTTGTAATAAATGTGATATGAAATTGGCTACAAGTTGTGATAACTTTAATTCGTAATAACTGTTCTCATTTAATGTGAGTAATGATGAAGATATGCAAAGAGATTAGAAAATCTAAGTGAGTGCAGCCCAAGGAATGAATGGCGTGCACAATTTAGTGTGTTGCCGAAGGTGCAATAAATGTGGTAATTATCACATCCTATTTAAAATTTTAAATTAAAGGTCATGCAATGTGATGCACGGGATATCATAAAACTCAACTAATACTTTAGTCTTTAATTTTATAAACACACTTCTATAAAAATTAAATTAAATGATGATTAATGGGAATTTTACAATTAAAGTATTCAATTTATATATCCTAATACATACGAAATCAATATACCGTGTAATGAAAAAAATTATACTTTAATCAAAATATTAATACATTCCAAAATGCTTCCATGTTCCAAATAAAATAAACTATATTTAAAATAAAAAAAATTTTCTAATTTTAACAAAAAAAATATATAAAAAGTATTTTTATAGTGTGTAAAGAAGATATTGTGGGTGTGTACAAGTATACGGAGAGTGTGCTTCGTACGTGTTATAATTTAATGTGAGGGAACATCTATTCTTACTATGCATTTTTTGACAGCTTCATTAATGATGAAAATATTTAGAGAAACTAGGAAATCTAGGTGTGTGGCCCAAGGAGAATATGATATCTGCCCAATGTGCAATAAATGTTGTACTTATCACACCTAATTGAAAATAATAAAATAAAGACTATCATTTGGGATGGGAGCCGTGTAAAAACTCATGAGTTAACCAAAGCCTTTCTTTTCAATGACATTTATTACCCAAACATATACTCCGTATCAATGAAGGGTTATGCTACACTAACACCATAAATTGTACCCCATTTGTACACCGCAGTTATACACAAATATTTTGATAGTTTACACCGACACAAGTGTTGGTGCATTAACAAAAATGTACAAGAACATAAAGTGTTGATGCATTAAAAAATTAGTTTTACACCAATATAAAGTGTTAGTGCAAAGCTACGGGGTACAAAACATGGGATACAAATAGTTTTACCCATCAATAAAAAGTCAATTTATAAAACTCACCTAGAGCCACACGCCTCTAATGTTAGTCTTTATTTTTATAAACATAATTTTCTTAAAATTTAATTATATTTAAAATAATAAAACATACTCCGTATTTCTTAAAATTTTCTTAAAATACTCCGAATTAAATATTATTAAATAAAATTTAATTACATTTAAAAGTTCTTGAAACTTACGAATTGTGAGGTTCAAACGTGACTGTATTTCATAGATATTCAATATTTAAAATAATAAAAAATCTTTAACAATTACCGTTAAATGAATATTAAAAAATTATACTTTAATCAAAAAATTTATATATTTCAAGATGCGTGCATATTCCAATGAAAAACATTCCTTTTTGTTTAAAAACAAAATTTTCTATAAAAAATATATCTTTTTTTTGCGTATATATAAGACATTGTGTGTTAAAGAATTTATATCTGATAAAAAATCATAATTAAAATTAAAAAAAATATGATTGACCCAATCCATGTACCGTGTAATGAAATTATACTTTAATCAAAAATTAACACATTCCAAAATGCGTGCATGTTCGAATTAAAAAAAACTAATTATAAAATAAAAAATGTTATTTTTACTTTAAATATAAATATAAAAAGTATTGTTATAGTGTCTAAAGAAGATATTGTGGGTGTGTACATTTATACGGAGTATCTGATAATAACTTTGAAATTACTCCGTAACACTTATCGGATAAAATCACCTACAATTTGTGATGGCTTTGTAAAGAGTGTTATCATTTAATGTGAGGGTAGATCTATTCTTACTAAGCATTTTTGACAGCTTCATTAATGATAAAGATATTTAAAGAAACTAGAAAATCTAAGTGTGTGGCCCAAGGAGAATATTGTGCTGCCCAAGGTGCAATAAATGTTCTACTCATCACCTAATTGAAAATAATAAAATAAAGACTCATTTGATATTGGTGCCTTGTAAAAATGCAATAAGTAACCAAATCCCTTCTTTTAAATGACATTTATTACCCACACATATATCAATAAAAAGTCAGTTTAAAAAACACACCTAGAGCCACACGCCTCTAATAACAGTCTTTATTTTTATAAACACAATTTTCTTAAAATTTAATTATATTTAAAATAATAAAACAATATTTTTAAAAATTTTCTAAAAATAATACGTTTTATTCAATAAAATTTAATTACATTTAAAATATCTTAAAATTTACGGATGGCGGGGTTCAATGTGATTGTATTTCGTATATATTCAATATTTAAAATAATAAAAAATCTTTCACAGTGTGTTAAATTTTCATATCTGATAAAAACTTCGAAATTAATATTAAAAAAAATATGAGTGACCCAATCCACGATATAATGCATCTTACAAAGCCCAATATGTAATTCATGTGATATCAATCAAAGCCCATATTTCATAAAACTAGACGATTCGTGTAATTTCGAGAGAAGAGCATTGTCCTCCCATAGGACTGTGACACGAACACCCGTTTTCCGAAGCCCATATCTGAGTTCTTTCAAAGCCCATGAAATCATTACTATAAACTTTTTAAATTATAAAATTAAATAAAATAAATATTTGTTGCATTCATATATTAAAAAGTATATAAATTTTTGTCAAAAATTTGTATATTCATTTTTTAAAATGAAAATGTTATAATTATGTTACTAATTAGATTATTAAATGTGCTAATGTATCCCTGTGTACTGTGTAATATATATCTCTCTGTGTGTGTGTGTATATATATATATGTGTATATATATATATATATACACACACACACACACACCCACGTTATATTAGTAAGATTTTTACACTGTGCAGTAAATAATAATACCTCATTCCTCCTTGAGCCACTAACCTATCCTAATAATAGGGTTTAGTTTCATTCATTTAATGCACTATAAGGCATGCCAACTATATTAGTCTTTCCCTCCTTACACATTTATTACTCTATCTCCCAACCAACTCCTCCTTGAAGTTGATTTTGAGCATTCAAAGCTAAGCTAGCATTCAATTCTTATTCTCTAAGGTAAGTAAATCACATCCACTTAATTTAAATTGTTTTTAATATAACAAGCATGTTTTTGAAGTATTATTCTTAATGTTCCAAATTTTTTTTTTAATAAATTCTATAAAAAAATCCTGGACTGAAGAATAAGCCACCAAAATTTAAATTTTCTTTTTAAAAAACCACATAGTTAAGTTATGCACTGAAAATATGCAGTTTCGAGTTTTGAATAAAAAAAATTCATAATAGCTTTTATAAAATTAATTTGTTGTGCTTCAATTAATGAGAATATGGGATTCAAAACAGGATACCTGAAGTCCTCTCTCCCGCGCAATGAGAAAGCTTACCAAATCTGAAAGAATATGTTCAATGCATGATTCAGAACCAGAATCAGACAAAGGTAATTTCTGATTTAGAATAATTAATCAAGTTGTGAATAAACTAATATATTTATTTTTAATTATATAGCTATATTTATATTACCTGTTTTAAAAACACTGCACACTAGCTTTGATAAATATGTAAAAATTTAATAACCTGCAGAAACAAATTAGTGTATGTGCAATTGAACTTTTAACATGTTCAACCCTTCAATGAAACATGTTCAAAAAGATTCAATTGAGGTTAATGTATACTCCCTGTTTTGAGGTTAATATATTTATCTACATTGATTTTTTTTGAGTTAATCTAGATGAATATAGAAACTTGGACGGATCGGAGGTAGTAAAGAAAACCCCCTAAATAGGAGTAAAACATGTGTTATATCCTCAAGGTAGGAGTTCAAACTTAAACTCCTCTAAATAGGAGTAATTAACTATATTTATTTTACAATTGTTTAGCCGCCTGGAGAAGAAACGGAACACCACCCATCTTGACTTCTTTAGCCGAAATTAAGTGCTAACAAAGTTTAACTAATAATGATAACCTCATGCGGATGCCAATATATGGCTAGCTATTTTACTTCTTCAATCCAAACTCTTTTTGTTTGTTTTCTTTCTTCTTTATTGAGATTCTTTTATTATTATTATTATTGGTGGGGGTGATTTTTTTTTTTTGGCATAGAGCTAACAATGGAGAGATTGTGTTTTGTTTATTTTAATTATCTTCTTCCCATAATTAATGACTTCGTGGACTCGATGGATGCACATGTATCACCGAGTACAATTGAACTTTTGGCATTTTTTAGAGCCACGTTTGTAACTGTGCATTGACATCTTTGATATTTTGTTTTCGATTGACCTAAAATTTTATGTTTTTGCATCTTACAATGTCATGTTTGTCACTGTATGTTGTCATTTTTAGCATTGTATTTTCGACTGACACTGTATGAATTATTTTTTCTCCATGTAGCACCATGGCACTACACCTGTGGGGGTTAGTGATGCCGGAAATGTGCGACGAAAACATGAGCAAGGGGTGATGAAAGTGGCATATCTTGGCGGTGGCAAACGGTGAGTCAACAACTCCTATTTTGGGGGTTTTATGTTTTGACTCTTATAGGAGTTTAAGTTACATTTCACGTATCTACTACACAGTGTCATTGGATTTGGTTTGACATTATGTCATTGTGCAACATTGTACTCCGTAACATTATATATGCGCATATGTGGTATTATATATGGCATCTATGGTATTATATATTGTCATATGTGACATTACATGGTGCCATGTTTGATATTATGATGTCTTTCTTTGACACTGTATTTACTATTAATGTGGCATTGTGGCGACAATGGTGTAGATTGTGATGGTAGTGTTGTTGATAATGGTATATAGCAATGATATCGTCAGCGATGACGACAAAAAATCAAAGGCGTCAATGGTAGGTTTCGTTTGTAGCGGTGCGGCGGAGCAGAGGACGGCAGTGGTGGAGATTCAAGTGATAGTGGCAGGTATGTGGCGGCGACGATGGCGGCGGTGGGCTTCACCTTCGACGACGATTGCAGTGGTGGGCCTCGATGTCGGTAGCATGCTGTTGTGAAATTGGCCAAATTTTACCTCTGGTATTGGCCGTAAATGCAACACATGTGGGGAGTATTTTTTTGTTTTATTAATTAAGTTAAAATCTTTATTTTAACTTTTTATAAAAAATGAAAAAAATGAAGAAAATAAAAAACATGAATGCAATAAAAATAGTCGCATGCATCTTAAAATAAATCTGCCGTGCTCCTTAAGTATAGTCTCATGCATCTTAAAATAAATCTGTTGTGCTCCTTAATTATAGGTTCATGCATCTTAAAAAACAATGTGCGTGTGGTGAGCATTTTTTGTCTTATTAATTATGTTTTACTCCTATTTAGGGGAGTAAGTTTGAACTCCTATTTTAAGGATATGGTATATGTTTTACTCCTAGTTTGTTTCTTCTCCCGAGGTAGTATTAAAAATATTAAACCGCACAACACTACCTCGAGACATTTTTAAATTTTTAATTAGTATATAAGTTATGGTTAAAAATAAGTGAAACTACACGTCTTTTTTATGGGTACACATGTCCTATTAATAATTTTTTTTAAAAAAAATTGTAAAACTACACAAGTCTCCTTGCAATAATTTTTACAAAACTTGTATTATGAAAAGCAACGGAACCTTTTAAAATTTAATATTGATAATTGAAACTAAAAACGATAAAAAAATTGAAACAGTGAAAAAAGGGGGGAAAGAGTTTTTGGGACGGAGGGAGTATGAAAAAATATGCACCCTTAAAATAAGTAATTTTAGTGCTACTTTCTAATTTTGCTTTTATTTTATACTCCGTAATAGAGTATGATGATATGTGTAGGATACATGAGTCATAATTAGAAAATAACATCAAATTTACTCATTTTAAAGGCGCGTATTTTTTCAATCAGCAGGAATGACTTTATGGAACGGAGGAAGTATGTTTTAGTAGCATATAATTAAAACCCTCTTTGGATTGAGGTTGCATTGGGACGGAGGAAGTATGTTTTAGCAGTATGATTTGTTTGTTTGTGTGTTTTTGTTTTTGCATTGCATCTTGGGGAGTTCCCAACCATATATATATATATATATATATATATATATATATATATATATATATATATATATATATATATATATATATATATATATATATATATATATATATATATATATGGGCCGGTTCCCGTAAGAATGCACCTTGTGGAGAAAAATGAGAATAAAATCTAGCCGTCGGATCTGATGCATCGTGCGGCTCAGATTGCATCCTGCGCTCAGATTTTGAGATAGTGTTTTTTCGAAGGCTTTTGGTGCATTTCGACGTGATGTATTTTCAAACCATTTTGGTACATCTAATTTTGATGAAATCTTGACCCTTAGATCTCACAATCTAAAGCACCAGATTCATTTTCATTTCTCTCCTAAGATTGCATTCTCACCAGAACCAAAATCTAGACACACACCCACACATGCATTTGTTGAAATGATCCAATATTTGTTCAACTGTGGAGACTAAAATTATATTTTTTTCCCTATTAATGTGGAATGAGATACTTGTAAAATTAAACGTACAATCAATAATACAGAAATAATACAGGTACAAAATAGAAACAATAATTAGGAAATTACACGACCACTTCATGTTTGTTCCTGTCAAAAGCATAAAAAAAGGAAAACCCATTTTATTAATATACAATGTACGGAGTAACCTTTTTTTATTATTAATATGAGTAGTAGATCGAAAACTAAAATTTGTCTAGCTAATAGATATTCGGGCCCAATAGACGTAAGTGAACGGCCAGTCCGCAGGAGCGATTTGGACCGGTGCGGAACAAGGGCCGCTAAATAGGAAACAAAAGGCCCAGTTCCCGTCGATAGGCCCAAACATTTAACGAAGGAAGACTGTACGGCACCAAGTCGTGGAAAGATTGAGGGTTGAGATGGAGAGCCACCAGCCCACCACGATCGGCGTGCGAGAGATAATGGCTAGTTTTATGCGCACGATGAGTGCCCATTATGTTTGTAATCATAATATAGTATAAATAGTGGGAGAATCCTCCGTTGTAAACCAAGTGAGAAACAGTATATACTCAAAGTAATAGAAATACTTCGAGATTCATTATTTATCGTTATTATCCGTTTTTTGTCGCCATAGTTGTTGGTCTAATTCTCATCACTAGCTTATCCGCAAAAAGTCATATTGATAAATAATTTGGGACGAAAGAAATATTTTACATGTGTCACATTGTAAATATTTCAACCCCTCAATTTTCCAATTTTTTTTTTAAAATTATTTATTCATGTGCAATCAACCATGCATGCATGGCAGAAGAAAATGAAACAGTAGGAAACAACATTTCTTAAAATAAAGGATGGGTTGGAATATAATAATAGAGAAATTAAGAGAATTACCCCTTTAGCTTTGTGAGGTTGGTTTATTCTTCTTAGGAGTGTGCTTTGTTCACCAGACAAATGGCAAATAAAACTCCAGGGATGAATCCACATATAGTGAGCCCAAGGCAAACGTTGTAGGCGAACTGGATTTTTTATCATATAAAATAAACCCACAACATTAAATATATATATTTGATTAATTAAGACAAATGCAAATCTATTTCTAATGACTAGGAAATTAGGAAAAAGAGGGAAAAAAAAAGAGAATAGTGATTTACTGGGTACATTTTTTATTATTACACTAAGGCCTTCTATAGTAAAGCCTAATTTGTTTGTAAAGTTTTGTACGTGAGTTTTTACTCCGTATTTGTCAAATAATATGTTGTAAATTTTTTCAGAGGATCTATCCAATGAAGAAAATAATTAGGGAACCTCACTTGGTATACACCAATTGTAAACTAAGACAAAAATAGACACATACATATACACTCAATATTTGTGCGTGCATAGAAATTGAGTGTCTATTTTTACTTTGGTGTACACCGAGTGAGGTTCCCCTAACACCTTTCATTCAATGACACCAATATTACATATATGATTTTGACGTTATGACTTGCTTATATTTTCGTCCAATTCAAATACTTTTGAATTGAACTTATTGTTACTCCCTCCGTCCCCCATAAATCTTCTCAATAGCCCTTTTTCTTTGTCCACAATAGATCTTCTCATTTCATTTTTTAACAATTAAAATACCACAAGTACCATCACTTACTTTATTTATTACACCTCACCCACCTCATTTAATACATTCCACCCATATTTCATTAAGGGTATTATGGTAAACTTTCACCTTTTTTCAACTCTCCTTAAAAAACACCAAAAGTCAAAATGAGAATATCTTAGGGGGACGGAGGGAGTATTTTTTAAACGAAACACATTTTAGTTATAAACTATGTTTCGCTTAAATTTTTCATATTGAAAAAAATGTGACATATGAAAAAAGTTGGAATTCTTAGAGGGTGTTTGGGAGTGAGTAACTTATGGATAAAGTGATTTCCGCAAAAGCTGAAAGCAAAAGCACCTCATAACTGTTTCTCCGAAACAGTATTCTATGTACAAAATAGTGGTGGAAAAAAACAAAAACTGACATGTTAAACAGTGTAAAACAACTTCTTTTCAAAGCAGAAGCTAAATTCGTAAAAGCAGCACACTGCCGCATTGCTATACTATAAAAATAGTAGGGTACCTTGTCAGGATAGTGCTTTGCGACAACCCCAGGCGGCCATAGGAAGGCACTGCAGATGTCGTTACAATAGTCGCCCATTTTCTGTCACCAGAATTAGTTAATGCGGTGATTAATTAACTAATTAAAGAGAATCAGCTAAGATTGATTATTAGTACTGTCTAATTAATTAATGATTTTGCGTTTCATTTATAGGCGGTCAGTTACGCCAGCGGTAAAAAAACGACAGCTGGCGTGGGTTAATAGGCCAAATACGAGTCAATATTTTGAAAAAAGAATTTTAAAAAAAAACAACTTTCCATCTTTGATAACGGTCCAAATCACTTGTTAATATTCTACCTAAAGTACGGAGTTAATTGCAAAGTCACAAACCTTTTCAGACAATTACGGAGTAAAAAATTACTCCTTATTGAAATAGATGGTGCATCTTGAATTGTTCATACCCACATTGATTTCTTTAAAAGGAGTACTAATTAATGTTATCTTCCTCTCTGGTTTGAGTGGTAGGAAGCTCACTACTCAAAATTCATGTAGAGATTTATCCAGGTTCGAGTCTCAGCAGATACAGAAGCATTAACTCTATGTGCGTCATTATGTTAAAAATAGTATCAAGAGATAGTACCTTGTAATTGAGTAAATAACATTCAAAAAAATAAATATTCTCTTCACTCGGATCTATTACCATAGGACTGGGGGCATGTGTGCCCCCAATGAATTTTAGAGTTTTTTTAATAGTACTCCAATTTTTAAAAAAATATTAGTTATGTCCCATCAAAAAATTAAATGCCCCCGTTAAGAAGACAGAATGCACCCAATAAAATGAAATTGTACTTAAATAAGTAATTTTAAGTTGAAAATGAAGTATTTATCATTAAATGAAAAGAAGGTAAAAGTGAAAATTTTGAAATAAAAAGAATATAGTCTGATAATCAAAATTTAAAAAGTTTTCTTTGTATATTCTCATTAATTATTTGGATGCTTCATGCATGTGTTCAAATTTATTCATTTTTTATTTTCATTTTTTTTAAACGGGGGAGGGGGGGTGGGGGGGACACTACCCTCAAACGCCCGTAATATTCTCGCCCCCAGTCTCTTCGATTCTTGGATCCGCCACTGATTCTCTTTCCTCCCAAAGGAAACCTTTCTTCCATGAATTCTCAAATTCTAGGTTCCTTCCTCTCAATTTTATATTATTTTGTTTAAGCGTCCGGTGTGTAACAAAAAATTTTATATATGACCGCACGTCTTCGCGAGTCGCCATGAATTGACTATGATAGGCCGAGCCGGAGGGGACTCTAAACTAGCCCCTGGTGGGTTTACTCAGGGCGTGGTCGAGGGCGTGCCTCCTAGCCGAGCATCCAGCTTCTTAACCGAGCGCAAACCTTGTCGAGCCCATCGCGTATGTTTGGGCCTGGGTACCCCGGCCCCCATTTCCATCACTTTCCGTTTTCGAACACTTTGAATTAATTTTGGAGAGCTTATTGCACCAACACCCCATGTGCTTTGGTAAATATGCATCGTCACCCCCCATGGTTTTAAAACTTACGCCTCCATTGTCTCTCATGGTTCTGATATTACTACGCCAAAGCCCTCTAGACAAGAATATCCTTCAAATATTAGATGAATAACTCTGCTGCCCCTATGGTTTTGGAAATGGGCACCAACGTAACGCCCCTCTCCTTTTTCTTTATTATTTTCTTTTTTTCATAAAGAGAATGAAAAAATTTGTGTGTGAAATTATGAAAATTTACTTTTTCAAACCTACATTTTTAAAAAAATAAAAAAATATTTGTGTTTGAAATAAAAAATTAGCATATACTTCATTTACCAAATTAAATATTTTTGTTTTTTTTGTCTAGAAATGTTTTTATATTTTTGAATATGTCAGGACCAAAAGAATATTAAGTAACGTGTTTTTAGAATTTTATAATATAGTTAATTATATATTAATAACATTTTTAGAGCAATGTGCAAAAGATTTCCTTCATGACTTAATTTTCCCTATTCTATAAGAGTATTCTTTCCATATTCTTTTCCTTTTCTTTATTTGATTTCTTTTCTATTATGTTTTTTATTTTAATTTTGATTAAAATAAAAGAAATAGTATAAAATTAATGAACAGAAAAAGAGAAAAATGAGCTTTAGTGAAAAAAAGATAATGTTTCATTAATTTTCGTATCATGAAAATGAACCAATAAAGACTTTTTTTGGACAAAAAATAAAATGTTTAATATGAGAAATTCTCTTTTTTTTCAGTTACGCATTCAGTTACGCTAGTGGTAGACATAGGCCAAATACGAGTCAATATTTTGAAAAAAGAATAAAAGAAAAACAACTTTTCATCTTTGATAACGGTTCAAAGCACTTATTAATCTACCTAAAGTACGGAGTTAATTACAAAGTCACAAATAGGCCTATCAATAGGTCGAAATCGGACGGGTTCATATAGTGCATGTTCTATACTCTGGATCATACTCTTTTTAAAAAAATTGATTCTAATCCGTACCTATTTACTCGATGCATTTTGAAGTTTAATTCTGGACTTGGGCACATTGAGTCTCGGTATCGGGTTGGGTATACCCGTGATAAAAATTGGCGTCTTTTATTTTTGTATAATTGAAAAAAAATTAGTAAAAATACTATGAATGAAAAACTTCTTAATTGAAAAAAACAAAAGTAAGACTAATCTATACTATATACAAAAGCAAAAGAATTCACTTTTCAAAAAAAAGGAAAAAAAATATAGGGTAATTTTTTTCTGATCCAACTGTACGCCTCTAAGCACCGTTGATTTGAAGCTCTTGATCAATCTTGCGGCTGCCCTTTTGTCTTCCTAAGAGCGAAATACGTATGAAGCCCCGGGCTTCAAACCGGGCTTCAAACTTTCTCTCTCTGACACTTCAGCTTTAACTTACACCAAAAATTCACTGAAAATGGGTTTGAAGCCCCGGGGCTTCAAACTGGGGCTTCAAACCTTCATTTTTATATTTTTAAATATACATCTTCTAAATTTAAATTAATAAATTTAAATTAATTTATTATTTAAATTAATCGCAATGAGACTAGTGCATTAAAAAAATTACATTCATTAAAAAAATATTACATTCATAAAAAAATACATTCATAAAAAAAATTACATTCATTAAAAAGAATATTACAAAAAAAAACAACAGTACAAAGAAATCACTAATTATTCGAGCAACTAAATATATGTTCGATCAAATCCCCCGTTAGTGCATTGTGAATCTCTGGGCTTCGAATTTCTTGGCGGTTTCTTCGTTTCTTTTCTTCGGTGATTTCTTCGTACATAGGCACCTCCTCGTCCGGGTTGTATTGACAAATCGCAGTCCCGTTATCCTCTATGATCATATTATGAAGAATAATACATGTGTACATGATATTCCTCATTTTTGTTTGAGAATAACATTTCGACGAACGATCTAGAATGTGTCATTTACTCTTCAAGACCCCAAAGGCTCGTTCAATATCTTTTCTCGCCGCCTCTTGAGCTTTTTTGTAGGTCTTGCGTTTAAGACCCATTGGTTCGGAGAGAGATTTGACAATCGTGGAATAATCTGGATATATTCCATCGGCCAAATAATATCCACGCTTGTAAAGCGTCCCTCTAAGATCAAAAGAGGAGTCCGGTGCGGTCTCATTAACCCAATCGTCAAAAACAGGAGATTGATCGAGAACGTTGATGTCGTTGTTCGAGCCCGCGACACCGAAAAAAGCATGCCAAATACACAAGTCATTTGAAGCAACAGCTTCGAGCATGATGGTAGGCTTGGGATGATCTTCCCGGGAGAATTGACCGTGCCACGCAGTGGGATAATTTTTCCATTCCCAATGCGTGCAATCAATACTCCCAAGCATGCCGACGAAGCCGTGTTTAGCGGGATGACCCGGGGGCGCTCCGGTGCCCCGTTCATAAAATTGACGATTTCTACCCCCTAACCCTCCCCGGTAAACCCCCCCTCCACCACGCCCTGACCCGAACACACCCCCCACCCCCCTTCAATTGCATCCCACAAGTTGATTTTGACTTTGGAGTCAAAATTTGACTCCAAAGTCAAAATCAACTTGTGGGGTGCAATTGAAGGGGGTGGGGGGTGTTCGGGTCGGGGCGTGGTGGGGGGGGGGGTTTACCGGGGGTTTATGGGGGGTAGGAACCGTCAATTTTATAAACGGGGCACCGGAGTGCTCCCGGGTCATCCCATGTCATGGGAACCTTGCCGTTTTAACAAATGGTTTTCCTGTCTTGTCTTCTTGCTTTTTCCTTCACACATCAGCACCATGACCCGTTCTGTTAAACTTTGAACATATGGTGGGTTTCCATTCATACCCCACTACATGTGATATGACCCTTCCTTCTTCATCAGCAAAATGGGTAAGCTGAGGGGAAGCTTGTTGCACCTGAACTTCAGCTTGAATTCTAGCAAACCCCTATTTAGCTCTTGTAGTTGTAGCTTTGTCCCTTTTCATGGGCTTACCAATTATACATGCTAGCTTGCTCAGTCCTGTTAAGCTCAAATATTTCATGTTCAAGTTTGGAAATTGAACCTAGATTGGTACATCTTTTAGCTCATCAGTTACATCCACCTGACATCCCGGACTCCAGGCTTTCAAAACACTGGCTTATTATCAAAATAGTAGTATCTTCGTTTGAGATCGCCATCCCTTCCCTCAATCTTCTTGAAACTCATAATATGCTGCCCTTCCTTCAAGAAAAAACCTCTTTAGATGTTGTAGTCTTTCCAAATTCTATGCACAAATTCATCTATGATCTCCACTGGAGGATTAGCTCCTAATACGTATACAACAATCGCCTGATCCCAGACCCCCCAAATCCTCAATCAGATCATCTTTAGTGATTTTGGTAATACACTGTCCATTAATCTCATCAGCTTGAATATGGCATAAGATCATAATCAATCTTATCCGATCCTTCAACCACCTCTGTATACAAAATCTGTTTCTTCTTAGGTTTTAATTCCTCATTTAATCTCTCTTCATCCAGAATTTCAGTGATTCGTTTTCCATTGGGTTTAGATTTTTTGTGCAAAATTGGGATTGAGCCGGTTACCTCGTTCCCTGGGTTTTAGGACTCGATCTCTGATCCCCCCATGATTGATCTTGCCTCCGTACTCTCTATTTATCGATCCCTGGCCTTTGTTTGCAGTGAGTTCGTCGTCTATTGTGCCACCATAAATTTCTTCCTTGCTCGTCCTCGTTTTCTCGCTATCCAGAGGGAGAGAAGCGAAAGCTAATCCCAAACAGGCCCTAGAATTGCTAATTATGTTTAAAGACTACTTTCACAATTTAACTTCCTATATCCTATATCCTATATCCTATATCCTATATCCTATATCCTATATCCTATATCCTATATCCTATATCCTATATCCTATATCCTATATCCTATATCCTATATCCTATATCCTATATCCTATATCCTATATCCTATATCCTATATCCTATATCCTATATCCTACTTGGCATTTTTTCAACAAGTCATCTGCCACGTATTTAATCTTGCGATTGTTTTCCAAAACATGCCTTTATGGGGGTTTGAACCCAAAACCTCCTAGACATTTGGTTGAATTTCTAGCCATCCAGGCAAGGGTGATTTTTGTTACAAGTCCACATAACCCTTTATAATATTTCATAATTAAAAAAAGATTGTATAAAAATTCCTTTTCAATTTTAAAAATATAATCTTTATATACAAAATTTGAGAGTTGGGCTTCTAGAATTGTGACATGTGGCACGTTTATTAGACAACTTTTTTAACATGTCAAAATGACATGTCATCAAGTTATATTTAAAGAATTAGTTAACAAAAAAACTTATTCAATGAAAATTAAATTTCATATTTGTTACACACAAATTTCTCGGCATAATCGCGTTAAAAAACTTTTATATCTTGATTCATTGTTAGAAAATATTTAAATTAAATAATATATTTGTAAATTGAAAAAAGTACTCGTATTCAAACACAATAATCAAAATAAATAAATTTATTCTAAGAACCGATAAATTGGTAGGATTAAAAGAAATTACATATGAATATTTTTTTACTTTGAATTAATACTAATTAGAGAGATTTTCCAACTTTGAAAAAAGAGAAACAAATATATAAAAGAAAAAGGATTTTTATGGGCATGTTTATTTCATAGAGCAATAATTTTATATCGTTTTGATAAATTTTAATCCTCCTTCTTAGGTAGTGTTCAGTGGGATTAGGTTCTATTTATTGGTAGGTAGTAAAGCAAACATGTACATATGTATTGCTTTTGCCGTACATATGATGGTTATTACGCATACAGAAAGAGAGAGGTCGTCATCGGCTATAACCTTGCATCATCAAACACGTTCGAGAAAGAATGTACTTTATGATGTGAGAAATGGTATTTTTATTATTCTGAATTAAATATTTAATTTTTCCAGTAATTTTTTCCCAAAAAAATCTATACAGTGCTCCGATCCGGGAATAATTACACAATTCATCATGCTTTTGAGTGCATAAGAGACATATGGATCTATCTTCTATAACACATGTTTTAATTTCTTTGAAGATGATAATAAAACAATTATCTTTGTGTATTAACTAACTCTATGTATAAGATATATATTATAAACAATGTAAGAAAGTATTACGTAAATTAATATGGTGGATGCACTCGAGATTGAATTTTCATCTCCCATGACTAAAATTTGTAACCTTTAGCGATCAAAAAAAGCTAAAAGATATTGTCAAAGAAAATGTTGACAAAGCTTCAATGTTTGAAGCTTGGATGATTTCCAATACACAATATAATGCGAGATAAAATTTGATGTATGCAAAGAATTTCCCGATTTTTTTGTGTACAATCATAAATTAAAGTGCGGAAATGGTTCCGATGTAACAAAGGTCATCAATAGGCAGACTACAATACGTGCTTACGAAAACCAGAGAGTTGTACTATTAACTGTCCTGCGAGGATGTACAAGCTATTAGAGCTTGATGAGAGTTAACAATGTTCTACATAGCATATTTGAAGTAGCATGTGAAGCATTGGGATTATTAACCGATGATAAAGAATTTATTGAAGGTATAAAAGAGGTTGCTAAGTTAGGATTTAGAAATATGCTAAAATGTTGTTTGTCCACGTACCATGAGTCATCCATAAATTGTTTTGAAAAATTATAGGAACTCTTGGTGAATGGAATTTTATTTGATTGAATGAGAATATTTTGGAATCAAGGTACTTGAATATAAAGATAGTTTTTTAATGTATTAATCCATCTGAAACACATTATATGAAAACAAAACTCTTTAATTGAGCACTGCATAGAAACAAATAATTCTTTTTTTGCAGAGCTTATAATCTCAGGAGAAGACCTAAAGAATTTATGTGTAATTGAGATTGAAAAGTTGCTTAATTGAAATGGAGGACCTTTAAATAAATTCAAGTGCATGCCATTTGGAGATGACAATCAACTTAATAGATATCAAAATAGTTTTTTGATAGAGAAGTTGAACTATGACTAAGAAAAGTTGTCATTTGATCTTAGAGGATATTTATCTACGATAAATGAAGATCAGTGGAATATATCTAATGAAATAATGGAAGTCATGATAGCTGAAAGAGGGAGTTCTTTTTTGTCCATGGTTACGGTGGAACTGGAAAAATATTTCTCTAGAGAGTCATTGTCTGCTTCTCTAAGGTCAAATGGTAAGGTTGTCTTGAATGTCGCATCCAACTATATTGTAGCATTGCTTTTGCCTAGGGGAAGGAGAGTTGAGATTTTTAATCCCTTTGGTGCTAATCAAGTGCTCATTTTGTGACAATAAACAATGGATTCCGAAAGTAGAGCTAATCCAATAAGTAAGTATAATCATATGAGATTTATCATCTACGATGCATATATTTTCTTTTGAGACATTGGATTACACAATGAGAGATGTAATGAGGTTCTCCAATAATAAATTCATAAATGAACCATTCACAGGGAAAACATTTGTACTCAAAGAAGATTTATCCAAATTCTTTCAGTTTTACTCATAGCTTTGAGAGAGGAAACTGTTTCAGTTTTACTCATAACTTTGAGAGAGGAAATTGTAGGTGCTACCACCAAATCCTCACAAATGTAGTTGTATTGTAAAATTTATACGTTGATCAAAAATATGAGATTGCATTAATCTACACTCTCTTACACAGATAAGGACACATAAGCTTTTTCTAATTGAATAGTCAAAGTCAAAGATGGAAAATTTAGATAAGTGATTGATGAAACTACTGACATTGAAATTAAATCCTTCTGCATTCTTGATTCTTGAAATAAGTTATCCCCTCAAGAGTTATAGTGGACTTCACTTATCCGAACCTATTAGAGAACATGAATTTTTTTTAGGATAGTGCACTATTAGCACCCGCACTCAAGTTTGTCGAATGGTAGTGAATTTTTCATATCCCTTATGCAAAGCCGATTTAAATGTAGCTGTTGAAGACAATTGGATAACACTTTAGTTTTTTTAATTAAATCAAATATTCGGGGATCCTAAACCACAAAATAGTTTTAAAAAAGGGGCTACTGACTATATCATTGAAGAACATTGACTAAATATCTGAATTGTGTAAAGATAAAAGATTAATCATTTAGAAGTTGAGAAAGAACATTATCACTGCAATTGAGGTTTCATGAAATCAATTGAGAAAAAGATTTACATACTCCGAATAAATTTGGAATCATCTGATTCAAGACTACCTAAGAAATTCTAGAGAAAATAATTCTCAATAGTTTTATATTTTACTATGACTATTAACGAAAGTTAAGGTCAAACATTGTCTTTTGTTGTATTATTTTTAACCAATTTAGTATTTAGTCATGGTTAGCTTTATGTTACTTTTTCACGAATGAAGGGAAAGACATGATTAAAAATATTGGTTGTAGATAACAATGGAAACCTTTACAACCATACCAAAAACGTTGTGCACCCTAAAGTCTTTCAAAAAATTGGAATTAAATAAGGTTTTTTCGAGTACAATTTCATTTCTTCAAATATGATTTATTCTACTGTTGTCGTTGTTGTGCATTGATTAAAAATCGTGTTAGAAATATATTTACTTGATTCCGGAGAATATATTACACTGAAAAAAATCGAAATCGACAAAAATTTTGTTTAACCCCGTGCGTCGCACGGGTCAAAATACTAGTATATATGTAAAAGAGAGTTGAGTTGTTGTAGTGTTGGCATGCCACATGTGCATCCACATGTGCACTAACTAATGATGTGGATATATGCATTTTAATTCATTGGTCCATTTTGATTTTTTTTAAAAGATCTTTGAATACACTTGTATAAAACTTTTTCATTTTTTAACAATTCTATAAATATATATTTCATCATTGTAAAATATACACCATTATATATATATATATATATATATATAATTATTTTTATACTATCGACAACTTATTTTAGTTTATTACTTTTCAAAAAATGATTATATAAATTTAATCAAATATGCATATTTATTAATTAAACAATTTGTTTCAAAATTTTATCTTATTACATTATTTATTTTATTGCTACAAATATTTTTTAACAAACTAAATAAAATAAAATTGCTTTAGTTGAAGGGTGATAACTGACAAGTGACATTATGACACATATACATTCTCTAATTATGTATCATTATGTAATTAATCCACTTTTTATTAAAATATTTTATTAATTAAAACTATTTTTATTAGTACTAAATTCAATGACCATTAATTTTGTAGAATTTTATATATTTTGTCACTATTAAAAAACTAAAATAACTAAAATTATATTTATACAATCTCAAAAAATATATACGAGCCCGTGCAAAGCACGGGGTTAACACTAGTATATATTTAGTTTCTAAAAAATGTTAATTTTGAAAGAATTAAAAAATTAAAAATTAAACCTATATTAAATTTAAATTAATTTTATAACTCAGATTGATATAACTCTTAAACTTGATGCATGAAAAAGGTTAATTTTGCTTTTCAAATCAACTATGCATAAAAACTAAGAAAAAGATATACTACGTAGTTATTTATTTTAATTAATTAAAATTAGAGATTTATTTTTTATTAATTAAAATTATACCACTAATTTAAATTATTAAAAATTTGAAAAATTAACTTTGAAGGATTTGGAAGAGATAGAAAAAATATGGGGACAAAACATTAATTGTATTTGGCTTAGTTGAATGAGTAAGAAACCAATGTGGTCAAAAGCATAATAAAAGAAAGATAAGAAATTATATTTTTGGTCCTTGTGACTTATTGGTGACCTATTAACTGGTTTGGTGTACCCTTTTCTTACAAGATTTATAGTTGGGGTACTTTTTTCTTATAATTTGAAGTTAAGGTAAATTTTTTGGAGGTGGCAATCGAATCACCGGATCGGTTCCTGGTCGGGAATCATTCAGTTTGCATATCTTTTGGATATATGTTATAACCAGTTCAGATCCGTTCAGTTAAATTTTGATTTAGATTTAATTCAGTTCCATATATTTTCTAGTCCCGGTTTAGTTTGGGGTCAGTATAGATATGGTTTGAATATCAATCGGTTTTAGGTTGATTTCGGTTTCGGACAAGGGAGAACTCCCTAGATAAGAGAAAAAGACTACGAAAACAACAAAATATGAGTCCTAAGTCTTTTAAGACTAAAATAAGAGTTTACACTGTCATTGTTACACTGTCACACTCATCACATTGTCTCACTGCAACTGTCACACTATCATTGCCACACTGCCATCATCGCCTTCGGCTAACAGAGTGCGCCGTTGATTACCGATGGTTGACTAATCACACTATCATATTACACTTTCATCATTTTTTAATCATAGTGCCAACACGTACTTTTACATTATACTTTCATTATACTCTTATTTTAGTCTTACAAGACTTATGACTCTTATTTTGATATTTTCATACTTGTTTACTTTTATCGAGGAAGATTTCTTTTCAGAAAAATTCTGGTTCAGATATATTTCGATTGAAATTTATTTTGGTTCGAGTACATTTCGGTTTCTGATATATTTGCGCATATGTTATTTTCAAATTATAACTTAATTATCTTTTTAATTTCTTGTCATATTGCATTTATCAATGTATCATCAATTCATCACCTCATATTATTGTATATTTTTTCTAATTATACTCTTTCGTCCTAAATTTCTTCCATATTTATCTTTTAAGTCATATTTTATAAATTTGGATTATGATTTATGAAAGAAAAGTAAATTTAGTTGTGATATAGAATAACTATAATTGGATTACCAAATGACATACAATTTGGTTAAAATATTTTGAATTTGAGTGAAATTGAATAAAATTCGGTAAAATTTGAATGAAATTAAATGCAATTCAAAGCAATGTTTGGCCAACACACAATATTGAGAGGAGGGTAAAAAACAATTTCAGATCCAATTGATTTCGGATCTAATCGGTCAGATCTAATTGCTTTCAGAGTATGAATATATTTAGTTCGGTTCGGATCATTTCGGTTATCCGATTATAAATCATATCTTCACTTTTTCGATCATTTAATTTCGGTTTCAGATCATTCAGTTCAGATAATCGATTGTGGTGGTGTTTTCTTGGGTCTAACCTCTTTGTTACAATGCTAAAAGTTACGGTATGTGCCCGTATGTCTGATGAAAAAAGACACCATAGGCCATAGCCACTTTTTTGACACCAAACTTGGTGATACATTATATTCCCGGCCATCACAATGTTATTAATCCAACTTCTCGATTAATTTTGTTTCTCTATATGTTTTCATTGATTAATTGATAAAATAAAATATTATTCTCAAATCTTGTTTTGTAGAACTTTTGATGTAATTTTTTATTATGTGAATTTTATTTTATATTCTTATACTAATTTATAAATAAAATGATTTTAAGAAACAAAAATTTTTTCTCGTAAGAAAATGATTTTAAGAAAATGTACACAAAAATAGAAAATGGGGTTGAAATGGGAATAGAAAATCGTTAAAATTCATGTATTCCATTTTCGAGAAGAAGTAACAAATGCTCCATTTATCCCAATATATTTGTAGAGTTCGATTTTTTCAGAGAAAACAATTTCCGATAGTGACGTCATACGCTATGACAATAAATAAGAGTCAAGGCCAATCCCTGAAGCATGTTGGTCTTCTACTGAAAAAACCGGTCTTTAGTCATGGACAGTTATACGTTGCTTTTTCTCGAGTGACAAATTGTCCAGGCCTTAAAATTTTGATTTGCGACGCTGATAATAATGTAGTCGAGCGTACCACTAATGTTGTATTCAAAGAAGTTTTTTAAAATATTTGAAGTATGTTGTAATGGTATATTGTTTGTTCTTATCAACACGTGTCATATGCAATTTAGTAATAATAAGAATATTTAAATAGCATTTAGTGTGTTTCTTCTTATCAATAATCTATTATGTAGGAATATCATCTTTATTCTTGAAATTTCATACGGTATAAAAATGAACTTTTTATTCTTATTAATTAAACTCTTAATTAAATTTTAATTAATGACAAATATAATAACGAAATGCTCCCCGTGCATAGCACAGGTACGATGCTAATTTTATTAATCCAACTTCTCGATTAATTTTGTTTCTTTATATGTTTTCATTGATTAGTTGATAAAATAAAATATTACTTTCAAATCTTGTTTTATAGAACTTTTGACGTAATTTTTTATTATGTAAATTTTATTTTATATTCTTATACTAATTTATAAATAAAATGATTTTAAGAAACAAAAAATTTTTCTCGTAAGAAAATGATTTTAAGAAAATGTACACAAAAATAGAAATGAGGTTGAAATGGGAATAGAAAATCGTTAAAATTCATGTATTCCATTTTCGAGAAGAAGTAACAAATGCTCCATTTATCCCAATATATTTGTAGAGTTCAATTTTTTCAAATCAATCGAGATAAATTTTAATCATCAATTACCTTCAAACTAATTTTGCATATTAATATAATGAAATCAAATTTTGAAAATTTAACAAGACAAATCTAATGAAATTCTTTTTCTACTAATATACATTACAAATTCTATTAAATTAAAGTCTAAAATCCATTAAGGTTGATTCAAAGAAGTATAGTAAAGACTAAAATAAATTGGAGGACAACGATTACGTTGGTTCAAGAAGACATTTTGAAAAGAAAATGAGAGAATTTTTTTATTTAGTTAGAGAGGAAAAGAAAATAAAAGTTGAAAGAAGAAAATAAAGTTAAAAAAAGAAATTCTTACAAGAACAGATGCTCGGGCTTTGAGCTTGGTTAGTGACGTGTAAAGCGAGAATAATTATCTAGAACTTCAAGAGATTAAATATATAAAAAATACTCCGTAATGTTTGAAAAAACAATTACAGGACGCACATGTGATATATGAGTTTAGATGAATCCATTCCTGCACAAGTCAATCGTGGGATTAACGTGCTTCCAAATCTAGCACAGAGAGACCAATGACGCCGCATTTGTAAAAGTTTAAGGATCATTGATGCAAATTTTAAAGTTTAAGTGAAATCCATACAATTTTTGAAGAGCTCGGGAGTAAGCGACTTAAAAAACTCTTTTCTTTTCAAAATCCATGAGCCAAAAATACAGAAAACTATGCCTAGGTATCTCCAATTTTGAGAAACTAATTGCTGGGTACCGCATATTTTTTTAAAATATATTCCGGGGAACCCTTTATTTTGAGAAATTAACTATCGGGTAACTCACATTTTTATAATATACTTAAGGGTACCTGCAAATATATATTAACTTATCCGTGAGGGACATTTCGTTTCATTCCAACGTTTCGATTAAACTGGATAGATCGTATCCTTAAAATATAAGAGACAAGGTTATTTTTGGAATTCCAAGCCCCTATTTTCTTAAAATTAATGGCGTAACTGGCTTTGACGGAGAGTGAGACAGAATTTCCTTCACGGGTAAGTTAATGTATATTTGGAGGCATCCTAGAATATATTTTAAAAATGTGAGATACTCAAGAGTTAGTTTATTTTATCAAGAATTAGTTTATCAAAATAGGGAATACAAAGCAAAAATACTTCAAAAATAGTTGAAAGGGTATAGCCCATCTATCTATCTATATCTATATGCAAAGCAAAAATAATTCAGCCTCATTTCTCCGTAGTATTGCTAAGCCGCAGACCGGACGGAGAGGTAGAGGACGTGGCTCCCCGGCGACAATGGAAAAGTATCGACTTCAGCTCAAAATTTGAAAGCAGGAGTACGCTATGCCGGTCGGTTTCTCAATGGTTTTTTTCAACCCTCAATTCCAGATGCCCGCTGCTTCAATCGAGGATGCCGGGAGATATCTGCGCGTCGTTGTTCGAATCATTCATCGGTAAAGCTCCGCTCACCCTCTTCTGCCTGTTCTCATCATTAACTACTACTGCTTCTTCTTCTTCCTCTTCACCATCATCTTCCAGATTTCCGAAATCGAATTTCTAGGGATCAAATTCTTCAAATTTTTATGTAATTTTTTCTACAATTTGTGCAGAATTTTGCAAGCAAGATTTTGATCCGAGCTACACCATAAATGGCAAACGGGCTAGGTTGAAGCAGCTAGGTGAGGCGTTTACATTGTATAAAAATCTAGGCTAAATTTTTTAAGCAAGATTTTGATCCGAGCTGCACCATAAATGGTAACTATCACAAAGTTTGCCATTTGAACTTTTATGTTAGGAACTTATGTTTTAAACTTTTATGTTGCCATTTGGGTTTTTTTTTTTTTTTTTTTTTTTAAATTTGTGTCTTCTTGGGGTCCTGTGTTTACATTTGTTACTTTAAGTTAAAAATATCTGATACTTGGGATTTTTATTCTCATATTATGTTGTAGCTATTTTCGAATGAGGAGGCACACCAACTGTTTGATAAAATGCCCTAATGAACTTGACATGAGTTTTTAATGTGAAGTCCTCTTAAGATACTTCTTTGGTTTATTCAGCGTTATATTTTAAAGTCTTTATTCAAATATTATTGATAAAGATGGTATATCAACTTTGCTCTTTTGTTCCTTTCATCTATTCATATACCGGAATATAAGAGAGTAACATAGAACAAACTAAATGGATGAACCTTTTTAAAATGAGGTTTCAATATTGCTGAAAAAAGAATCTTTTCAAATGTCAAAGAGAACATTTGATGAAAATAACTCCCTTTTCAGCTTGACATATTTTATCATATCTGTTGGTAACTTGATATATTTACATGTGCTCCGTATTTTTCTGATAATTTGGATTAAAATAGTCCAGTTTCTACTTGAACTTCTACAAATTTTTGATCTTCTGAAAATGGTAACTCACGTCTACATTCCTCAAAAACTGAGATTAGGTTAGATATTTCAGTTTTTTTAACTACTAGAATATAGTAATATGTTGGGACTGCCATCACTCTGATGTACATGAGTTCTTGCAGTTTAGTTGTTCTGTTGGAGATGGCAGTTCATAGGTGATGCCGTGTTCTTCAAAATTCTGATTTTTTCTTTTTCTGTGATGCCTGGATTCCACTAACATACATTTTTGAGGATATTTCACTTGTCAGTGGGTCCTATGTGTTTGGATTATTTCATTCTAGCCATTTTATCCCCTGTCATAGACTCACAACCATTTTTTTAATGTAGGCAGATCGAAATACATGACACTATTTTGAAACCAAACAAGCAAGATTTGGGCTTCCCTTCACTTGGAAGGGGAGTTGTTTATGACTGAAGGTAATGTTGTGTCATGACAACTATTAATGGACAGTATAATATAGACACATATTGATAAACAGCACAAATTAACTTGAATCTGGCGTATATGTGTTGTCTGCTGATAATATTGCTTTGCCAATCATTATTGTTTTTGATATGGAACAAGATGCATCTATTGCAATTTCTTTTGATGATATTCTTGAAGGACAAATAGTTCATTGATGGAAAGATCATTACGTGAATTTGCAAAATGTATCCTGTTGGAAAGAACAATACTAAATTCTAGGCAGTAACCCACTGCTCATCTATTGATGGAAAGAACATTATGTGAATACATTTGGTGGAAACACATTATTATCAATAAATACATATATGTTGTTTTGTCTTATGATCATCATCTTACTGCCAATGCAACTATAAACACCCCTCTTCATCTTTTTAATACGACAGTTGCAATCCCTAGGGACTCTGGATGGAGTAGAATACTCTGTGTAGCAAATCAAGAGTGAGATAGAAATACGAAGATCTAGACCAAAGTTCATGATAAATTTGTGTAATGTGTTCTTCTAATTGTTTTTATGTTTAAAAATCGTTTAGCACTTAATTTATGCATAATACTCTATAGACCGTTAGGGAAAATACAGAGGTACGAAAAACAGGCTAAAATATAAAATTACTTAAACTATTTACTTTTCTTTTCATATAGCCCGATTTATATTGTCAAAAAGAATTCAGCCTCATTTTAGCATATAGGCTAAAATACAGAGGTACGAAAAAATCCTTTATATAAAATTTCTTAAACCATATAGCCTGATTTTAGCTTGGTCTTATTAAACCCCATCCGCAAAAATCCTCTATGTTCATTCCACTCCCTATAAGCTTAAGCATGTTGTGATGATAGGTTATTTTTACTTTACAACTTAGCAGATGTGGTGGTAGCTAATAATTCTACACAATTTCTAAATTGGATTTGATACTTGCATAATTTGTTGCTTCCCTGTCTGCAATAATTTGGTTTGCTTAACTTTTTTCTACTTTTGAGAAGCTAAAGAAGCTGCCATGGCAGTAAAGAAGCAGATTAAACTTGGAGATGAAGAAGAAAAGGATGAAAAAGAAAAAGACGCATAAAACGGAGAAGAATTTTGGTTTCTACCATTTCTGAATGTGATATGCGCAGTTGCTTCAAGGGATTGAAAGAACACTATGCACTTTGCCAGAGGTAAATAAGGCAATTCATGCAATATATAACTTATTGTTGTTTTGTACTTCTATTTATATTTCACTAACTACACGTATTACACACATTCCTTCTTTCTCTATCTTTTACCAGATAAGAGGCATTTCTAATTTTTATGACTAGCTCGGTAGAATGAGCATTGTAGAAGAGCATCTCATAAGAATGTTGGTTTTTTCACATATATATGCATTAATGCATCTTTTGATTTTGGTGAATTTTTTTCTTAATGCGGAGTAATATATTTTATACTTTGGTATTATAACTTTGAAGTTTTTTGAAGATAAAGACATAACAAAAAGTAGCAAGTGACTACATATGTAACCCCTCACATACTTTCAAACGTGCATGTACTTAAGAAAAATGAAAATCAAAATAATTATCCCATTGATAAACCAAAAATGCTCAAGGACACTATGGAGTATTCAATAATCGTCATATCCCAAGGGCACAAACCAATTACAATTTTACAATAATCGATCTTGAATAATAAATGTTTCATGCCTATAAAGAGAAAATACAAGAAAAATTCTAATCATAATAGAATAACAATTATAGAAGCAATAGAATAAGAAAAGTAATTAAATAAGTGTTAAAACATAAGTGCTAGAATGGAGTTGGCGAAAGCGGTTTTGTCAGAATGTTTACTAACTGCACCGAGGAAGGAACATGATGAGTAGTCATGGTACCTGTCATGACTTCATCTTGCGCAAAATGACAATTGAAACCAACATGTTTCATACAGTTATACAGAACTGGATTCTTGGTCACACATATAGTGGACTCATTGTCATAGTAGAGGGGATGTTTTGATGGAGGGATGCCCAGAGCAACAGTAATTAACTATAGCCAAATAGCTTCTACCACACCTATAGTTATAGCACGATATTCAGCCTCAATGGAAGATCTGGAGACAATGCTTTCTCATTCACCAAGATATGATCGAGATTGGAGCCAAGCATGAGCATGTTACTAGTAGTAGTTTTTTTTTATCATCTTTGTCATTGGCCCAATCAGATTTAGAATAAATAGATATATCAAGCCATCCTTTTGAAAGACTAAGGCATAGAGTACCTTTTAAGTATCAGAGAATGCACTGCCACGTATGATAATTTTTTTAGTCGGGTTGTGCATAGTGTGAGATTAACAACGTACTATATATTTGGACGAGTAACAACCGTATAATGTGAACCACCAACGGTGTTGCATTAAAGATTAGGATCCCTGAATAGGGAGGATGGTGTGACCACAGGTCGGGCCGCCATAAGTGTAACATCAGGATTGCATTATGACATTCCTGCCCGATGAAGAAGAATAGAATCCTTAGCGTACTTTACCTCAATGCCAAGAAAAAATGCAAAAGACACAATTCTTTTGCATTTTAGCTATTCAGCGCCAATCCAGCGGCTCTTCAGCGCTATTTCTAAGGCATTTTAGCTGTCGAAGTATCTTCAAGGGTATAATCCACGATTTGTTGAGTTCGATTATCATTTTCTTGTGACCATTTCGTGTCTGCTTTTTTTTTTTTTTTGTGAAATCATATATTGGAATACTTTGTGTGTATGTTTTATGGATTTGATAGATTCATGGTTGAATATTGAATGTTTGATTATGACCCGATTGAATTGGATATGTACATTGTGTTTATTTTTCAAAGGTGTTAGAAATTGAGCATGAATTTTATTTGGAATTGATTATTTAATTTGATTGCGTGTTGAATTTTTTAATAACAAATACCCGCATTTTGCATCTTGAGAGTATGTAATTGCTAAGGGTTTAAATGCGAGTGCCAAAGAGTAGTATAGAGATTACCAAGCTACTGAACTATGCTTATTGGCCAATTTCTAGCAGTCTCATTATATGATCTCGCTGGTGGGACTGTGATGGGGTTCTGGGAATGCTTTTCTCTCGACTAAATTCCTTTAGATAACAAAACAATCTTGTGCATTATGATTTGATCATGTAGAAGCATGAATTTGCTCGTTTACGTGTTCCTTTCCATAATTTATAGTATATTATTTTCAAAATCAGTTTAAGTCTATATCACATAGTGTGTGTGAATATGTGTTTTTATGTGCGCTTGTGTGTTGTTCTTGTGTTTTAGTGTGTTTTGAGTTTATGTGCTTGTGTGGTCTAGACCCCGTGTGTGTGTGCGTTCGTCCCTGTTACTTTAATCTTGCTGTTGTAGTTTAGTTTCAATCTCAAACACTCCCTCCACTTCAGTGTATTATTCATCTTATTAGTGTCATTTTTACAAACGGAGTACTGTAGGTACCTTAAACGAACTGGTGTATGTAAGCAAATGACACAAGTAACACTAGTGTTATTTTAGACTTACGATGTGTGTGCGCGCGTGCGCGTGTCTGCGTGTATGTCAAACTTCTCCCTACCCTCCAAATTTGAGGTCTTGTCTTTCCCTACGCTCTTCTTTTTTTCAATCAACTTTCTCTCCATCTTGTCATTAGAGAATAATACTCCGTAATAATTTAAGAAACAAGTGAAAATATTAAATAAAATAGTAATAATAAAAAATCATAAAATAATTTAAGAAACAAATGAAAATATTAAATAAAATAGTAATAATAAAAAATCATAAAAATGAAGTGTAAATTAAAAAAAAAACAACAACAATAACAATAATAATCGTCATCATAATAACCACAACACCACCACCAACAACAACAACAATAATAATAATTCTTATTCCATCCGTGTTAAAAGTAATTTCCCTTTGCATTGTACAATGTTTTTTTGAAGTTATTTTCTATTTAATCATAATTAGTTGTATTATGAAGGTTCTACCGCTATATAGGAATGTATATGGATTCTTAACTATAGGATCTTTTTAGTTGAGAGGAGGGAGAGATAGGCCGTGTTTGGAAAACAACATTTGGGATAGCTTTTGGCATCTTTGACTGACTTTGGCTTTTTTGACCAAGTGAACCGCCAAAACCATTGTTTGGCTAATGGCTTTTTCACTTGGCATTTTTATCCGAAAAGCCAAAATCTGAAATGCCAAGGTGAGTAGCATTTGAACTTGGCGGTTAGGAAAAATATTTTTTTTAAAATCATTTTTGTTGAAAGATATTTTATAATATATGTAAAAAATAAAAATAAAAGTTAAAAAAAATTAAATACGAAAAAATAAAATGAAATTAAAAAAAATTATATTTATAATTCATTAAAAAATTTATATTTATAATTTATTATGAATTAAATGAAATTAAAATTTAATATTCCATATAGTAAAGATTTAATTTTTACATGTAAAAAAATGAAAAATAAATATCATGTATATATATATATATATTATTTAATTTTAAAAAAATATATTTATGATATGATATTTAAAAAATTGTAAAATAAAATATACCATAAATGGAGGGATGTCCTTTTATGTAATTTTATTTACAAACTGGTAACTATAAACAGCTAAAGTTGCCAAACACTTAAAATTTAACTGCTAACAGAAACAGCCGGTCAAAACAGCTAACTCAATCAACTATTCAAATCAGCTAACATAAACAGCCAACTGCCAACTGCTAGTATCCAAACAAGGCCACAATCTGAGCACCTCTTCATTTGATATTTGGTTTTAAAAAATTTTTTGCTTCAATGCTTCCCCCTCCCCCCCCCCTCCAAATGGGAGGATTTCTTTTTCCCTCCCCTCTTCTTGCGTTAATTTTCGCTCTATCTTGTCACGAAAAAGTTAATTTACAATATTAATAATAATATTGATAGTAATAGTATTAACAATAGTAATCATAATAATAAATATTAATAAATGTAACAAAAATAATGTAAAAATACATGTAAATAAATTTAATTCATAATTGGACGGAGTTAAAAAGAAGTACAACAAGTTGTATGAAATTTGAAAGGGCTAAAAAAATTGTCAAGGGTTGAAAGAAATGAAAGGGTAGGATAAAATTGGGAGTTAAATTTGCATATGAGATGTACAATAAATACTAAATGTTCATAAATAACAACAGAATGTAACCTAAATTTTTATTGGGTAACTTGTGAATGTACATATAAGAGCTGTCACCATGGCAAATAAAAAAATGGAATGCCACACGCTGATGTATGTGGCACAATTCAACTATTTAGAAACTGCACAGTCAGAGAGTGGAGTGGTATATCCTACAGTGGCAAGTAATTTTTTTTCACTTTTAAAAAATTTAACCTAATTTAATTATAAAAAAATATTTTTTTAACTAAATAGATACCCCTACTTACAAGACAGTTTTTCCACAAAAAAATAAAAAAATAAAAAAAAATTAAAAATGGAGCGTGGCAGCCTTAAGGCTACCTCACTCATCGTGGAGGAACGCACAAGGAATGCAAGGCAGATCCTGATGTGGCAGCCAAAATGGCACGCCATTGCCATTGCTCTAAGAGAGCCATTATAAATATTGCAAATGTAATTCTATAATAGGTAAGGGTCATTTGACACCGACCTTACGGTGACACTTGCACATTTAATTTGGAGCAGTTACGGTGCTCCATTCACAATATATATTTATATGTTCTTGTTGGGATACACATAGACAATGAATGTGAGGTAAATGGAGGGATACCAACTATGTCTGTCGATGAGATCACGGTGTAAATGCGATAGCCGAAGCAGGTTTCTACATGATACATATTAGAAGTCTTTGATTAGAGATTGTTATAACAGTTCAGAAGAGTGTTTCATCATGTTATTATTGATGCAAAGAAACCATCCTAAATAAGACTTAAACATAAAGAAAGTACCAAAATAGGAATTCTATATTTTTATTCTCTAAATAAGAGTTCGACTGTGGTAATGTGGCACTGTACATATGCATTTTATGTAATGTACATGGTCATGATTGATAATGTAAATGTTTTTTAACTCCTATTTCGGGAATAAAAACATGAAACTCCTATTCTGATAATCTGTAACTATTGTTTTGGAAGAAGGATATTACACGAACAAAGATTATGAGATCAAATTTTTCTAAATTACGTAAACATATCTCTTCTCATTCTTTACACTTTTTGTTTTTCGGCATTCTGCCACTAGGTTCTTACAACATATAATACTTCGTATGTTATAATACCTTGTGATACCCTCTCAATGATAATTCGATCGGATCTGAGGAGACCTTCGGATATGGGACTCATCCTTTTTTTATAATACCTTGTGATACAAGTTATAACACATTTAAATCATATGCTTTTGTGTGCGAAATTTCAAGGCTCAATTTGATTTTAGATCAGTTCACCTCTGATCAGATTTGGATATTACCAAAACCATGTCTTATATATATAGCAAAATATGATTTTCAATATTTGTATGCTAAAATATCCCTCTATGTCTTAAATTAATCCTCTTTATTTCTTTTTTGAATTGTCCTAAACTAGTCCTCCACTTTTCTTTTTTGGAAAGCTTTATGTGTCTCACCTTTTTTCTCTATTTTCTACATCATTTTCAATCACACAATTACATTTTTCTTAAACTTAATGCAAAGTCAAACTGTGACTATTAATTTGGAACGAAGAAAGTAAGGAGCTGTTTGGCAACTTCTGAATCGGTAAGTGCTGAACCAGTAAGAGGTCTGAACCATTAAGTGCTGAATCAGTAAGAGGTCTGAACCATTAAGAGCTAGTATATTGCTTAACTATTCAAAGGCAAATGTCTGATCAATTCAGATAAGAGATCTTAACCATTCAAACTCTGTATAATACTTAATCATTCAGAGGCAAATCTATTAACCATTCAGACATCTGAACCATTAAGAGGCTGAAACAAACAGTCTGAACCATTAAGTGCTGAACCATTCAGACATCTGAACCATTAAGAGGCTGAAACAAACAGCCCTTAAGATTTATAATAACAACCAATACTAGTATAGAATGCAAAAAAAAACATTGTGAAATGTCAATGTTCAGTGTCAAATTGTGACATTTCACAGTGACAAAACTCCTATATATCTAGAAAATAGGAAAATAAATTTGATAATTTAATTTTTATTTTTTTTCAAAATAAATACGGGAGGAATAAATGGTTCCATACATTTAAGTTTTGTTATCATACTCATATATAGGGACCACTGGCTTTATTAGGGTCTTGGACCTTGATGATCGAAATACGCCCTCCCAAAGTCCCTAATCAAAATCCACAGCTAAGCAAACTTTCCATCCACCCATCCATTCATCGATCATCATCGTCCCGCAAGGCTACATATACGTGGTATGCGCATGGCTAACCTACACAATGTCGAATCAGTACGGCATCGTATGCCTCATTAATTTCTGTATTTGTACTTTTACCTATACCTTCTCTTCTGTACTTATAAGTTGGTCGAAATTGTTTATATGTTCTTTTTAATTTTAGAAGAAATTGTTCTAAATAAGAGTAAAACATAAAGAAAATATCAAAATAGAAGTTTCATGTTTTTCTTTCTTAAGTAAGAGTTCGCATTGTGATAATGTGACATTCTACATGTGTATTTTACTATACTTTTTGATAATGTACATGATCATAATTGGTAATGTAAATGTATTTTAACTCTTATACCGTTTATGAATATCCCCCAATTCAATGACTTTCCTATCATATAAGTCATTTTACTTCCACAGAAGATTATTTATAAACAAGTAATACATGTTAAAAACTGTTGATCCACAATAAGCTAGTAAGCACAACCATAGAGAAACATCCTCTAAATTTGATATCAAAGTTTGATTTCATATTTTCTACTCATATATACACTCTATATTCTCTTTCGTCCCAATTTAGTCTCTCCCCTCCCTTTTCTGATTGTCCCAAAATAGTTTTTCCATTTCTTATAAGAGTGCTTCTTTGGTGCACCTTAGATGCATATAATTTTTGTGAACCTTTTCACATAAAAAATCAATTTTTTATTTTTTATTTTAAAACGGATGCTTATTTAAGCAGTAAAAAATGCTTATTTTATTCATATGTAAGTCCATAGTGGACCTTAGGTCCACCAAAGAATTTGCCATTCTTATAAAGCATGAAATAAGTGGTCCATATTAGGGATGGGTTGGAAAACTGAAAACCACAAACCAAACTCGAGTACCTACTCGTTAAGGGTTCCACCCAGCCCGACGGTGAGTAGTTCGTTGTTCAATTTTGAGCGTGACCTATAAGACTCGTAGGATATGTCATTAATTCTTATATTCAGCCTTAAACTAAAATATAGTTTAAGAGCATTGTTATGAAATTAGCCTTAGACAAAGTATAGTTTAAGAACACATTGTTGACATTATGAATATTAAATATCTAAATTGAATAGTATGTGCATGATATCAAATGATTTGATTATGAATTGAGATTCAATTTATGTGGATGTTTGATGCATTAGATAACCTTACTCAGCTTCACCACTGAGCATATATATATATATATATATATATATATATATATATATATATATATATATATATATATATATATATATATATATATATATATATATATATATATATATATATATATATATATATATATAGGGATGGGATACATTAAATGTGGCGTGCCATTTTAATGTTAGATGTAATAAAAAAGGGTAAATTAGGAATACAAATGACCTCATCATCCACATTTTTAGCCTAGTACTCCGTATTATTTTTTTCCAATTAAATGACCTTATCATTTCAATTAAAGTGATTAATTGTCAAGGAAGGAATTTAATGCCGTGCTTTTTTTTAAAAGTGCCGTGCTCCACTTCATTTTCATAAAAATGATGAAGATTATTACTCCGTATTAATGTTATTATTATTATTGTTGTTGTTATTACTATTATTATTATGTTCGAAGGTTTATTTAATTAATTTTAATTAATTATTGTACTACACTTTATTCTATATTGAATATTTTGAACACAAGTCTCTTTTTTTAAATATCGTTGAAAATCTCTTGTATATATTTTTTCAATGACACCAATATGGAACACAGAATTTTAAAATAATAATCTTTTCATATTTCAAATTTAAAAAGTAAATTTTGAATACATACATTTCAAATTTTTTTTAAAATCTACCGTCTAGTTTACCTAATGAGGTCAATTTCGAATGCATTGTGATGATTGATATATGCACTATGATTTGTTCTTAAAGATCTTATTTAAATTTTATTCTTTTTATTTGTAGATTAGTGAATAATCAATCCTAAGTGATTTTGAATGTGATGAAAAAGTTTTAGAATGCGTTGTATTCAAAACAAGTGTTAAAGAAATTGGACAAATATTTTGCCTATGGGGGATTCGAACTCACACCCGTAGTACATACTGCTCTACCATTTGAGCTAATAGGCAACAAAAAATCTCATAAAAAGAACCCCATCTTGCATTTGAGCTATTAAATATACATCATACATGTTTCAAACTCACCCTCAAATGTATCACGTAACATTTGAAATGCATCATGATTTGCAATTTTTTTTACCTTTATTTTGAAAAATGCATAATAATAGAATGCATTATACTTTATCATTCTAAAAATGTAATATCTACTCAAGGAAATGCATTACTTTGATCCTGATAATGCACAATACGTAAACCAATACAAATTTTGTTTATTAAGCTTTAACATTAATTTGAGAATGCATTTATCTGATCATAGAATGCATTGTCTTGATTCTGAGAATGCATTTATCTGATCATAGAATGCATTGTCTTGATTCTGAAAATGCAACATTAACATAACACAAAGCGTCAATCTGTGGATTATAATCTAATCAAGTGTTAACACAAAGTTAAGAAATAATTTAGTTATGCAAGTTTTGAACCCGCATACGTAGTACATACCATTTTACCGATCTAATATAAACTAGAAACAAAGAGAAACTCAAAAAATCAAAGTAAAAACTCAAAGGTCATAGTGATGTGCACACTTGGAAACTTAGAAATAACATTTTTGAAACACTTAGAAATCAACACTTTGTGTTTATGCAATACTTGGAAATCATAGTAGAAAACACCAAAGAGAAAACCATGCAGTAATGAACGATTTTTATGTTGCATCACAAACTTAGTATGTTGCATTTCCACAAATTTTCTGATAAATAATTTATCTTATATTCGCTGAGATGCATAACAAAAGTGTATGTAATGCATTTAAACAAGAAATAAACATCATGACTTTTAATTTCATAATTATGAATGTGAAAATCAATAATTTTATCTAGATCTCTTCATCACGAATTGAAAACAAATTATGTTGAAATAACAAAAATACATAAAAAAATAATAATTCGAAAAACTAAAAAGAAGAAAAACATATCTACAGGGGGAGACAAACTTCCGGACAAGCTGCCCCCCTCGCCGCCAGATTCAGCCGATAAAATAACTGCCCCCATCGCCGCCGAATTCAGCCGATGAAATCCCATGTTCTCGTACATGATCGATATCTCAGAAAAAGAAACATCAGAGAAAGAACACAAAGAGATGTGATCCTCGATCTGTGCTTTTTGATCGCATAGTATCCCTATGGAACAATACCAAATCTTGATATTATAAAAAGGAAAGAGAATCATAAATGGTGATATGCGCTGATTTAGTGGATCCCATTAATATAAAATGGGAGAGAGTGGCGATTGGAATGATAAATTCCTAAAATGCCCAAGCGCAGTAGCGTATCTCAGTTTAGATCTGTGCAGATCTAATGGTGATCAACCATTCTCATTTCTTTCATTAGATCTCTTTCTCACCAGAACCAAAACCTATATATATATATATATGTGTGTGTGTGTGTGTATGTATATGCATATGTATATGTATATGTATATGTATATGTATATGTATATGTATATGTATATGTATATGTATATGTATATGTATATGTATATGTATATGTATATGTATATGTATATGTATATATATATGTGTGTGTATATATATATATATATATATATATATATATCAGCTTTAAAAATCACATTCACAACTCTCGCATCCCTCTGCTCTAGGAAAAAGAATTAAAATTTATGTGATAAATATTGACTATACTAAATTCTCATTATATGACAACTATTATATTGAAATTATATCGAGTGTCGGCTCAAGTTGAACTATCGTATCGGCAATAGACATAAGAATATGCAAAAAATGTATGACTCCGTGATCTGTTATCAACGTGCACACTACATCGCGAGGATAATGAAACGAAAAATCTATGTGCGCCGCAATGCTGCGTAGAAACGAGACGACCACATTCAGTGTATGTAGACTCTGCAAACATGCAAACAATATATGTAAATCTGGTGTTGAGGACCTCCTATGGACTCACCACAATCCAATGCTTGATTCTAATTCAAACATTTAGAATTAATAAACCCTATTATTTAGAGTATCCCATGCTAGTGTCTGACCCATTAAGACACAGTGTGAGATTACATCATGTGTATCAAAATTTTCCGTTAATTATCGAGGAATACAGTTCCCTGCAAACCTCATTGAATGACCATACAAGGAATTTAACTTTATTCTTGGTATGCATTGGCTGACTGAACGACATGTTGTTGACAACTGTTGACGAATAATTCTTCAACTGAGGACTGACGATGGTAACCTTATAGAGTTGAAAGAAAAGCTGATTCCTAAACTGACAAAATTCATCTCATATATACACGCAAAAACGTCTCATCCATAAAAAGTGTGAAGTCTATTTGTGTGATACACAAAAGAAAACCCCCGAACTGAAGGAAGTACTGATAGTATGTAATGTGATACACAAAAGAAAACCCCCGAACTGAAGGAAGTACTGATAGTATGTAATTTCTCTAACATGTTCCTTGATGAACTTCTTAGTATTTTATCTTATAGAGAAGTAGAATTCTCTATGAATCTTGTTCGTAGAAAGGGACCGATATACGCAACCCCATACCGAATGACCTCGCTGAGATAAAAGAGTTGAAAACTCCGTTACAAGAATGGCTAGACAAAGGATTCGTCTGATTAAGTGTTTCCCCGTAGGGAGCACCTATCCTGTTTGTATGCAAAGAAAGACAGATCGATGATACTCTGCATCGACTACCGAAAGTTGAACAAACTAACGATCAAGAATCGCTACCCTTTGTCACGAATTGACAACTTGATCGATCGAATTTCATGAACCATCGCATTCTATAAGAATTGATCTTCGATTTGGATATTAAAACTAATTTAGTGAATCACATCGTATAGATGGAACCTACTCGTTAGAAGCTGTAGACAGCTGTACAATCGGATTTTAATCGGAGAAAATTGGACAAAAAAGTGTATCGCGATTGGGACCAAAATTAGCCCCAATCAGAAAATGGCGCATAAGATCAGCCAAAATTGCACTACTGCCGCTGAAGGATCGCCGATCGTCACTGCATAAGAGCTTCTCTTGGCCTCTTCCTCCTTATTTTCCTTTATTTTTTATCACTCCGTAGTTACAAAAACATACTTAATAATGTATAGTCATCATTTAAAATGCCACTGCCATGTATTCTGCTTTGTTGGCAGCTCAGAATATTGGTATAAAATTGAGCGATTTCTGGGAGCAATGGTGTAAATTATTGAATTTCGGAGTATTAATGTAAAATCACAAAAGTTTTAGAGTATTCTAGTGAATTTTTCCCACTATATATTGGTACTATTGGTATTGTACTCCTAATTTAGAGATAAAAAAATATGGAGATCATATTTTACTTTTATCCCCATGTTTTACTTCTAATTTAGTCATTTTTTCTTTATACTCTTTGTCTTAAATTTTTTCCCCAGTTCAGTTTACGATGATTGACTGAAATTATTTTCAATTCAATTTATTTGATTATAGGTCTAAAATTAAAAAATAAAAAATTATATATTTAAAAACTACATCAAAAGTTTTAAGAAACAAGATGTGACATGATTATATTATTTTATCAAATAACTAATGAAAATAGGTAAAAAAATGATTAAAGTTTAATCATGTGAATAGCATTTGGAAAGAATGTTTTAGGACGGAGGAGTATTTCTATTGAAGGAGGTATCGTTATATTATTCATGTCACAATTTTGTTTAATTAAGATTAATAAAAATATATATTTCCTTTTCCACCATTTTTTGTACATGAGTTAGTGGCATATAAGTTAAGAATTAAGAATCTATACTATTGACCGGACCAAAAAAAAGAATTTATACTATTGATATTGATTTAAAAAGCTTAAGAAAAATTAATAAGAAGTATGAGTAAAGAAAATTACTATACTTATAGTTTGAAACAAAAATAGTTTAAGAGATGAAAAAAATAGATAATTAAAAGTAATGAAATATGAATTATTTTACTTGAAATAAAAATATAAAATTTCAAATATATAATACATATTTGAATAATTTTTCATATTTCATTAAGTTTCTTTTAATTCCTTCTAAGTTCTTTTAACTTTTTCTAATTTTTTTCAAAATCTACTCCCTCCGTCCACAAATAAACCTTACATTACGCGTTACGATGTTTGACTGAAGTTATTTTCAAATCATTTTATATGAAAAATGATGTAGAATTGAAAAAAATTACATATTAAAAAACTATATCAAAAGATTTACAAAACTAGAGGTGACATGACTATATTATTTTATCAAATGGGTGACAAAAATAGGCCAACAAAGTGAATAAAATTTGACACTGTGAATAATGAACGTAAAGTTTATTTGTGGACGGAAGGAGTAACTTTTATAGAGTAAGTTTTAACAAAAAAGAATAGACTCTAAGAATCTCAAAAGTTGGCTTAAAAATTCAACCATATATACCAGCCGTCTACGTGAAAAGGCCGCCCACAAATTCAATGAAAACATTTTAAAAAATGGGCCTGACCCTAACAAATTAGTAACTCTGTCTCTGAGTATTTGTCCAATTTTGACTTTTTTCAATCAATTATTTTCAACCTTTGACCTATAATTAAATAAAATATATATTGTATTTTAATTAAATAAAATAATATTTTGAAAATATTTGATATGATAAATATAATAAAACTTCTTTTATATCAATATCTAATATACTTTTTATTTAATTTGAGGTCAAAGTTTACTAATTTTGACCAAAAATAGTCAAAAGTGGACAAATACTCAGGGACGGAGATGTAAATAATATAATCTATTTTTATTAAAAACAACCGTTAATATTATAATAATATAAATAACAAAGTTATACTCCGTAATATTATACTCCGTAATTAAATATCGTAACAACTAACTTAAAATATTAAGTTTTTCAATTTTTTTTAAAAAATATACAAAAAAACATAATAAAAATTAAAAATCTTGAGCCCATAAAAAAATACTCCGTAAATCTTTACGGGTATGGTACCTTGGCCCACCCTTGGAGTAGCCCCTCTTAAGTGAAATCCTAATAGATGAAATTTAATAAGTTCATGAAGAAGAAAAAATTGTCATAATTGCATATTTGTAGTATTCACAATGTTTATTTATTTTTTGAAAATGCTGTTTTTTTAAAACGTTGTTTGCAATTAATAATTGTGGTTTTTTATTTTTTGCTTTTTATTCCACCAAATAAATATCTGTCCTGAAGCCCCACAGGTGCTGTCAAACTCATTAATTATTTCTCAAGAGCCCTGATAAGACCCAGCAAATCAGATTTTATTTAATAGAGACCTCCATCTTCACATTTCCTTAAAAAATTAAACCAAGAATCCAAACCCTTTCAAAAAATACAATAATTTACACCCTTCATTTTTAGAAAAAAAATAAAATAGGAATTATCCTCTGAATATGACCTCAAGTCTTTTATAGGGCTCTCCCTTCCTAAGCCCTCCAATATCACTTCACTTCCTTCCACTTTGGCCTTTCATTTTCCACAACACATTCTTCTTCTTCTTATATATTCTCCTTACATCATCATCATCATCTCCCTTGGGTCCTTTTATAAATTAAAAAAAAAACTTTTTATTTTTTATTTTATTTTTTAAAATTTTCTCCTCTGAAAAATTCTGGTTTTGATTTTCCCTTGGAGATTATTAAGTGGAACCCCATGGGAAGGCATTCTTGCTGCTATAAGCAGAAGCTCAGGAAAGGGCTTTGGTCTCCTGAGGAAGATGAGAAGCTCATTAAGCATATTACCACTTATGGCCATGGCTGCTGGAGCTCTGTCCCAAAGCTAGCTGGTATTTTATTTTATTTTTTCCCAATTTTCTTCAGAAAAATAAAAAGATTCTATTTTTTTTATTATAAATCTTTTTGTGGCTCATAAATCCTTTTATCACAATTTTCTTTCTTAAAAATTGGGAAGAAAAATGAAATTCAAGAAAATTAATTGAAATCTGAAAAATAATAATAATGTGTCACAGGTCTTCAGAGGTGTGGGAAGAGTTGCAGGCTGAGGTGGATTAACTACCTGAGGCCTGACTTGAAAAGAGGCACATTTTCCCAGGAAGAGGAGAATTTGATTATTGAACTCCATGCAGTTCTAGGCAACAAGTAAGACTGTCATTTCTTGCCCCCTTTCTTTTTCCACAAATAAATAAACAAACACTCTTTTTGTGTTCTCTTTAATTGTCTCATCATCAACTTTTTTTGATGCATTCAAAAAACGAATGAACGTAGACATAAATTACATCTACGTTCATTCGTTTTTTTACTCTTTATAATACCCAAAAGTTAAAATTTCTTCACGTTTGACATTTTTTGGTCAAAGTTGTTAAACGTTGACCACAAATGCGTAACGTGTAACTTTCCTTATTTTTATGTAATTCGAAATGATTCGTAATACGAAAGTAATAATTAAACGTGACGCTGCTTCAGGTGGTCGCAAATCGCGGCGAGATTGCCCGGGAGGACGGACAACGAGATCAAGAACCTGTGGAACTCGTCGATCAAGAAGAAGCTGAGGCAGAAGGGGATTGACCCGAACACACACAAGCCATTGTCCGAGGTTGAGAGTGACGAAAAAACATCCTTAAACAACAACAGCAACAACAACAACAACAACAACAACAACGAGAAGCTAGCATTATCAGAAGGGTCAAGTGAGCTGAACTATGCAGAGTCTGATAGCTGCATGAACAATAACCACATCACTAGTAGTTACAATGACCACGTGTTTGTGGCCCCAGGAAATGTTTCAGAAAAACTGTCGTCGTCCCATCACCACCAGCCTGCTGCTGTGCAGCAGGTTGCAGCGATGGGCGAGGGCGGCCGATATCTGTCCCCTGTGGGGCCCACCGAGCACGAGTTCTTCCTCGACAAGCCGTCGTCCGATTTCTCGGGCTACCTGTCGTTGCTGAACTACTCGCCATTTCCACTACACAACCCCAACAGCAGCAACAACAACAACGACAACGGCCTCGGCCTCTTCTTCAAGGCCTCGGACCCGTTGGTCGCGAAGCTCAACCCCCACCCCGGCGGGCCCCACCACCACGTGGAGTTGCCGAACTCTTCTTTCTTCGAAAACGGCGCGTTTTCGTGGGGGGTCGGGGCGGACGGGAAGGCGGAGAAAGGGAGCGATTGCGACGAGATCAGATGGTCGTCGTCAGAGTATCTCCCCGCGCCGTTCTGGCTCGGGGGCGGCGCCGTGCAGAGTCAAGCCTTCTCCAATAATAACCATCAAGATTTGTACAACAATAATGAAGTGAAATCCCAAGGGCAGTTCACAGCATACACTCAAAGCTCACCATCTCCATTGTTGAGTAATAATAATAATGCTGCAACTGCTGCTTGGCAACAGAGTCAAGCCATGTATAACAGTAAGCATTTCCAGAGGCTTCATGCTGCGTTTGGGCACTTCTCTTGAAGTTTTAATTGTTTTTTATAAAGTTATATATTCCAATGTGATGATGATGAGTGTGCTGTGAGTTTAAGTATATTCTTAAATCTGTAAATAGGGCTAATACAAATGGAATTCCAATGTTTGAGATGGTTGGATATTCTTCTTGATAGAATCCTCTCTTTTTTTTAAATGCTTTTATCATGTCTTTGGTCTTTTCATTTTACTCCGTCCGGTAATTTTCCTTCCGGTTGACTTGACACGCCTATTTAGGACTATTTAAAAATAAATAAAGTTTCCAAAAAAGCCCCTAGTTTAAAAGCAATAAAGAAAAACAATAAAGTTAAGGGATGGGGCACATTCAGTATCCCAATACAAAAAAGAAGGACGGCACATTCATTTTCCCAATACAAATACGGACGGAACATTCATTAGATGCAAAAATTTGGTTTACTCCCTCCACTTTTCCTTCCATTACAAAACAAAAAGTTTTCCCCCCATTACATTTTCATGTTCCCACTCTTTTTTTCATTCTTAAGCCAATAAAAAGCCACTCTAACTCTCATTCTTTCCAGTCCAGCAGACCCTCATGGATTCTTCACATCATTTTTTTTCACCTTTTGCCTTCTTTTGAATCATCTCCTCTCCAACAATCTCCTGCCTTTTCTGCCCAGAATTTGGGTGAGCACCAGCCCTCCCTTTTGGCACAACTTTGGTCCCTCTCCCATCCTGCTGCCCAAGGGGCTTTTGGTGAACACCTACAAAATGAAAACACTTCAAGTTTAGTCCAAAAACGTCTTACCAACGCAGAGAGACAATCGATTGTCGATGAGCTAATGTTACATTCAACGCAAAGAGCAAATGGGGAACTTGTGGCTCAACAGGGCATGGTAACCAAAATTGCAGCAGCCTACAATGTTTCACGAAAAACTATTTCATCCATATGGGGAACAACTAAGAAACAAATCAAGGAAGGTTTGCCAATCAATGTGGACAGTAGGTTGCGAGGTAATGCGGGAAGGAAATGTACTTTTTTTCGCCTATTTTTTTCTTTTTAATCAACTAAATATAAGTCTAATTAAAATGTTATACTATAATATATAAATAACACATTAAACTAGATGAAGAAGCTAAAAATGAATTAAAATATTTCTATTAATTTAAAATATTAAGTAATACTTCGTATAATATAAAGTATTATAGTTTTAATCATAGTTGACTGATTCGTTGACCCGAGTTTGTTCAATTCAAACAGTTACTCCCTCCGTCTGGAAAAGAAGTTCCCGGTTTGACTATTCTCCATTTTTAGTGTGGGTTGACTAATGGGCTGCATTGCCCAAAATACCCCTGCCACCCCAGCCCCCACACCAAAATACCCCTGCAACCCTCAACACCACAGCCACC
>OOIL02000116.1:446794-491794 GCA_900332095.2 Cuscuta campestris
GGAAGGCCATGCGAGAAGAAATTGATGCGTTGGAAGCCAATGGTACGTGGTCTCTTGTTAGTCCTCCACGTCATAAAAAGGCTCTTGGATGCAAGTGGGTATATAAAATCAAGCGCAAGTCTGATGGCAGTATAGAGAGATACAAGGCTCGGCTTGTTATACTTGGTAATCACCAGGTTGAAGGTATTGACTACAAAGAAACTTTTGCTCCTGTGGTCAAGTTGACCACCGTGCGCACTCTTTTAGCAGTCGCAGCAGTTAAGGGATGGGAATTGCATCAGATGGATGTTCACAATGCATTCCTGCATGGAGATCTTCCGGATGAGGTGTATATGAGGTTGCCACCTGGTTTTTCGAGTTCGTCCAATATGGTGTGCAAACTCAAGAAGTCTTTGTATGGCTTGAAACAGGCTCCAAGATGTTGGTTTGCAAACTTGTCTGGGGCATTGAGACGATATGGATTTATGCAGTCTGTTTCCGATTACTCTTTATTTTCTTTTGTTGGAAAGAAAGGAGTAATTCATGTTCTAGTCTATGTAGATGATTTGATCATTGCGGGTGATAGTACTGAGATGATACACAAGTTCAAGGAATATTTAGCAGATTGTTTTCGGATGAAGGATTTGGGGACTCCGAAGTTCTTTCTTGGCATCGAGGTAGCACGAAGTACATCTGGAATTTTTCTCTGCCAACGAAAGTACGCTTTAGATATCATTACTGAGGTGGGGCTGTTAGGTGCCAGACCATTGGGTGCCCCGATGGAGCCAAATCATCACTTGGCTCGTTCCCAAGCTCCTGTCCTTGCAGATCCGGAACCGTATCGACGGCTAGTAGGAAGATTGGTCTATCTCTCTGTTACTCGACCTGAGCTCTCCTACGCCGTACATACTTTGGCACAGTTTTTGAAAGAACCAAGGGAGGATCAGTGGTCTGCAGCGCTTGGGGTGGTTCGTTACTTGAAAGGGTGTCCTGGACAGGGCATTTTACTCTCTGCAGATAGTAGCCTTCAGCTTACGGGATGGTGTGATTCGGACTGGGCAGCATGTCCTTTGACCCGGCGATCGTTGACAGGCTGGTTCGTGCAACTTGGGGAATCGCCGGTTTCATGGAAGATAAAGAAGCAGACAACGGTGGCTCGTTCGTCTGCTGAGGCAGAGTACAGGGCTCTCGCTGTTCTTACCTGTGAGCTGAAGTGGTTGAAGAATTTGTTGAGATGCTTGGGGGTTGATCATAGGACTCCTATGATCGTACGTTGTGACAGCACCGCAGCACTTCATATTGCTGCTAATCCGGTTTTTCACGAACGAACGAAGCATATTGAGATTGATTGTCATTTCGTTCGTGATGAGCTTTTACGAGGAGAAATTCGTGCTCTTCATGTGCCTATGACACATCAGGTTGCAGATATTCACACAAAGGCACTTGGAAAGTCACGCATGAAGTTTCTTATTCCCAAGTTGGGCATTTCAGCATTACATGCTCCAATTTGAGGGGGGGTGTAAAGGAGGAAAGAGAATATTTAGCATTTATTAGTATTTATTTCCGTATATATTAGTTATGGTAGTTGCCTTGTATAGAGATTCCTTTTCCTTTGTTAATTAGGACTCTTTGCTATATATACAGCTGGATTGTAAATTGTAAAACATAAAGGAATACAAAGATTTTGATTCCGAAACAATTCTTTCAAATCTGAATTTGTAACTTTCATTTCATAATGTAACCATGACCTTAGTGGACCACTAGTCCACAACACTTTTATTTTTACAGAAAGAAGTACTCCGTATATTATGATTTATGAGTTGGAGTTAGGCTTAGAATTTGTAAGGATCACTTTAATGAAGGATTTGGGAATCAAACGAGGCCCTAGTAGTGATCCATGTTTGGTAGGGCCCACTTCGAGCAAGAATCCTCCCACGTGCATACACAGCTACTCCCTCCGTCCTATAATGTTCTTCCCGGTTCTGTTTACGAAGTTTGATCGACTTTATTATTAATTCAATTTATTTGATTGTAGGTATAAAATTAAAAAATAAAATTTATATATTTAAAAATTACATCAAAAGTTCTACAAAACAAGTGGAGACAAGACTATATTATTTTATCAAATACCTAATGAAAATAGGTAAAGAAAGTGATTAAAATTTGACCGTGTGAATAGTAAGTGGAAAGAACATTTCAGGACGGAGGGAGTATTTTTTTACTCTCTCCATCCCTAAAATATATTCATATTTCATTTTTTGCGCATCTCATAAAATACTTCTATCCTCAAAACAAATTCTACCCACAGTAAATGAGAAATGGACTAAATTTTAGACATTTTAGACGTAAGTAGGAATGTTTTATAGGATGTGCAAAAAATGAAATAGGCACATATTTCTAGGACGGAGGGAGTATAAAAGATGACACTCATTTCTAAGGATTCCTCTACTGTCAACACCGACTAAACAATTAGCTAAGAAAATGATAAATGAGCTATAATGTCGGTCACTTAGCGTAAATGGAGGATTTCGTGCCCCTCATTACAAACACCAGACGTCAAAATCGAAATCTCTCCCTTGTAACTCCTTATACTAATCGTTAAGTTACGCCTCACATGCACCCCATTAAAAATTGTATACCTCGGATCTTCTCCTTAAAAAATTGTCGCATCATCTCTTTTCTTGAATACTTAGGATTATTTTTTCTTGATTCGAGTGAGATATGACACAGAACACTTACTGTGTTTTATTTATAAAATTGATATTTCCCTACCTTTTTAACTCTCTAAACCTTCACATTTGTTCCCTACCCTCTCGGTTGGTGCCACAATCAGCTATAGTTGCATCGAAAACCAACCGGCATTTTAAAGGTTGGCTGGGTGGAGATGGGTTTTGAAAACAGGATATAAACTATCAATTTTACAAACGGAAAACGTATATAATAAGCATGGCCCAAACAATAGCATCAAAATTTCCTATCTTGCATTTTTTGCATATCATTATATGGGAAGCTTATCAGTTATCATTATACTTCACCGGAAGGGCTGGCAAACGGCCAACAACCAGAAAGACTTGCTGAGAATATTTAGTGTGTATTTCGGTTAGCACGAATAAATAAAGACCACGTGTAATTTTTTAGATAATGTTTAAAGAGATGTGCTAGAGTCACAAACATTTTGGTCACAAAATACACAAACTTACTATTTATGTATTTAAATGTCTACTTTTTAATTATTTATCATTATTTAATTTTATTCACTTGGTGAGGTGCACAAATGGAAAATTTGTGTATTTTGTGACCGTAGTTTTTGTGACTTTAGCATTTCTCATGTTTAAAAACTAACAATTCATTTTAATTCTTACTCCCTCCGTTTGCAAAAAAAACTTCCCATTTTGATTTGGGGCAAAATAAGGAAGTGTTAAATTATAGTTGATTTCCAATTTTGCCCCTGATGTGATGGGTAAAAGTAAGATCTGATGGATAGATTATTAGAGAAAAAGTATGATGTGATAGGTAGGGTATGAAAAAGTAAGGGTAAAAGTGGTTTTTTAATTGAAAGGGGAAGTGTTTTGTTGGAAGTGGAAAAAATGAAAGAGGAAGTCTTTTTGAGAACGGAGGGAGTAAATTTGAATTTTGAAATTTGAATTTTTAAATTTCAAATGCCAAACAAAGTTATATGAATTTCAAATTGAGCTTTGTTATGAATTAAAATAATGTCTCAAATCCAAATCAATTTTTTTAAGGTTCACAAACATGAAATTTGAGCCACAAAAAAAGATTGTATTTTTTATTTAGATGTTTCGAGAAGAAACATCACATTTTAAATTTTTCTTTAAAAAACATGACTGCTAGAGTCACACATCAGAAGTTGAAGAAAAACGCTATGAGCTTATAAGCTTTTGGGGTTAACGTGACTAGATTACCAATTATATATATTTAATCTTTTAATATGGCTCATGTCAATGTCTTATGTCAGGTTTTGTGATCTCTATCATGTCCTAAATTCATTCATATCATCAAATCTAGTTTGGGACTACTCTGAATGTCAAAATATTCATCTAAAAAATTCATTTCTAACAACCTGTTTAACCCAATTATCCGTATGAAATATATATCTAGCAGTTTATCACCCACTTTTACACGATTGTTTGTTCAGATATATGTACTCAGTAACTCGTGATCTTTTAGGTGTTGCTCCTACATTAATAAGAGTGATGCTTACATGGTCGCAAGATCCACATTTAATGGGCTTGCATGTGGACCTTCTCGCAATTTTCATGTGCTTGCATATAAATATTTTTTGAACTTTTGTAGCTCATTTGGCAAAAGATTTAATTCGAATAGTTTCTAATGGCGAGAACAATGTCCCGTAATGGTAGATATTTAGTTTGAACAATGTCCAATGGCGGTAGATATTTACTTGAACAATGACTAGTGGATAATAATAAGTGGTACTACATTGGAAAAATAAAAATATATAGTACTACATTAGTAAAATCACTATGTTTTAGTATTATTTAGGTAAATTCTCCTTTCATTATTTATGTACTACCTCCGTCCATGAATCGGTCAACTTTTTTCAACCTTTGACCTGTAACTAAATAAAATATAAATTGTATACTAATTAGACAAAATAATATTTTGAAAATATTTGATATAATAAATCTAATAAAACTATTTTTCTATAAATATATAATATTATTTTTACTTAATTTGAGATCAAAGTTTAACAATTTTGACCAAAAAAAGTTAAAAGTAGACAAATACTTAGAACGGAGGGAGTAATATTTGAGGTCAAAGTGATCTCACCATTTTGGTATTAGAAAATCATTTTTGAAAATTTACTACCGCAGTAGTTTGGTCGACTCCGGCCGCCGTACGAACTAACGTCGTCTTCAATCTCTTGTTGAAAATTGAAAAGATATAAATTGTCCATCCCTCACTTCAAAACACAAATCGTTGCCAACCTAGCAATCCACATCTTTGTGAGCCCTTCTCGTCAAATGTCAATGTTGAATCATACTTCTTTCATTTTAAAATTTAAAAGAAAATCTAATTTAAATTAGACTGAAATATTAAAATTATATTAAAAATAAAAAGGCTTATATACGTTTTTATCCTCTAAATAGGACCGCCGAGGGCATAAAAATTTGGCATTATGTGTTCATATTTCACAGTGTTTTTTGACATTATATATTGACACATTTCACTATTATTTCTAGATTTTTTTGGTACAAAACATTCAAAGTCTTATTTTAATTTGGAATGAGAAGCATGTTTTTATCATTTTTTGTAGTTCCAAGACTTATTTAAATTTACATTTTTATAGAGATTATTTTTTATTCAATATATTTAAAAAAATTGAAGAATTAAAAAATAAAATTATGTTTTAAAAACTAAATAAAGTTAGAGAAAAAACATTGATATACTCCCTCCGTTCAGAGTATTTGACCACTTTTGACTTTTCTCTGTCAAAATTGATAAACTTTGACCCCAAATTGAATAAAAATGATATTAAATATTGATACAAAATAGTTTTATTAGATTTCTTATATAAAATATTTTCAAAATATTATTTTATCAAATTAAAATACAATATATATTTCATTTAGTTATTAGTCAAAATTCCATCATCTCCGATGGAGCCAAAATTTCACCCTTTTTTGGCTTTGGGGTGTGATGAAATAAATCAAAATAGATCTCTAAACTGTCTGCGCTTCTTTAATTAATGAAGTAGCAGTTAGTCAAGCAATGCAACTTTCGACGTTGAGCCGGGGGTCTCTTTGGAAACAGCCTCTCTACTTTCAAGTAGGGGCAAGGTCTGCGTACACACACTCTCCCCAGACCCTACTCTTGTGGGATTTAACTGGGTTGTTGTTGTTGTTGTTGTTGTTAGTTATTAGTCAAAGGTTGAAAACGGTTAACTGAAAAAAGTCAAAACTAGAGAAATACTCCGAGATGGAGGTAGTAATCTTTGGATGGGGTAAGCTAAGGATCACTGGACTGGGTCATAAAACACTTGAATTGAACTATATTAAAAGATTGAATCCATCGATTACTTCTTTCAATTCCTTAGCTTAAATGCCGATTATTTTCTTACCACTTTTTCAGGGTGAGATACACTCTAACACTCCCCTGGAGTGGACAACCAGACCATTTTGAATCTAATCGGTTGACTACTTGTAAATGCATTTTCATCCCCTTAATTTTTTTTTGCATCAATACCTAAAGGACCACAAACCGCTGGGTATAGACTTTCATACAAGCAATTGGGTTAAACGAGCCACAGGTCGTTGAATTTACATTCCACGCGGAATGGAGGTCTAGACGGGCACCTTAACAAACGAGGTGGGCTAAAACTGACTCCAATATCATGATAAAATTTAGGATGAGGTAAGGATCAATAGACTGGGCCATAAGAGACTTCAGTTGAACTATTTTAAAAGATTGAATTCAATCGAATACCTAGTTCAAGTCTAGAGCATAAAAACTAATTAGGCTCCGTTCCGTTCAACTTATTTTTTCTGGTCTGATCTGATTTTAATAAGTTCTGATCAGATCTGGTCTGATCTGATTTGATTGGATCTGATCTGATCCAATCTGATCTGATTGGATCTGATCTGATCTGATTGGATCTGATCAGGTCTGATCTGATTGGATCTGATCTGGTCTGGTCTGATCTGATCTGATTTTAATAAGAATAAGAAAAAATAAGAAAAAATAAGTTGAACGGAATGAGACGTTACTTAGTTAAATTCAAAAATTTAAAAGATTAAATATAACTGATTACTTAATTCAACTCAAGACCTTGGTACACTATTCATATTGAGTAGATTATTGCTAGGTCATGCATATATAGTTCTTGACCTATAGAAGACTTGGGGTCTTCTCAATCAATTTAAAGCACGTGTTTTTAGATTTAGATACTTGGGCTCTGTTCTTCATTATAGTGTGCAGTTTAACCCAATCCGTACGAACAATGCTAATACTCATGTGAAATAGAGTAGTCAATATAGTCTATATATTACGATGCCAGCTTTTTATATTGTCCATTTCTGTTTCAATTTTTGGTTAGACCAAACACCGGGAATAGAGATCAGCTCCGGTCAGCTAAAATAACGGTTCAGAAGGATGTTATATACAACAACCCAACAACCTAGCTAGTTGGATCTCATGAGAGTAGGATTTTATGGAAAAAAAAACATGAAGAATTAGTCACATTTTAGTCGCCTTCAATTCCCTNCGGTGTTCCCCTTTCCTTCTCGCACCAGCAGGCTTCCCCTTCCCCTTTCCCGTCGTGCACCCCACATGGCGTTATATGGACCTGCCATAGGGACTATGGAGTGAGGTTCATCCTTTTACGGAGTAATAACTAGCATGTTTTAGTATAATAATCTATTCGTTTTTTTATACGGAGTAACAAGTAAAATAAATTTATATCAAAGCCAAACGATTCTTATACTCCCTCCGTCCCAAATTATTTGTCCCATTTCTATTACCGAGGCAAAATATAAAATTTTTTTAATTCATTTTATTTACATATTGATAAAGAAATAAAAAATAAAAATTACCAATACATATAAAAAAACTACATGAAAAGTTCTTCGAAATAAGAGGTGTCAAGAATATTTTATTTTATCAAATAACCAATGAAAACGTAGAAATAAATAAAAATTTCCGCGACTGTTGAAAAAGCAAATGTGACAAATAATTTGGGACGAAGGGAGTAATCGATAAGAGATTTTTGAAATAAAATAATAGAGAGCATAATACCTAATTTTTTTTAAAACTAAAGGCACTTGGAGGCATTAAGTATAATTATATTTTTTTGTTTTACTCTTCTAATTTTCTTACCGAAGAAATTCAATTCAGTCCAGATAATTTAATTCAGTTCAATTTTGTTCACTTGATGAAAATTTAGTTTTTTACTCCCTCCGTTTCAGAAAACAATTCCGCCTTACTTTTTTGCGCATCCCACAATACACTTTTAAGCTCACCTGAAATCCTCGTGAATATATTTCATTTCCTTTTTACTACAAGTAGAAGTTATTTTGGAAATATTTTAGATATTTTATGTGAGTAAAAATATTTTAATTTGTAGGATGTGCAAAAAATTAGAGCAGAATTATTTTATGAAATTGATAGAGTATTTTTCAATTAAAATTACACGTAGTTATAACTAACAGTTTTGGCTCATTTCCTATACAAAAAAAAAAAGAAAAAAAATAAGAAGAAGAAGAAAACATTTGGCTCATTTTAATTAGATTTGGTTCAGTTTAGATAAGTTTTGTGAAAAAGAACCTATATTTAATTGAATTCATGGATCCATCCGTAATCATGAGTATATACATTCATAATATTTTGTATATATGTTCCTCAATATTCGTTGTGACTTGTGAAGTCCAAATGGGGAAACCTACCAGATTTGATTTCTATTGGGCCATCACGCTGGGTATAAATAAATTCACACATTTGTATGTATGGATCATATAATACTGTATTTAAACAGCTATAATAATAATAATAATAATAATAATAATAATAATAATAATAATAATAATAATAATAATAATAATAATAATAATAATAATAATATAATAATAATAATAATAATAGTAGCAATAATAATAATAATAGTATTATAGTACGAAGTAATAATAAATAATAAATACCTCATCCGTCCCAAATTAAGTTACATATGTACTATTCATATGATCAAACTTTATTTACTTTTTTTCTATTTTAATTAGTCATTAATATTGTCAAGTAAATATGTAATTTTATTTTTAAATTTTACGTCATTTTTTCATATAACATAATTTGAAAATAACTTCAATCAAATATTGTAAATCGAAACAAATAATTTAAATTGGGAAGGAAGAAGTAAGATTAATAATGGGTTGAATTATTATCATGTACGGAGTAACTAAAAAAACAATTAATTCCTTCAACTTATACTCAACCCATTGTCTTAATTAATGTCAAATTAAATTAAACAAATAATGCCTGCCAGCCTGTGAGTTATTGTACTGTACGATTTTATGATCCAAAGAAGCCTGGTGAGTCAATGCCTTGTTTGGTATGTACTGGTTTCAACGGGGTACACCAAAAAGTGTACACTAAATTTTACCTCAAAGAAATGGACTAATATTTAACGATTTATACTGTTATAAAATATTAGTTTACTTAAAAAATTTACACTGATATTTTTTGTCAATGTAAACCATTACACTAGCACAAAATATCGGTACATGACTTTGGGGTACAAAACAGGATACAAGTTTTCGTCTACATATTGCTTAATCCATTGGGTTTTGAAGTACGATGTATTTCCTCTGTGTCTAAAAAATTTCTTATTTATTACTGATATAGGACTCGTTTGGATATAACGTTTGTTATTAGAGTTAGTGTTTGGATAAAATTTTTAATAATGTACTCCCTCCGTCCCGGAAAACATGGTAGTTTTGATTTTAAAGAGGGATTCAAGGGGAGTATATTTTGGTATTAAATTTCTAAAAATGTCCTTTGATGTGATGAGTAAAAGTATGATTTGATGGATAAATTATTAGTTAAAGGTATGATGTGATAGGTATGGTATGAAAAAGTAAGGGGTAAAAGTGACTTTTTAATAGAAATAAGAAGTGTTTTTTGGGACGGATGAAAAAAGAAAAGAGAAAGGTTTTCAGGGACGGAGGGAGTAGATTAATTCAAAAAATGCTAAAGGCTTTCGTTAGATAGCTTTTTCAAAGCGCTAACGTTAACCTTTAACGTACATGCCAAACGCGATCGTAGTCAAATTTTGAAATCTTTCATTGTCAATTTACACTACTTGATTAAGAAAATGGTATTATCTTGTCGCATGTTATTTTGCAAGATTTTTTATGTACTTTTTGAATTGGAAATATAAATTTCATTTAACTATTCCATCCGGCCAAAAATGTTCACAGTGTCTATTTAAATGGTCAAGTTTTAATCACTTTTTTACCTATTTTTGTTAGTTATATATTTAAATAATATAATCATGTGACCTCTTATTTTGTTGAACTTTTGATGTTGTTTTGAAATATATAATTTTATTTTTTGAATTTAACATCTATAATCAAATACATTGAATTGAAAATAATTTCAATCAAACATAATTAACCAAACTGAGAAGATCATTTTAGGACGAAAGAGGTATATTCAATTACTCCCTAGCTTTTTCCCTTAATTAAATACAGAGCATATGATTTCACTTCGAATGATTTAAAAGTAAAAAATGTATCGTTAAGATTTGTTTAAAGATATAAAGAATGGTTAAGAATCAAATACTCTACGCTTAAAAAAGAAAGTAGAAAATTACATATTTCATTTCAGAAGAGATGAAAAAAATGTGTAAATTTAACCGGGCGAAGGAGGAAGTATTAATATTGTATTCTTATTGTCCTAATTTAAATCGTCTATTGTTGTTTAAGAGATTTGATTAAAATTATTTTTAATTCATGGGACTTTACATACAGGGAGGGGAGGCTACACACAAGACTAACGTTATGAAACCCGCACGGGTAGCCCAAGTGGCAAGCACTTGGTGAAGTTTGGAGAATGACCAAGGATCAAAACATGGCAGCGACCGTTGTGGGGGCGACCACCTCTGAAAAATGGGGGGAGTCTCTGGTGCGCACTAGGATATGGTCTAGCTAAGTGTTGTGCTTGGGTCACCGTGATTTACCTCCTCTCAATTCCCGTCGGGTCGGGGGTGAGGGGCGCCCGAGGTGAGCGATTTCACCTTTTGGAGAATGAAACCTAATACCAAGAAATTTCATCCAAAATCAGCATAAAGCCGAACCAATATATAAATCCAAATCAGTATAAACCCAAACCGATATAAACCTAAATCGAAGCCGAACCAAAACCTGAAAAATATCAAACAAAGTTTAACCGAAACCGAACCGAACTGATTATAACATATATCTCAAAGAGACCCAGACCAAAAAGATCCAAATCGGAACCAAGTCGATTGGTTGGATTATCGGGTCTAAACGTAGTGTTCATTTTGAAATAACGTTGTAATATTCATTTTCACACTTTTGTTCATTACAATTATAATATTCATTTACAAACAACATAGTGTTATTTTAAAACATAGTGTTCATCCCAAGTCTATTCAGCGTAGTGTTCAATCTCAAAGAACGCAGTGTTCATTCTGAAACAACATAATGCTTACTCTGAAACAACGTAGTGTTTATTTGTAAAACTTTTTTTAATTACAATTTTGTCATGATGTACAATATATACTTTTGTACCATATAATTTGCCATAAAATTCAGTGTACCAATGAAGAGTGGTGCTTAGGTGCACCACTTTGTGCACTATTTTTAACATCATCCCTCTCACATTACACATTTCTAATCTATTTTTTAATTTTTTTAATTCCTATTAAAAATGTGTGGTGAGAGTGGCTGGTGTGCACATGTGGTGTGCACAGAGCATTTTTGAGCAATGATATCCCATAAACCAAATAGCAGAAATTGAATAGAACAATCAAAACACTCCAAATTTTTCTTTCATAAACAAACAAATTAAAAAATTACAACACAAACCTCACCACACCAAATTTAGTATGGATGAGAACATCACTTTAGGAGAAGATGAAATGTACCCTGTAAGTAAAATGTACCCTGTAATACACTTGATATTGGCAGAGGTTATTTTTGCCCTCACTCTTTATATTGACTCCCTTTTGACATTTGTAAGTTAGTGGTATAAAAAAATCAGTACAAAGTGTAACATATATATGGAGAAACAACAAAAGAAAATTGGAGAATCATTTATCTGAACACCAAGTTGTGACATGTTTTATCACAAGGGTACGGGCAATCGATGCGTTTCGCAGCTGCACGGTCTGTATACCAATCTCCAACCGCAAGTGCGATTTTCTGCGTTTTTATGACGAGATTTGGAAATGAATCATACAATAACAAAACTACAAAAAGTTCGATTTCTCATGCAATTAGAGCTAATCATTTTTGTTCAATTTAAGTTTGACCCGTGTCTCACAAACACACATAGACAGTTCTTGCATAGACCGTTATTGTCTGTGTTGAGGCTAAAAAGACTAATCTCTCCGTCCCAGAATATTTTCCAGTTTTGATTTTTTGCAGTCATTCACTGATAAACTTTGAGCATTAATTAAATAAAATTAATATTAGTTATTGATACAAGAATAATTTATTAGATTTATCTTGTAAAATATTTTCAAAATATTGTTTTATCTAATTAATAAACACAAACTCACTCTCAGAGAAATCAGCCGATTCCGAAGCATACCTTTTTACCAATAGCTGGGGAGTTATTAGCGTACCACGTATCCTGCCTCTCCGATTGGCAGTGCGCAAAACACGAGTTTATAAACAAACCATTTTTTCTGAAAGTGGCAAACTTTCTTGTAGCCCTTAGCATTTGAGCTCTAAATCCTGCAATGAGAGTTTATTATGGATGAATGGATGATCTCACTATGCATACAAAGCTCAACTTCAAGAAGCTGAGCGCGCAACCAACAGAAAATATATACCTTGGAAAAAATTAATCTGTGACGAAGAACACTTGTTATGGTTATACTTGCAAGCATACCAAGTGCCATTAGGATCGGCTGAAGAAGGAGCTAAACTGGCTTGGATCTGGGGTTTAAAGTGAATATATTTCGTATCAAACATTACTTCGGTAAGAAAAAGAGAGAAAGAAAGATTTAATAACTTGTTGTGTTAGTTGTGTTACCTGCCACGAATCATAGGCCGTGTTGAGAATAAATAGAGGTGTTCTGATATTGGAAATCACGTTCTGAGGAAAGAAGCACTGGAAAAGCAAAAGGTGTTGCACAAAAATGTTAGAAGCCCCACATAGAAATCTTGGAGAGCAACATACATTAGTTTATGAAGTGCCTGTTTGGCAACAGCTTCAGCGTTTAGCTTTAGAGTTTTAAAAAAGCTATCTAATGACAGGGTTTAGGTTTTGCGTTTTTCAAGGTTAATCTACACAATTAAAAAAATAAGCTAAGACGCTAAGTGGAAAATTTGCTCCCCTACAAGCCTATGTTTTGTCTTAATAAAAAATAAACTTACTGTGTTTCGATCGGAGCGTTTATTCACTTTATTGCAACTATTTGGCAGGTTTTCTCCCGAGCCCTATAAAGGAAACAAACGTGTACGTTAGTTCTTCAACTATTGCAAAAAAAAATAAAAAATAAAAAATAAACTGCAAGTTGATTCCACTTTGCACATAAGCACTTGTACTATCTTTTATTCTGTGTGGCATTGAGATTTGACCCTGTGACATCTAGTCAACAAGGTTTTGATAACATAACTCAACCAAAAACTCAAACTTGTTGTTGAAGATCCATTAAACATACGTTTTAAACTCTAATAGGGGTAAATCTGGTATACCTGGAGCTTTACTACACCACCAAAGTATTTCCTAAGAGTGTGCCGACCAGATATATCCCGCCTTCACATTCAAGAAAAAACAATAGAAATCGTTAGTATTTTAAAATTATTGGCGCTTGTGGTGGGCCCTCTCGGAATAAACCTCTATAGAACTTGGGGAGGGGAAGAATTAATACGCATTCATGAATAGCCCGGCATCACTCAAGCACTTCACTTTAGTGCTTTGTGGAAATAAATTGCGGAATTCATCACAGTGTAATATGGCAGCAAGACCTCCAGCTGAGCATCCAGAAAGAAGAGCCTGAAACAAAAACCATATTATGCAAAGAACATAGCAGAATAAATCTTTTTAAATGGAAATAATAATAATAATAATAATAACAATAATAATGAAAATAAATAATAATAATAATAATAATAATAATAATAATAATAATAATTTAATACACCCTTTGTCCCAAGTTTAACTTGCAAAAGGAAAGCGGGAAGTTTACAAATAAAATATTACTTGGTTGGCATAGCGCATGCCCTTTGACATCATCAATTCATTCATTGCTGCTTTCCATATCCGTTGCCCTCTAAACTGCAGCCCGTTAGCCTGTAAAAACCAAAACTTTATCTTTTCAAGATTTTGAAAGAGAAATCCAAATGGTTTCTCATTCTTGACTAACAATAAGATAAGGGCACAGACGCACAGTCATTGATATTTGTTTGCTAGTCTTTACAGCTCAATAGGGAGAGAAGCATAAGAAAGAGAAGATAACAAACCTCGCTGTCTCCGGTGAATGAAGCGCCATCGCAGTAACGAACTTTTACTCTGTTCCAATTGTAGAAATCTGCATGTTATGACGAAACCGCAAAGTAAGTAAATAATTTCAGACTTAAGAAAGAATTAAGATATTTACAGTTAGTCAAGGAAATATTTTTATCTACAAACCCAAACACAAGAACCTGGATTTTCTTCCGCTTTATTGCTCAAAATTCCTGTAAACGGGAGCCACTTTTCCATAAACCTCGATGACCCATGATGTGTATTCTTGCTGCTGTATGTGCAGGTACGCATGCTGTTGCACCATCCCCCACCCTGCCACATCAATTATTTCAAAATATACATTAAGACTAACATAGATTTAGACTAACATACATTATCTTTTATGTGCAAGTGATATTTGTTTGCTCGAGCCAAGCACGTGAACATTTGTTTTAGAAAAAAAATGGGTCGTGAGGATATTTGAGCTCGTGAACTTCTTGCAAAATATATAAATGTTTATAGAATTTGAACATAAAAAGTAAAGCTCATATAGTAGACTATTAATGACTAGTATTATTCAAAGAGTGCCGATCAAAACCTCTAAATGAACGATCCAACTCTTTTCTCCAGTACCAAACCCCCTATCAATGTGATAAGCTGGTAAACTCCCATCTAAGCACACTGCAGACAAAGAAAAAACACATAAAACCGTTTTAGAATGGGGAAAAAAGACATCTTTTTACATTATTTACATATGGTAACACAGGGGTGGATTTAGAGAAGGGGAGTGGCAGATCAGGCCAAGGAACACCAAAGTACCAATGGTGCAAAATCATGTGAGGAAATAGTTATAAGAAATGATAAATTAGATCTTAAAATATTGTGTTTTTTTTGTTCATCTGATTTTAGCAAATTCAACTATTCTGGTAATTCCTATACTTTATTTGATTAAATTATTTTCGACTAAATTCGGCCAACACTATCACTCTATGAGCATTGGCGACTATCCATAATGTTCAAACAGTACAAAAGGAAGAAGACTACTAAGAACTAAATTTGCAGCTCTCATAAAACAACTAATCTCTATGGCATGTTTGGGAACTTAAATTTTGGATTTGGGTCATATTTGACCCAAATTACATGTTTGGGAATCCGAAATGTTTGGATTTGGGCCAAATTCTTCTATTTCCCAACAAAGCTTAGTTACAAATCCATACACCCTCCTTTATAAATTTAAAAGCCAAAAATTCAAAGAATTGAAATCTAAGACTTCAAATGAATTCCTAGTTTCCAAACACTACCCTAAGGAAATCTATTAATGAATTTGTGAGCAAAAATGACATCTTTGTACTCCTAGCTGATGAACTATGGCTATTTATATGTATATTAAAAAGGCAATAATTACTTCATCCCGAAATTACAAAAATACCATTCCTAACCCCCAAATAAAAACTCAGCTAGCTCTTTCTAAACACAGAAATCTTGAACTATAAGCTGAAGCCATCAAAGTACCAAATAAATAAATAAATAAATAAATAAATAAATAAATATTAGAGAATGTGCCTGCTTTAGGATCAGCTCCTTTAATGAAAGTGATGGGAACATAGAGCTGGTTGGATTTAGCAGCTGAAGTAGAAAACCTATCAAACACAGATTCCATGAGAGAAAGCTCTGTCTCGTTGAAGAAAACGTCCTCAATTCCAACGCCGCCCACCGTGCTCCACCGCGCAACGCCGCCGACCACCACCGCCGCAATGCAAATCGCCTCCCAAAGACCCATCATGATGAGCTTCTCTTCACCCAACCTTGCCCAAACCTTGAAAAATTCTGAAAACACTTACAAAAGAATGTGCATTTATATTCCAATGTCAAATCTTGAAGTCACCAATTCCTCTGGGTACACGGATTTAGAAAATCTGGGTCGAAAAAGATCTTTTTTTTTGTTCTATGTGTGCCCAGATTAAAGAAAGTTAGGTGTGATTGAGATACAGATCTGTGGAGCGATTCTTGGGAGTGAATTGTGGGAAAGACTGTGTTTTTTTTTTGCGGGGAATTCAAAGAAATGTTTATTCCGGCGTTTGTTTTTTTCTCTCTTGTAATTATTGTCAAGGCTTAGACTCTGTGAGCTACCGACTGCTATTGAGCTGTACAGCCTGTTTAAGAGTTTCATTTTCTTTTTGTTTTTAACTTTTTCTAAAGAAATAAAAAATATACCCTTGAGTCCATCACAACAAGTAATAAAGATAAATAATTTGAACTTTAATCACAAATTGATAGCAAAACCTTAAATTTGAGTATGATATTTGCAAAATCTTAATGCTAGTATAGTTTTTTCCCAGTACAATTGATACGTAAGTATCCGGTTGAGGAAGAGCTTCGAGTGCTCCCAAACTCCAGAAAATTAGGCAAAGAGAGAGAGAAAGAGATACGGCGTTGGTGACGGCCGAACCTCACGAAAGAGAGGAAGAGGTAATTAGGGTTTTAGGTATTCTATTCCTTAATCATACCAAGTGGCGTACATGACCTTATATAGTGATTAGAAGCAAAACCCTTTTTAACCCTAATTACTACGTTATCTATCCTGGCGGTTCAAGAAAAAGCGACGAGGTAAAGAACCGCAAAGAAACCATCGAAGGAGCTTATAAATATGCTCACCTAGGAAAATCTAAATAACAATAATTATTATTAAACAATAAACAATTCTAAATAAAATAGTCCTTCTGCCATTCGGGTAGCCGCCTAGCCCTCGTACTCCTTCGCATGCCCGGTTCTACGTCCGCATGCACACCCTCGGCTTCCTCGACCTGAACCACCTCATTGTCAATGTTGCGTTCCGTATCCTCGTGGTTCATATCCCCACTACCTGTTACGTCCATTTGTTCCCGGACCTCATCGTTCATAACAACAATTGCTAGATTCGAACTCGAGTATTATCTCTTTCGCACTTATTCTCTTGTCATTTGTGCAACACTCACCGGTCATTTTTTCCGATTAACGAGAATAAGTGGATGAGTGAAGAAGCAAAGAATAAGAGTATAAAACTTTGAGTGATACTAGAGGCCCACCAATTTATACTAGTCAATTCACCAAACATTTCTTATTCAAAACTTTGAAGGTCAAGAAATATGGATTTTGTCAAAAGAATCGCATTTCTTGAAGGGAGAAAGACCAAAGTAGGGCTAAAACATTGAAAATATACCAAAATAGGACTTCAATATTTTTATTCCCAAAATAGGACTTACATTACCAAACATGGTCATGTACATTACCAAAAAAATATAGTAATGTGCACATGTACAGTGTCACATTACCACAGTGCAAAGTCTTATTTCGGAAAAAAAAACATGAAAGTCCTATTTTGGTACTTTTCTCTATGTTTTAGTCCTATTTAGGGTGATTTCTATTGCTTGAAACCACTCCTTCCGTGTTAGAGTATTTGTCCAGTTCCAATTTTTAGCAATTAATCGGGATCAACGTTTAGCCTTTAATTAGAACACATGGTCTTTACTCTTTAACGTACGAAATACTCCCTCCGTCACAAAAAGAATTACACTCTTCACTATTCAGAAGTCACGAAAATAATTGTTAAGTTGAGCGTTTTGATTAGTTATTTGATTAAATAAAACACTCATATCATCTCTTTTTTTTGTAAGACTTTTGATTTAATTTTTAAATATGTAAGTTTTATTTTAAATTTTTATACCAATGTTCAAATAAAGTAAACTTAAAGAATGTAAAATTACTTTGTTTTGCATAAAGTATAAAATATTTTGAAAGAGAGACAGAATTCTATAATCTCATACTCCGTATTATTGACTTGCATTTGCCCTATAACCCATACCTGTATTATTTGCCAGCTGTCATTCTTTTAGACAGCTAACGTTGCATTCGAATATTTGTATCGCGGGCCTATAAATAAATCAAATCGCAATTCGCAAATTCGTTAATTACTACCAGTAAATAATCTTAGCAGATTTGGATCTCTTTAGTTAATCTAACACCATCCTTGTTAGTTAATTAAAGGGCCGGGTCGGGTTTATTTAGCCAATACCAGGGAGAAGAGGGGAATATATTTCATTCTTCTCGCAGAAAATGACTCAACTATGGGAATTGCCCTAATGGGCGGAAATCGTCCTGGCTATCGTATTGCCCCCTTTGGCTGTCTTTAATTACGAAAAGTGCGGGGTACCTTACTACTCTCTTACCCCCCCCCCCCTATAATTTGATTCTTCAAAGTTAAACGAATTTTAATTATCAATTACGTTCAAATTATATATCAGGCAAACGCATACACTGTGTGTCTGTGTTTTTTTAAAAATTTGTCTGATTTACAAATGGGATAACTCATTTTAGTATACCCCTAGTATGCCCCTTATTAATATAATAAAATTATATTTTAAAACTTTTTGAGAAAGTAAATCTAGGGATAAAATACTTCTTTCAAGTTATTGCATCATGTACGACTTGTCTTTGAACTTTGAAAATTTTACGAATATTTCTTCAAGTAAAGTCCGCTTTGCATGGTTCGCCCTCCCGTTTGTTTTTTATTAGTCCGTACATTTTTTATTTTTAATTATAAATACTTACGAGGAACTCTCTCTTTTTCATATAATCGAGGCATAATTCATGTAATTCTAATATTTTTAATTAAAACTATAAGTCAAAAATCAAACCTGTAAAAGTCAGAATTTGATAAATCTCTTAAAAAGGTGTGAGTATTTTTTCAAAAAAAAATTAGACTAATAAAATCAAAAGTAACTTATTATTATCAAAAAAACTAGACTAAAAAAATTAAAAAGTGACTTATTATTAATTTAAAACGGACATATATTAAATATAGGAGTAAATTCCATAATTGACCCTTTATAAATGGGAATGTCCCTATTTAGTCCTCTATTATCAAATATTACCCCAGTGGTCCTTCTTTTATGAGTATCTTTCCACAAATAGTCCTTTTCTTGATCTTCTACTATGTTGGTGTTAATTTGAAGGCTAAAAGTGTAATTTCACAATAATAATATATATATTTTTTGTCATACACAATTCCAAAGGTTGTTCCGTTTGCGTCGTTTGTAAATTACAATCGTTTTCTACTACAACCATAGTCTACAAATGTGGTCTTTCATCGGAATCCTAGCCCACAATCATAGTCATTATTTTTGTGTTATCCGCTTAACCAATATCGGAACACGTCACTAGACATAATGTTGATGTCAAATTATACTTTTAGCCTTTAAATTAACACCAACATGACATAAGATCAAAACAAGGACCATTTGTGGAAAGGCGCCCTTAAAAAAAGGACTACATGGGTAATATTTGATAATAAAGGATTGAATATGGAAACCCCCCGTTATAAAAGACTAATTATGGAATTTACTTTAAATATAGTTAGATTTTATGAAAAAGAGAGGATTTCTCACATGTATTTATAATGAAAAATAGAAAAAAATGCGTAGACTAACGATAAAATTAACTAAATTAGGAACAACCATGCAACGCAAACATGACTTGAAGGACTATTCTAAAATTTTTTGAATTTGAAAGACTAACTGTGCATGACGCAATAACTTAAAGGATAAACGATGCAACTTAGCATAAATTTAATGGAATTATTTTTTATGCTAATATACATTATGATTTTTTTTAATTGAGGTCTAAAATTCATCTCATTTACCTAAGAAAATTTCAAACTTGATGACCACGCTGGGACAGAAAAATTATATACTTTTGATGTCTTATTTGTGATAAATCCAGGGTTATTTTTGGGTTTGCATTTTGTGCACTGTCTTTGGATACGTTCCCGGAATTCTATTTGCCGTTGGGCGCATCAACCTAAAACGTGGTGATAAAGCAGACGACAAACGTATGAGGGTAATTCCATATTTCCATTCAACCTTTTAGTTTAAAGCTACGTTTGAAATACGAAATTTGAACTATGGAATTAGAATTAGAGACAATAATTTTAATATTTTTGTTTGGTAGCACAAAAATATGTGGGTTTGGAATCGGTAGTGCGAAAATGAATTGGAATTAGAGTATCCAATTCCATCCAAATCAACTTCAAGGTTGTTTGGTATACGAAATTGATGAAATTGGAAGTTAAAACCTATGGAATTGATTGGGATGGAATTAAATTTTCCAATTCCAATTCATTTTTGGCACTACCAATTTCAAATCTACATATTTTTGTGCTACCAAACATTAAAATTGGAGTTGTTATCCCAAATCCAATTTCATAATTTGAATTTCGTGTGGCAAATGGAGTCTCATAGAATTTCAACTCCTAATCTAATTCTAATTCTGTCAATTCCGTGTACCAAACGGACCTTAAGACATTTTGTTACTCTCCTTCCAGTGTTTCAATTTCTTTTCCCATATCCATCGGACCATCAATTACATTGTTTCATTTTATTAATGGTGTAGGAGCATGTGTGACCTCGTAGTTTATAAACCACATCTATTTTTAAAAATTATTTTGAAATCCCCTGTGATTTTTAATAGGGTCTTCATTTTTTAAAGTCTCAAAAAAAACTCTTAATTTTGAAAAATAAATCTATTTAAATTTTTAATGACAGAGTGAGAATATGTTTATTTATTTTATTTTTTATTTTACTTTTGCTTGAAACAAAAAAAAGTTTTTTATTTTTTATTTCTTTTTCATTACCTTTTTCAAATCTTTTTGTTTCACTTCATACTGAGTTTTTTATTTTTCTATTTTTCATTTTTTGTAATGTTCTTTAAAAAAATATTATGTTTTGCAAAATTCTCTTTTAATTAGAGATGGACAACGTATATATTATATTATTTATTTGTATAAACAAAAAAGAATGAAAATAAAAGAGTAAACTTCATGATAGAGTGAAAGAAGAAACATAAATATCATTTTAACTTCGAAAATATGTTAGCGGTGTGTCGTCTGCACCATTTAGAAAGCATATCGTAGGCACCATATGGTGTGTCGACACACCAAGGCACCATTTGATCTCGAGACATGGCACCGTTGTTTTGGTCACCCAAGCCTTGTTGTTCTCCGTGGGGTCCATAGTCTTTTACCTTTTTATTAATGATCATAGGCATTTTCAAAATACTCCATGTCATGCTTGTCAATTAAGAAAACATGTTCATTTTCCATTTACTTTTTGGAGTCGTATTTCGTCATTCCCCTTTCAACTTTTACAAAATGATTTGTGGTAGTCCCTCATTCTTAGTGTTACAGGGTTCAAGTTTTATATGTTACTTTTAGATAATTACTCGCAATACTTATGTGTGTTTTCCTTACGACATAAATATGATGTGTGTGTGCGCAGATATCTTACTACTTTTCTTGCTTATGTGAAAAATCATTTTAACACTACCATCAAGGCTATCTAGTGTGACAATGGAACTAAATACAAGAACCCCCCCCCCCCCCTCAAGACTATATTTGAATCCCTTGGAATTATCTTGTGCTTCTCTGGTCTCCACACTAGTCAATAGAATGGCAAGGCTAAGCGTACAATTCGTACCATAAACAACATTGCCCGCTCTCTTCTCTTATAGGGCAAACCTCCCACCAACCTTCTGGGTTGAGGCCCTGCACATGACCTCACATCTCTTTAACATCCCAACATTTCAGCCACCGCTCTGCATAAATTAGCCCTCTCTAAGCTCGGCACATCTTCCTCGGCTTCCCTTCCAATGAGAGGGGGTACCGTTTCCTTTATCTCCTCACTCATGTCTCTCATCAAGTGGTGTTCGATAAGTTTATCTATCCTTATACCTACTCATCCTCCCCCACTCGACTCGCTTTTCAAGACCCCGTGAAGGAAAATTTACCCCCGTACCTTTGACATTATCCCCCCTCCCCACCGCTCACCCCCATACGGCCCAAAGAGAACCCACACCCCACTCCCCACCCACTCATCAGACGACCAGCCCAACCGCAACACCATAACCCACACCACTCCCCCACCCTCCACTCAAAATAACCATCCTATGGTCACCCGCTCCAAGGTCGGAATCTCTCGTCCCAAACATATCCTTAACATTAATATCACTGCCTATATATCCCCTTTTACCTTCACCTATCATAGTGCGCTTAAAGACCGAAACTGGTATGATGCTATGTGTGATAAATTTAATGCTTTGATAAAAAACGACACACGAGAATTGGTACTCCTCCCCTACTCAAAATATTATCTCTAGAACGTGGCTTTTTCCCCATACATTTGACCTTACACGTGAACTTTCTAAGTACAAAACGCGGTTTGTGGTTCGTGGATTCGACCAACGCTTTGGTATTCACTATGAGGAGACATTTAGCCCGTTGTCAAACTGGTGACCGTACGACTTGTTCTCAGCCTTACTCTTTCCCATGGGTGGCCCATTCATCAGCTAGACGTCAAGAATTCCTTTCTATATGGAATCCTTCAGGAGACAGTCTATGCCAACCAGTCGTCCGGTTTTTAGGATCCCTCCCGGTCACATTAGGTCTGCTAGCTCAAAAGGCCTAATATGGGCGAAAGCAAGCACCTCATTCTTGGTATCATAAGTTTGGGGGGATTTCAACCGACATTGGTGTTCCGTGGCTTTAAGACCAACACATCTCTATTTGTTTACACCATGGGACCAACTGGCCTTCCTGCTACTTTATGTGGATGACATTTTTCTCATTGTATCATCATCTTTGTTGCTCCACTAGATAACTTAATAGCTAAAAGGGGAATTTTATATGACCGATATGGGGGGTTTCCATTTTTTCTTTGGCATTAATATCTAGCGCACGACAGAAGACCTCTTCCTCCATAGTTTTCACATGAGATACTGGAGCGGGCCAGCATGCTCACTTGCAAGTTCGTTTACACCCTAGTTGACACAAATGCAAGAATGACAGGCACCTCTAGCACTCCTAGTTATGATCCTACTCTATTTCACTCCATTGATGGTGCCTTGTAGTGCCTCACTTTCACTCACCCAGATCTCACCTATGCCGTTCAGCAGCTCTCTGTTTCTCACTCCCATGAAACGAGTCCTCCGTTATCTCTGTGGTACAGTTACTCACGAAAACACTCTCTCTTTATCTTGCACCAGCATTCACTCTTTGCAGGCTTATTCTGATGCGGATTGGGTTCGTTGTCCTGACACTCGTCGGTCCACCTCTGGCTACTTGTGCTTCTTGGGGTCGGGGACAATCTTATCTCTTTGTCATCCAAGAGGCAAATCACTACGTCTCGTTCTAGTGCAGAGGCCGACTGTTGGGCCTTGCGAATGCCGTTACCGAGACCAGTTGGATATAGAATCTCCTCCTGGAGCTGCAACAACTTCTGCACCGCACCACATTCGTCTTCTATGATAACATCACAAAGCATGTTGAGGTTGATATTCACTTTTTATGAGACAAAGTTACCCTTGTCATGTTCAAGTTCTTCACATACCTTTTTCCTTATAGTATGCAAACATTTTTACTAGAGGGCTCCCATCACTTCTTTTTTGCCGATTCCAGACAGGGTCTTGGCGTCTGTTCGTCGCCGACAATGTAGCCGGGAGTATTTTAAGTATATCCATATATATTTAATATATATTTAATATCACTCCCTATATGGTAGTTACCGTTATTACGAAATATAGTAATTGAATAATCAAAGCAAACAAAAAACGTAAAGACACACAGATTTCACGTGGTTCACCAATGTTGTGTTGGCTACGTCCACAAGCAAGAACGGAAGCAGATTGTATTATGACAGCGGTTCTAGAGTACATAGATTTTTTGCCCTACCTCTATATAAATAGCACACAAGACGGACTAGGCCCAATACAATAATTAGAGCCCAATACAATAACATAGCATACCCCCGTTTCCTCATTTGCGTAGCGGCAAACAATACAGGTTCAAGGCATATTAACAGTTACCTTATTTTTTTAGTATTAATTCAGTATTCGTTAAGTGTTTTTTCAAACAATATTTTTTATGCTTTTGACAGGTTCAAATATGAAGAGGGGGGCATGCACTTTCTTAAATATTGTTTCTATTTTGTATTATTAGTGTTTATAAAAAAATTACCCTAAATAAGAGTAAAATATGGAGCTCATATTTTAGTATTTTCTTCATATGTTACTCATAGTTTAGTCTTTTTCCCTTATTTCTATTTGGTGCGTGTATTATTCTGCGTTGTTTGTACGTTTGCCGTATTTCAAAAATCCTACAATGAATACATGTAATTTTCACCTGATAAAATTTTGGATGGGGGTAAGGGTCACTTGGGCGGGCCATAAGACACTTATATGGAACCACATTAGAAGACTGAATCCAAGTGATTACTTAGTTTAACTCAAGAGCTTATATAATGAATACTTTTTTATTCAATTTTTTATGTAGGATACGTTAACACTCTGCACAAGTTGACAAGCGAGTCAGTTTCAATCTAACCGGTTGACAACATGTAAATGGACTCCCCCTCCCTAAGAAATAAAAGATCAAAAGTACAAACAACTAAAATACCATGAATCATTAGATATGGACTTCCAAACAAACAATCAAATTATATGGGCCACAAACCATTTTTTTGTATGAACAACAGGGTTAAAGACTAATGGGCCGTTAAAAATATACTTCTAGACAAACACATTAACGAATGAGGTGAGCTAAAACTAGTTGTGATACCATGATACAATTTGATAATGTTGGTCTTAATGAGTAATAAAGGTTGCATCAAGAATTGCAAGAGTCATAGTAGAATATAATAACAATTATAGAAGTAATAAAATAAGGAAAAAATGATAATAATATTTATTTCTCATTATTCTTAATATCTGTAATAAAACATCACAGTAATTCATGCCACATTAATACAAAACATTTCAATTTTAGTCCACATACTTCAACAAATATTCCAGTAGATGATTTCCATGTTTGGTCTTTCAATTTGCTTCGGCATTGGTGTAAAATCATCAATTTGAGAAGGATTCTACAATGGAGAATTCACAAACTTGATCGGGATGATAATTTACTTCTCAAAAGAGGAAAGTCAACGTGTTAGCGGATGTAATTAGGTCTTGGTATTATTGGGCCTCTTAGTGTACTCATAATTAAGCTAGAGTTATGCTTGTATAAATAAGGTATTTGTGACCGATGAAATCATCCAATTCAGTTTAGTTCTAATAACATTTTTACATGGTATCCGAGCCAACATGGTCTTTTCAATCAGATGGTTCCTCAAGTGAAGTCTTCAAATCAATCTTTTAGATATTAGGAGTTTCTTCAATCAATCAGATCTGGTTCCGTAGCTCCATCATTGGTCAATCTGGTTCTTTTGGTCCCGTGCACAAGAGCGGCTGCAAAGTTTTGTTCTTTTGGTGGTTGGTGTTCACCCAATCACAAAATTGGTTGGTTATTGGTCTTGTTTTGCTCCAGCAAACAAAAAAATGGTTTATGTACTGAGTCTTTCGCCCATTAAGTTTTGATGATTTGATGACATAAATTTTTGGTTGCTTTTGGTATGTTCAGCTGCAACCAGCTGTATATACGACATGTCAGCTTATGGAGTCGGTCGTCGAACTCCTATCTGGCAACACTCAATCCAGGTTTTGAGAGTCACACATCATCAGTTTTGGTTGTTCGTTTGCTTGATCAGACGCCTTTGTCCATTGTTGTTACAACTAACCAAGTTTAAAGTTGTGTCCAAAGTTGTTTATCGAGTTGTTTCTTGTTTGGTCAGAATTGTCCAAATTGTGCATTCGCTAACCTCATGCTCGACATGGGGGAGTTTTAACAGATAATTAAGTCTTGGTATTATTGGGCTTATTAGTGAGCTCGTAATTACGTTAGAGTTATGCTTGTAAAAATAAGTTGTTTGTGATCAATGAAATCATCCCATTCAGTTCAGTTCTAATAATATTTCTACACAACTCACTTTTTATTCAAAATAAAAAACTGCGCCAACTTATTACGGGAAGAAAGATTTGGGATTGAAGAAGTAATACAATGAAATAAGTATCTAAAACAATCACAGAACAAATCTAATTACATTTTTTGTACTTATATACAATACGATTTTTATTAAATAAACGATTAATAATGTTTGTCTAATTTGAATAAAAAAAATCAGATTGAATGAATAAAGACATGAATAGTACCACTAAAATGTCCAAACTTAATTTATTTTACAAGAGTCATACTTGGTGCCCCAATCATGCGGCTAGCCCATGCGGGCCAAGCTCAAATTCTAATTAACATCTTTATATTATTTTATAGATCGTCTTGATCCAACCCGTATAGGTAATATACTTGCCCATGTCTGGCACTTTTTATAGGTGATTTATTTGACTTGAAAAAAAATCTCAAGAACAAGAATTTAAGACCAAAGATCCAAAGACACGCGTCATTAGGTAAAACAATTTTATATTTTATGAAGACAACACATTTATTTTTTTTCAAGGCTCGAAGGTATTAAAATATTTCTTTAAAAATGAATTTCACTTTAAATAATTGTTTTATTTTAAAACTATTTTTTATTGAAGAACTATTTTTAAAAAAGTGTTTTTGGAGCATTTGTAGCCTAATCCTTGCGTTGGAGAAAAACTTGCCAAAGTTGGCATTTTTGGCCGAGACCTGATTTTGACAATCGATGGGGATTAGACCGTTGAGTTGCAACGGTAAGATTTTTTGTTACTATCGATGGTGACATTTTGACAATCGATAGTTTGGACAGATTTCCTGCAAATCAACTTGTTTTGCACTGATTTTGCTAATCTTTTTCTTACCTTCTTATCTCCCATGATCACAAGCCTCTTTAACTATAAATTGAGGTGATCTAACACTGTTTTAAAATTAGAATTCATCTTCCAAATTCATAGTTTAATTATACATTTTTTTAAATATACTTTATTAAGCTTTTGTTGAGTTTCTTTGGGCTATTCTTGAGAGAAGTCTTCATGTTGTTCATAGAGTCTTATTTGTATCTCTTCATATACTCTAAAAGAGAGTTCAGTTTATAAAGAGAGAGACTTAGAAGATCACTTCTTCTCATTGAGAGTTTCAGTTTGCTAAGAACTTGTTATTTTCGTGGTTCAAGTCTTAAGCGAAGAGTTCAAGCAATGTGAGGTCTTGTAGAGGCGATATCTACGGGCAGTTGTAAGAGTTTGTTAAGCACACCCAGGAGAAACTGCGTACACGAATGAAGCAACATTTTAAAAAAAAATCACAACAGTTGTTTCCAAAAAAAGTAAAATCAGAAGCTTGGTACACGAAATTGATGGAATTGGAATTGGAATTGAAATTGTATGGAATTGATTTCGACGGAGTTGAATTTTCTAATTCCAATTCATTTTTTGCACTACTGATTCCAAATCCACATAGTTTTTTGTGCCATCTAACACCAGAATTGGTGTTGAAGTCTCCAATTCCAATTCCACAGCTTGAATTCCGTGTACCAACCGGAGCCTAAAAGCAATTTACCTGCGTCTGCAGTATGCAGTTAGTGTACTCTATTCCATAATCTACTTTTGCAGTCTCCTTTTCTTGGAATCAGAGATGTGTAACATGAGCTGCACGGAGATTAATCATATGTCTGAGATAAAAACAGGAAGCTTTCTTAAAGCCAAACCAATATAATGATTTCTACACTAACCTTAGTCCCAACATAAAATGTCACAAACATGCCAAGTAAAACCGGTAGCCCTACAAGACACAAAACTTCCATTATAGCATCATGTTTTTTGTCAGAAGAAAGCAAGCTAAGATGATCATAGAGATGAACCTTCTCTTTTAAGGAAGACAGATGTTAACCAGTTGATCCCTGATGGTCCTATCACAAAACCAACAAGATTGGCCACCTACAAGAGCATCATTGTCAATTATTCCCTCTTGAGGAGGTTTCCGTCAATAAAGCAATTGGCTTCTCAATATGGCAGTTTTACATCCGTTCTGTACAGAAAATCCACATGCATACATGATATCAATGTAATAGACTTTCTCTGTCCCGGATTGTTTGTTCATTTTATTTTTTGGTACTTGGACCAAGGACGAGGGAATTTGGGTGTAAGTTGCTCCTATTGTTTTTGGTGGGAGTGAATAAAATGAGGGGAAGCTTGTGAAATGACCTCATACTAGATTTGGCATAATGAATGAGCAGAGTACAAACCATAAGACAAGTGATGGTGACAGCACCAGCAACAGCATTGAGTTCGTAGTATAAGAGCTTGCCAACAGCACTTTCCACCTTGTGAGTATTAACATAGTTAGTCGCTGAACCATATGCAATTATGCATATATACATATAAATAGATCCTTTCTTTGAACAAGAGATGTGCAAAGAGGAAATTATTTGGGCTAGCAAAATGATATCACCTTGAAAGCATTTGCTGTTGATTTTACAACCATTTCAGGTATGAAGAATAAGCATGTCAGCCAAGCCCATGAAAGAAGCTTCCTGAAGAAAAGTGTCAAAGTCTCAAAGAAATCATCAGCAAACCAAAAGATATTCCTTCCGTACCCCAACAAAAAAAGAGTTTTATTTCAAACACTTTTTTTTACCCCAAAAGGAGTCCATTTTGATCAAATGATACTAGAATTTTATGTAATTTGCCAGACTGAGTCATATACAGCTTATATATGATAAATTTAATCAAACCAACAAATAAAACTCAAAATTTAAATTACAAATAGTTTTTTATGACTGATAACAGTTATACTTTACTAAAGTTTATATTTTGCGCATTGGGTTCTTTTTTGGGGACGGAAGGAGTATAACAATATGACAGAAGCAGGTCAGCTAAAACTACAAATTTACCACTCCAGATCATGCCAGATAGCAACAAATGTGAAGATCACCCATACATTTAGCAACTTTCTACCAGAACCCCCAAGAGGAATATACACGTATCTGAAAATTTATAAAATTCTAAGTTAGAAAAATATCAAAGTGTGGGACATTTTAGAGGACAATATCTCAGTATACCACCTGACGAGCCATTTGTTGAAGGAAGCATGCCAGTTTTTCCAAAATGTTTCTAGATTGTAGCAATTATTGATACACCTTGGCATATTCTCAGGTGGCTCGATACCATTTACCTATAATGAGGGAAAAAGTGCATTACATCAAAATTGTGAAAATTTTGAAGTAAAAAATTTAAAAACTGAAAAACGAAGGGCAATTGAAGCTACCAGTGACCAGAGTCGAAAAAAACGCCAGATCAGGAAAAACTTGAGCCACATGAAATTTAATACCTATTATGTCATAAAGAAACAAAAGGATTTCATTGCATGTTCTAGAGATCTAGCAAAGAATGAGATCGAAAATTCCTTTTCATCGATGCACAACCTTTGATTCTGACCAAAAGTTTCAACTTTTTAAGGTTTTGGCTATTAGCCAAGCAGACAGTTAAAGAAATTTACTAAAGCTCAAGGCCAATACTTACTCCGTACCCGATGATGAAGACATCCATTGGAGATAAATATTTCCACATGCCACTAAACAAATAAACACAAAGTTTAAAAATGAAAAAATGTGGTTCTAACTTCTAAGTCAGGTTATCAGAAACTTGATTATTCAACTTTTGAAGTAAACACACCTAACTGCAAAGGCATTGAAGTAAAAGAAATGTGTCATTAGTTCCATAAGAAACAAGCTGAATGCCCAACGAAATCCATAATAAATTACATCATGTGGTAGATAAGTCTTCCGGGGAGCGTCCAACTGTAACAACACAAACAAAACATGGAATTATTTGACAAAGAGTAACTGAATTACAGACTCTTCAACCTACCTAATACTCCAGAAGACTTTTACCTTTTTTGTTGTCCCCCAATAAACTTCACAATGTAATTAATATTTTTATTTTATTTATTAAAATATCTCATCTAGACATCCACACATGCACACAGCTCAAATTTCTTAAACATCATGCTAAAAGTAAAGGTGAAGTTTATTTGGGGACAGAGGGAGTATTCACTTGATCGTTTCTAAAAAATCCAACTTCTATTTTATGATGGAGGTGCTGCTTGCTCTATTAAGGTGGCCATTGCTGCCATTTTTTTAACTTAGATATAGTCATACTTAATCCAATTTGTAACAACATTGGAACATGTCCACCTTCATGGGGTTTTAAAAATATTTGTTCAGGATTGAAAAATATTTAGTGAGCTATAACAGCTCCCTAGACAGTTTTATTGAAATACTTGTAGGGAGGCTGCTTGTCCTTCGCAGAGTCATAGGAAGTGTGACTGTCCCTAGTAGTAGCTATATGCATAGATAAATACCTGATGTATTCCATATGTGGGTGTCCTAATTCAATAAAAGCAATTTCTTATTAAGTGTATTAGCCCACCCACCACTTTCATATGCTCTTGTTTAAAAGGTGAAATGTGATAGATAGGTTTTCAAAAATTATCAATTAGAAATAGAAATCAGCACATCAAAAGAAATTAGTGCATCTTTTAGCAGCATGTTGAGATATGAAATTTTCCTAGCAGTATATAACCCTCACTGTCTAATACCTGGGAAGCAAATGCATTGAAACTAATGATAGGACCAGCGATGTAGAGGGGAGCATAAAACAAATAACACAAGTAGGTAGTAATAGAGAACTTGTCATCCTGCAAGGTTCTCTCCTGCAAAAACAAGATAAATGGGTTGCAACTAAAAGTCTACAAACATGCTGGCTACAATAAAAATAAGAGCAACATTATAATTCATGGTGTGCAATGGACCTGTAAAAGCAGATAGCATGTTCTTCCTGAGGAACAATTTTCACATCGCTGGAGGTGCTTCTGTAGTCATCAGAAACACCAATTACTCATGGAAGAGATGTAACCAAAAAGATTTTGCTTTCAACTGTCTTATTGCAGGCATCAGATTTTATTTGACCAATTATGTACTGATTATGATGAAATTGAGAGCCCTAGGGAATTAATAGCCCATGATTGCAGAGCACTGTTGCTAGGCAGTATCTCCATTCCTGTTGATAGGAAAAAAGATACATTTCACCTGCAATTTGCATTCTCCACAAATCACAATTAGCGGGCACCTTGGTTTCCATAATTACCAAAGATAAATACTACCTAGCTCCCAAAATATGGTTCCTGTTTGACTTTTTAAAGGTCTTCAATGTTTGCCTCAGTATGCTAAACTTCTTGTTTTGATGTTAACAAATACTCCCTCAGTCCCAAAGAGAACTTGACTTTGCCATTTACCATGCTTGAGTAAAATTATTTTCTATTGAATTTATTTAAATATTGGTGTAAAATTTAAAAAAAATTATGAATAAAAAGCAAAATGAAAAATTCTACAAAACAAGACGTGGTTTGACTACGGCTGCATTCTTCTCACCTGATGTGCTTTGTTGAAGATCTGATATGGTCGGATTGTAGTTATATTTAAAGTTATCTTTTATTTAGTGTAATTGGATTTTAGTAAGAATAAGTAATAATTGAAAAGCTGAAAAACTAAGTTGAATCACACATACACACATACATACATACATACAGTCATACATGCATGCCTCCATACATACGTACATACATACACGCAAAAGCACAATTACACTAACACACAAAAATGTTCTTGTTGGGTTTTATTTGTAGTAAAAATAATAGGCGTAATTTTTTGAAAAAAATTATTCGAAATTTCAAAACAATAACAGAAAAGTTGTAGCTCTCTTCAATACGAGAACATCGTTTTTGAAGGGCAATTATTGGACAACACATTGCACTAATTAGAGAGAGCTCACAGAGGTGTCAACTTACAATCGTATACTTTTGGGCGCATTGGCTTAAAGGATTAGATAACTACTCATACACCAATGGTGCATCATTCTTTTCGAGAAACCATTTTGGAAGAAAGTCAAGAAAGCCAAAAGTTAAGTTGTTTGGCTTATGAGTAAAGACAAGTATGCCAGAAAGGCATTGGGTGGTGATTTGGAAAGACGTTGGGTGGTGATTTGTTAAGCCAGCTATTAATCCTTAGGTGGTGGTTGGCGGGCCGCGGTCCAACATCCAGTAAAACACTTTGGTTATTAATATTTTTATTTATGTAAAACTATTTTTAAAAAAATATGAATATTAAGTTTACATTATAATTCAATATAACTTTTCTGAATTTTATGATCACAGTTTGTAAATTTTTCCAATAAAAAGTCAAACGGGAACCTCTTTTATTAGATGGAAGGAGTAGAAAAATTGACCACCTATGCATCATCGGGATTCGAGAAGAATGCTTACTTCCACAGCCATATTTAATGAGGGAATAACTGCATATACATTTTTCTTTATTTTTGTCTTTTAGCAATGTTTCATAGAATCATATTTATTACTTTTGAAATGTTGTATTGGATTCAAAGTATGCAGTATGTACAAAATACAACAGGTTCAAAGCAACATCAGGCATCACAAAACCTTCGCAAAAATAAAAAAAATAAAAAACAGAAATACCTCTTCGTCAAAGTGCTTGCTTTTTTCTGCCCAGTGGTAGTCATATCCAAAACTAAGCATTCGCAGGACCACTGCCAAAAAATATAAAATCAAGGGGTTTTGAAAATCAAAATCAGAAAGTTTTTCAGCCTATATTGAAAAGAATTATATCAGACTGCCTTCGGATAGGGGGATTTCATTTGAAACATAAACTGTTAATTCCATATTTTAAATCCTGTACTTAGATTTTCAGTTCTTTGTTTGGCAATCACATAAGATTCACAATTCTAGAATTGCAAATCCAAATCCTGTTGGGCAAACCTCAAGAATTTTAAATTTGCAAATCCCTTGGGTTTGAACATTGAAGTCATTTAGAAGTCCAGAATTTCTACTTGTTAAAAGTGAAAACATGATATGGGTTGGGCCCAATTGCAAATCCTAACTCCATAACTTCTCAAACAAAATTTCAGTCAACTCTAGATCAACACATGAAATGCTAATATCCAACAGAGCAAGTTAACTGTCATTTCAACTCTGCATTTTCTTTATAATAAATGGATCATGGTTATATTTTCTTTTGCCATCATATTGCTTAAGCAAGCATTAAGGAAGATATGTTAAAGAGGTTACTGGATAATCTTTTATTTTCAGAAGGATCCAATGTATTGATACAAATGTAGAGACAAACATTAAATCCTTTTGAAGAGTACACATGTATAGAATAAAACTTGTCATCAAGTTTTGCAAAATGCTAGCCAAGTTTTAATGGAATTGCAATATAACTATATAGGTATAATCTTCCCATCTAAAATTTGTCAACATATTAAAATGAAGAGAGTAAGTCAAAATGTCACAAGTAAAATCAGACATAAAATGCAAGTGACTCCAAATGAAAGAGGAAAACGATGTACCAAAATTAAAGCAGATATGCCACCTTACAGTTCCTCGGTAATTGTCCAAGTAAGCCCAACGTTGCCTATGCCACGAGTGAAAATAAGAGAAGTACCAAAATACGAACTACTCCCTCCGTCACACTAAAATCTTCATGGTTGCCATTAAGACTTTCAACCGTATCTAATTTTTTACACATATTCATTGATCATTTCTCAAAATACAAGTCAAGCCACATCTTGTTTGTAGAACTTTTGATGTAGTCTTTAAATATATAAATTTTACTTTTAAATTATACACCTATTGAATTGAAAATAAATTCAAATATTGTAAACCCGTAAAGTGAAGCTTTCTGCTGGAGGGAAGGAGTAATAGATTTTATGGAACATAGAGTTTGTATCAGAAAAATATCTCACCCAAAAGTGGAGAATGGATATCCCTCATACACTCGGTTACATACAAGAAAGGAGAGATTATATATCCACAACACAAAAGCATATTTTGTCCTTCCGCATATCTACAAAACAAATATTAATTAAAACGAGATGATTTTTATGTTATTATTGAACTCTTTAGTCTCAGCTTAAGATTTTACACAATAAAATAACAATGATGATGCATAGACTATCAAATTATTGCTACGACCGATGAACTATAGAGCTAGAATCCTTGTTGGAAACTTATTCTCTCTCAAAAATTACAATATACTCACAAAACATGCAAAACCTAAATGAAGAAATAAAGCAACCAAAAAGCGCATGATACTCACCTTTACTATAAAATAATTGGTTGAAGCAATCAACAAGACATACACGATGCTGCAATTAACATTTTAAAAAATGAATTAATGATTAAAATATAATAAAAATCCAGCAAAGAGCATCCAACATATCATGTTCAAGAAAGATTAGCATTAGTGAAGCACGTACCAGGCACCATGGAGATATGATAAGTAAGCCATTGAAATGAAAAGCCAGATAATGGACATCCCCTTTGCTTTTAGACCATATGATCTAAATACAGTAGCTACTACAGTAAATACTACGAAAACCAATGTAAGAATTGGTAAGTTCCCCCGAAAGTTCCTCCATTGTGCATCAGAAGCATCCTAGCAAGAGAATCAGTGAAGTAAGAAAATCCATTCAATATCAAAAAGGTATTATCTCACTCAAATTTCAATCAACATTACAAATACAAGCTGCATATATACCATGTGATAACATGTTTTGAAGCCTCCTTTCACAATAGACAAGTTACAAAGAATCTCACAGTAATCATTGTCAATAGCATCTCAAACTATCACATCTAAGCTTTGTGAATTCAATTAACATTACCTCAAGATGTCAACGAATGCTGTTTGCACCATTTTTTTAGCATCTAAGTATTGGAACAACACCTAAAAGCAAATCTCGCTGGAAAGGATATTTATGCAGCTAAGTTAAAGCTATGTCTGGTTCAAAGGAAAGGAGGCATATTAATATTTCTTATCTGGATCCGGAGGGGAGGGGAGCTAATTTTAACTTGACAACAATGACGGGTTTTCCTATTATTTGTATTTGTATTTAGTCCATTACTGGTCAAAAGCTAAAACATTGTCAGCGATGACTATGTTAGCTCCATTGGTAATGGATGGGTTTTGTAGTATAAAGCAACATATGATAAAACTATAAAAATAGGAAGCTGTATCAAGCCCAACTTTTTTGGGATTTTACTAGGTTGCTTGTTGTATGAAGCTATGTCATTGATTGGTGTGCAAATCCTGACACAATAAAACAAACATGTCAGCTCAATTTTCATTTTGTTTTTTTTCAGCGAAAAGTGAAGCTCAATTGCCTGCCTTGATTCATTATTACACACACATTACAAGAATCCATTAAAATCCCATGAATGGGGTCTGGGGGTATAAGCAACCTTACCCTTATCTAAAAAATATAAATTGTTTCTGAAAGACCCTAGGTTCGTGCACAAGAAGCACAAAAGAGCGCACCAAGCATATATCAAAAACAGTTCTATGGGGAAATGAAAAAGAAAAGACAAAGGCACCTGAGTGACCTGACTATATGCATGTATCTAACTAGTTCTGGGGACCCAGAGCAAAGGGAACCGCTCATGTGTAGGTCTACTCTACAACTTTAATCTAAGGTCATGTCCTCGGTGAGTTGCACATAGCGCAAGTCCTGTCTAATCACCTCACTGAAACTCTTTTTTGGTCTACCTCGACTGCTCCTCAAGTCATATCTAAGCTACCTATAACCCATGTTGCACGAATTCTTCAAATAAGTCTCCCTTCTCGCTCTCGAAACGTCCCGGTTCGGGTACTTTGAGACGTCCATCCACCCAAATCCTTTGTAAATTTTGAAAAAATTGGTGTCCTCATTCCCATCCCTGTATGAGTACCCATCCATGTCTCTATGCAAATTAGCCAATAACTATATGTATACATAATCGTGTGTGTATCAAACAATAGGTAGCTATATCTCTTCACCAGTTCAGTGTCCAACTACAATTTTTAACTGTTAAGTGTCCAACTACCATAAAATGACATTATTTCTTGCCCTTCAGTAAACCCTATTTTTAGGGGCAACAAAAGGGGAGGAGAAGAGAAAAACGGGTACCTACCCTCCCTTCCATTTTCCCAACCAAATGAGATGAATCCCTCCCCTCCCCCCCCCCTGCATTCAATAAAATTTGAAACAAACGATGCATAAAGGGTTCAACATATAATAAATTACATTTAGTCTGCGGATGATCCCACTGTGCCGCAATCCATGAAGCTGGGTGTAATGATCTGCAATTGCAAACTAACCCATTCAGTTCATCTAAAGAACATAAAAGGGAAAATGAAAATCACATTTCCATTTACACACACAATTCGTGTACCATGGGAGAGCTGGAGTGCGCGTCGGATGATGATTGCATAGAAAACTAGAGCATAGAGAATGAGAAAGGGAAGCTCTTTCCGATGCCAAGAGCTCTTCATTATTAGAAACACAAACACTCTCTGGTCACTGGCTGACTCGAAAAATCTCAAAGTGTGATCGAAACCAATGGCAGGCTCACTGAGGAAATTTACCGAACAGTTGGCGATAAAGATCCAAAATTACTACCAAACATTTCTGATCAGAAGCAAAAAAATTATGAATTTGAGCTTGAGAACAGGATTAAGGGATAAATTTGTTCCTGAAAGAGCGTACATGCAAACGGCGAGTCGTCGCCGGAGCTGACAATGGGGCGATTCCGGCTGTGAAAACAAAAAAAAAAAGAACTTACAAGTTACAACTCGTTCCTCCTATTCTAATTGGTCAATTTTTGCAATTCTTTGATCCAAAATTAAATACTACGAGTACTTAAGTAAAAAAATATGTAGTATAATTTTACACAACTAAATATTAAAAGAATTTGAAGAAAAAATCTTGAGGAACACGAAATTACACCTCATTTTTTCCCCAAATGCCTGCACAGGTATTACAGACATAAAATAACGTTTTATGTCTGCGATGTTTGTAAAGGCATCAAGGTCAAAAGTGAGGTGTGACTTGAGACTTGAGTCCATGACTCAAATAGTCAAATAAGATATATTGAAATATATTTTGAAATGAATCCAACTTAACTAAATTGATGCTATAACTAAAAATATATATTTTCATAATTTGTAGTTAGCGTGTAACATAATTTGACCAAAAAAATAAATTGTGATGATCTTTTTTGAAATGATGAAGCATGACTATAGTTGTCTTTTACATGATCACAATAATAATACTTTCTTCCTATTAAAAGACTCAAAATTTCTTTTCTATCAACAGCCTAAATCTATTACCACTGTGCAAGTAGGCAACGTGTCAATAACTTTTTAAGGTACTCTGTTCGCAAAATTAATGTCTCTTACAACCTAACTCCTCCTATCCTCCCCCTGCCTAATTACCTAATGACCACACATTTGGAGGGCGCACAAAAGGGGCTGGGTGGAGAGTATACTACTTTAGTGACACCATTGCCAAGTGCCAATGGAATTGGGCATGTCCGTTAATTAAGGTTCAACACTGATGCATGTCATCCGTGTGTCCACGTTCATGTAGTACTCCGTGAGTCCGAGCATTTCATTTCTTCAAATAAATGCTAACGAAGAAATATATTTAGGCCTCATTTAGTACATGTAATTAGAATTGAATACAAATTAAAAAATTTTAAAACTGAATTAGATAGAATTAATTCTAATTTAATTTAAAATCTATTGTTTGGTATCATTATAAAATTGATATAGAATTGTATTCTATTTTCAAATCCTTTGTTTCATAATACAAAATAGCATATATAGAATTGATATGAAATTATATTATAATTCTAAACCCACATCTATATATTTTTGCGCCACCAAATCTACACATTTTTGGAATTGATATGCAAAAAAATTTGGAATTAGAATTTAATTCCAAATTTACATATACTTGTGCTGCCAAACAAAGAGTATAAAAATTAAAGCCTCTAATTCTAATTTCATGACCTAAATTTTGTATATCAGACGGAGCCGTAGGGTAATATACCAAATGGATTTGACCAATTCCAATTAATTTTCTAAATAATTAAAAAATAATTAACGTTTTTTCACCAAAAAGGATGAAAAAACAAAAATTCATATCCTAGACGACCAAACAAAAGAAACTAATTACTCCTCCCTATTGTATTTTTCTTCCATTTAAAATCATGTAAATACCCATTTTAAAGTCAAAATCAAACCTTCGCAAAATATGTTAACTATGAGTCTCCCAACTCACTCCATCCATATTTAATCTTTCTATTTCAATTTAAGATATTTGAATGAAACCATTTTTAATTGATTTTCTAAATAATGACATAAAATTTAAATATAAAATGTTTATACAGGACTATTTAGTAACTAGCTCAATATTAATACAAAATAAAATTGACACATGATTATCTTATTTTAGAAAATGACTAAAAAAAATAGAAAATGAAATTAATATGATATTTTTCGACCTTACTAATAGTAGTAAATGAGAAGCTAGGAAAAAAATAGGGGTACTTTTAATCAACATATGAATAATAATACAAAATGCACTAATCAACCAAACATGTTAGTATAACACTCCCACAATCTTCACCAAACACATTTCGAACACATTCCACTGATTCAGTGATCAAGTGTCTCCAAGAATCTGACATTCCCTATAGTTAATAGGACATTCCTTGAACCCAAGGGCTCAAGAATTTCAGTACACAGTAGGCAAATCATCCTCAACCATGTCAATGAGGCCATAAAATAACAGAAAACAAAATGGATGATGCAAAAACATCAGAATAAAGCTAGGGTAACCCCCCTACATTTTAGGGTTACCATGACCCCCAAGCTTCGGACAGACAATAACTGTCAGTGCTGCATGGACATTTACTGTCTGTGCAAAGTTTGGGGCCACGGTAACCCCAAAATGTTGGGGTTACCCTAGCGCGACTCAAAACATTATTTGGTTTCATAATCGTTAACTCATCCGTTCGTCCAGACTAGACTAGAAAATGGTGTGAACTTACTCTTGCAGGGCTTTCCTAGCGGCATCCTCATCGGCTTTCATCTTCCTCTCCCATCTTCTCTTCCTATAATCTGCCAACATTTTGGGCATTTGCTGCATCAGTTCAGCTGTCTTTGCTCGCTTCTCCGCTGCAATTCTGTCACATTTGTGCCCTTTCTGCTTCTTTCTCATTTCCTTCCTTTCTGGATCGAAAGTCCAGTCCTGCCCAGCGAGTAGAACTTCTTTGCGAAGCCGGGCCCGCCTACGAGCACTGATGCCTAGCGGTTTCCATGCTCCAAGTTCCCAATAGCCCCAAACACCCTTTGACAGTTCATTCTTGTACTTTGCCATCTTCTCTTGCAATGGGTATTGGTACTCTGAAACTGCTTTTGCTACAGATTTTACTACCTTCCCCGCCATTACTCTTGCTGGAAAAGATGCACAAAACTGGTGGTTAAGAATGCAAATGTAGAACACGGTAGCCAATTCACAAATATCCCACAGAAAATGTCTTTAAGCTGGATAATAAACAAATATTCGTACATAATAATTTTTCAACTTTGAAGGAAAAAAACTGCATACGTATCAAATCGAACACTAGCCAAGGGAACTAACAGCGTTAGCCTAAACATTTTGAAAATGTTATTCAATGGTAGTGTTTGGCTTTAGCATTTTTAGGCTTCATCTGAACCAATAAAAAAAAATATCCAAAACGCTACCCAAAATAGCCAAGGGGACTAACAGCATTCATATTCAGACCCTCACAAACTGAATACTCTGTACTTTTTTGTTTATTGTATAAATTCTCCTTTCAAATTGAATGAACACTTCAAAAGAACATGCTTTGTCAGTGGATATGCTATGAATATCTGAACAAAATGGAAAATGCACATGTCAAGCATGCTATCATTCAACATGATAACGTAAAAGTACAATTAAAAAAATAAGATAACGGGAAAAGAGGAGAAGAAGAAGAAGAAGAAGAAAAGGCATTGCTGCATAATTTATCATGCTTTTAAACTATAGGTGTTGTTGCAGAACCCAAAAGTCCAAGATTAGAACACAAAATAGTGTTTTAAATGACTTTATGACATTCTTCTATGTAAGAAAAATGCAAAGATTCATTGTGCATTCACTTCCACCTCAGGGCCTCTAGGAATGAGTATGTGGTAGATTATTAAATATCATCAACAAGGAAAAGGTGAAGTTCGCAAAGTCTGTTTTCTATGCAGGAGTCTGAATCCTTAGCGGACCTACTTTCTCCGCTTTTGCAAAAAGAATGCATAGGTGTGAAGGCCATTAGAACATAAAGTAACTACAAAACTACTTGGAAAAATGTAGGATATATCCATAGGCAGCTCTTCTGCACCGATGTGTAATCATCCAAAGAATACGACAAACATACGATAAAAACATGCCCCATTGGTAATAAAAAAACTGAAAGCAAGGCTTAATATATATCTCAATACTAACCCATATCTCCCCAAATTTTCAGTTTCCAGCATGCCCTACACGCACACACAATGCTGTTCGCTCTGCCATTTTTACCGAAAAAAGAAAAGTATCATGGATAGAAGTAACCTTTCTAAGAGAAAGGGAGATCATATGTGTGCTTTAATTTTTACTAGTGTTGTATTGTTATCAAAAAAATGTAAAGCGGGCAAAACAAAAAAATGCAAGCTTTTTAAAATTTATCCCAACCCATTGAATGGAGGGGTGAAACACCAAATGAGCATCTCTGCATTAAATTTTCATTTGTTTCACCAATATAAAAAAATCTAAAATCTTGCAGATTTCCTAAGGTGATATCGTAGACGATATAGAAAAATAAAATACAAGAATACTAATGTAATGCGTGATTAGAAACTCATAGAGTCCTCCAAGTATTGTTTTAAATGACGAAGTGAAGAACACATACTCCCTCCATCTCAGAAAGGTTTTCCGTTTATTATTCCAAGGTCAAACTTTAATGACAAAGTGACAAACACATACTACCTACGTCCCAGAAAGGTTTTCAGTTTATTATTCCAGGATCAAACTTTAAATACTTCGCTTATCTTCACTACTCGTTTGATAAAATGATATAATCTTGTCATCTCTTGTTTTGTAGAATTTTGATCGTAGTTAGAAAATACTCCGTATAAATTATTCTTTTTACCTCAAATTTCATATAAATTGAACTGAAAATAGTTTCAGTCAACAATCATCATTTGGAACAATATGCTTCCTCCATCCCAAATTATTTGCCACATTTGCTTTTTCAACCGTCACGGAAACTTTTGTTTATTTGAACGTTTTCATTGCTTATTTGATAAAAATAATATTCTTGACACCTCTTATTTCGAATAGCTTTTCATGTAGTTTTTAAATATGTAAATTTAATTTTTTATTTCTATGCCAATATTTAAATAAAATGAATAGAAAAAACTTGATATCTTGCCTCGTTTTTAGAAATGTGGTAAACATTTAGGGACGGAGTAGTTGGAATTTATGTACTCAGTCTACTCACAATCTTTCTTCTCCTGTATTTAAGTTTCAATTATCCATTTCTTACTTTTCAATACTTTTCTTAAACTTCGCTAAGTCTCAAACACACACTTATTTTGGGACGGATGAATTGTGTGTGTAAATACATAAATATATGTATATAGCCCAATTAGTGTGATATAAAAGACGCAATTAGGCATTATACATCCAGATAGAAACACAATTAGCAATTGCTTTTCAATTAGCTCCGTCCCAAAATTGGGCTAATTGAAAAGCAATTACTAGTAATGATAACGAAGCTAATACACATATCAAAGACGCAAAACGATCCCAGAGTGGTATTTCATGCGCAATTTCGAAAATATAGCCCTAATCTGATCAGATTTCGAATTCCGAAAACCTAAGAACTCATTAATGATAAAAACAATATATCATCTACTTACTGTTTTTCTATCTGGACGATTGAAACGAGAGAACAATTTCTGTTCGAGAATTGTTGATGGGGTTGGGAGTTGAAGCAGAGAAGCCTGGAGATGGAATGTAGAAAAGAGAAATACCTGAGATTGGCTGCGTGAAGAAGAACGGTGAACAGTCGAACGGGAAGAAGGCCGGAGGAGCTAACAGGGCGAAATCGTAGTGGGCTTCATCTATATGTAAAATGTAAAGTGAGGCACCCCAATCTCCTTATGCAAACCGGCCCGATACTAGAGTTGGATTGAAAAATTATAGCACATATAAAGTGGATTTTTTTTTTTGAAAAAAAAAAGTGGAATTATTCCTACAATAATTTTTTATGCAATAATTGTTATGATATTCTTATCTTTTAAATTCGACTGTTTTTTTAGGAAATCCCCATTAAAATTGAGAGTTATTATAATTTTACAAGCTTACTCACCATATAAAAATTTTAAAAGAATTCAAAGTCGTCTCATTTGAAAGCATTGTGATTTCATGATTATAAGGTTCGCATGTAAAATATAAATCTTTTTATACTTTATATGGGCTGAGATGAGAATCTTATATGAGTATTTTTTAAAGAGCTCAATTTATTCATGATATTTATATACTAAGGTCCATAAATGATGTTTAAATCTTAGGAACACAGAAGAATTTGTCACATTGTTTACTCGTAACTTATGACAGAGTGCAATTTTGGAGTTGAGCCCAATAAAATACTTGTATTGCTTTTGGACTTGATATTAAAATTTTATTTGGTTAGAGGTTGTAAGTTTTAATTCATTCCCAACACTTTCTGTTTAAAAGGAGGGATGTATACAAAAACCTTTTATTATAAACATGCTAAAAACAAAGGAAAATGCTTGGTTCACAAACAAAATAATCACAAACTTACTATTTGTGAACTTCAATAAATAAAATTAATTAGTCTAAAATAATTTTAAAATGAAAATTTAAATCATAAATAGTAAGTTTGTAAATTTGTGAGTATCCTATTTGTGAACCTAGCATTGCTCACAATTTCTTTTAAGCAATCAACTGTCAACTCAAACTTTGATTTGAATTACAATCTCATTACCTTCACAAGGGCTCATTGTGGTGGCTTTACTTAGGGTTTAAGATAAGGCCTTTCTTCATGCTTGGTAGCTTTCCCACCAAAAATTGATTAATAAATCAAATAACCCCCAAACATTTCCACCATATCCATTTTGAATAAATCTATAATGTCGGTGAGGTATAGTTCAGCGATTGGCATAAGACATAAAGGAGAGATCTTGATCGAGTACGAAACTTAGTAGCTGCAACGAGAGACAACCATGTAAAGCATGAAACCTCAACAAGTACCAGACACAACATCTCACCCCTACGACAACTAACTGAGATTATAGCTCAATTTATCTTTTCTCGGCTAACTAGCGGTGATGAGAATCGTTTGGGATATCAGTTCATCCTTTTTTATGATAAATTATAGCCGCACTCATTTTTAACATTACATACGAAGTATATTTCACGGATAAAATAAATGACAAAGATAATATTATCTTCGTCCTAATGTACTTGTCCAGTTTGACTTTTTTTAAATCAAACTTGATAAACTGTGAGATTCAATTACTTTCGATTTATATAACACTAGTATAAACCCCGTGCTTCGCAGTTCGCACAGGTTTGAAAATATTCTAAACTTTTAATATTCTACTTTTTATTTTCATTACTCATTTGATGAAATAATATAGTCATGTCATCTATATTTTTTAAAAACTTTTGATGCAGTTTAAAATATAAAAGTTTTGTTTTTAAATTTCACACTTAATCAAACAAATTGAATTTTAAATAACATCGGTCAAATCTCATAAATTGAGAAATTAGTTTTAGGACATAGGGTGTATAATAAAATAAATCTAAAGTTTTTAAATATATATCATATTCGGAGTAGTTAATAAACATGCTTTTGTAAAAGAGTCAATAACACTACAAAAAAGATGCATATGTGATAAATTAATAAAATTGCTTTTTAGAAGTAATAGAAATATAAATTATGGATTATAAAAATAACTTATTTAACATATTTAAATTAATGAAATTAGTTTTCGAACTTTAAAATATATTACAATGATGAAAATATAATACAAAAAAAATTAGAAAGTGAAAGTTTATAAACTGAAGGGTAGGAATTTATAAAGTTTAATAAAAATAGTGATTAATTAGTATAAAAATTAATACGCACGCATGATATGCCACGTGACATGTGATACACATGTGGCATGACACGTGTTACAAATGTACACGTGTGGTGTGACACATGTCGTTACCGCATTTAAGCCGCTCAACTTTATATAGTACAATGAAATAAACATTTGAAAGTTTTCAACTAGATTAATGAAATAAAATACTCAGTAATTTTTATATTAATATACATTACATGTTTTTTAATTGAAGCTCAAAATTTATTATGTTTGATTCAAAAAAATTAAACTAAACATGGACACTAAGACAGAGCAAATGCTTATCTATATACTCTGTAGTCCGTACGTTAAATAAATAATACTCCCTCCGTCCCTGAAAATCTTTCTTCTTTCTTTTTTCATCCATCACAAAAAACATTTCTCATATCTATTAAAAAGTCGCTTTTACTCCTTACTTTTTCATATCCTACCTATCACATCATACCTTTTTACTAATAGTCTATCCATCAAATCATACTATTACGCATCACGTCAAAGGACATTTTTGAAATTCAATTTCAAAATGGACTCCATTTAAATCTCTCTTCAAAATCAAAACTCTCATATTTTTTGGGAGGGATGGAGTAATTATCAATGTAGCATTGTGCATCCATTTTTCTCCCATTAGATGGCATCTTACCTGCCCCCACAGACACGTATATATAAATACACTGCCCAACCACTTTCCACCATCTCCCACAAAACCTCTCTTCATCTTCTTCCTTTTCCCAAATCAAATCTAAGATTAATCACTAGTCTTATCTGATATATACTCCCTCCCTACATTATATTAGAGACTCTTCTCTCTGCCTACCTTACATATATACAGGAACTTGATCAAGAACAAATAAAGCAATATATATCTATCTATCTTTATATGAATGGCTTG
>OOIL02000116.1:494294-529418 GCA_900332095.2 Cuscuta campestris
AATAGAAATGCCAAATAAATTTAGGTAATGATAAATCATTGAAAAATACATATGTGGTATATGCCATGTGTTATACTTCAACAAAAAAAATTAATTTAATTTAATTTGTTAAAATGATATATAGCAAATTAAATAAGTTTACAGATAAAACATTTTGAAATAAAATACAGTAATAGTTAGTAAATATATAGTAAATAAAATATAGTTATTTGGTAAAAATAACAATATAAAATAAATGGTGGATTGTTTTAAAAATATATATATAATGTTAGTTTTTTTCGTGGCTCGCACGGGCTCGAATATATTTTAATATTTGACATCTAAAAAATAAAATATTTTTTATTTTAATTCTTTAATAGTGATATATGGGGTTTATAAAAACCCAGTAAAAAATGCATTTATGACATCACATTTGGCATGGTGTGCACACGTGACGTGAAAAGTTTTTTATAAACTAAATGATCAATGAAAACTGAAAAGAATAATAAAGAAATAATTTTCAATTAAAAAATTAAAACAACAAATTTCAAATGAATTAATTAAGTAATGACATGTAATGAGAAAATACATATATGACATACAACTCGTATCATCTTTCAACTCTAACTTTGTTTTGTTTAGTTTGTTGAAAACAATATACACCATATACTAAAATATACTTCGTAGTATGTAATAGGATAAAAAATTTGAAATAATTTTAGTATTTAATAAATATTTATTTCTGATAAAAATGCTATAATACTGCTTTGAAAACTTAATAACAATAAATGTTCTTTTTGCTCAATAATAATGACTATTTAGTGTAAGAAAGTGAAGAGTTCATAAAAATTTAATAAAAATAAAAGTTATTTAATGTACAAAAGTGAAGGGTTTTCATGAAAATTTAATAATACTCCAATAAACATATACATGTGGCATGACACGCACCGAGGTGTAACGCACACGTGACCTAAAAATTTTATACAAATGTAATGGTCATCAAATAAAATAATAATGAAAATTATTTTAATTAATAAAAATTAAAATAAAAGTGTCTAATAAATCAATTAAGTAATGACACATCATTAGAGAATGCAAATCTGTCATGTGCCACATGTAATCCTTCAATTAAACTTTCACTTTGTTTAATTTGCTAAAAGAATATATAATAAAATAAGACAAAAAATTAAAATATGTTATGAAGTTAATAAAGATGCATGTGTGATAAAATTTATAGATAATAGTTTCTTTTGAGATGATTGATAATTTTAAAAATAATAAGAATCATTGTTTTTTCATTAATAAATTTTATATATTTTTTTAAAACTATAAAATAGTCACGCTTATTTAAAAAATGTTTCTAAAATAGTTAGAAAGTGAAAATTTTATAAAAAATAATAAAAATAAGGGTTTTTTTATTGTTGGAAAGTGAATTCAAGGGTTTATAAAATATAATAAAAATAATGATTTAATACAAAATTAATAAATATGCATGTGTGGAGCGACATGTGTCGTGTAATTACATGTGGCATGACACATGTTAGTAGTATACACGTGTGGCATGACGCGTGTAATCACCACAAATATGTAACTCTCTTTTACATATATACATATATATATATATATATATATATATATATATATATATATATATATATATATATATATATATATATAATTTGTATTATTAGATTTATATTCCGAATATATTTGTCAAACTCACGAATCGAATACCCTTGATTCATATTCGTATTCGATAAGGATTCGAATATTTATTCAAATTCGTATTCGTATTCGGATTCAAAAAAATCGCATACGAATCACCTTAAACGAATACGAATCACGAATCGAACAAAAAATATTCGATTCATTTACGTCCCTACCGCTGACCAATGTTGCCCCAATCTACGTAAATTCTTAAATTCGACACTGGTGTAGATAGTATATATACACATAATTTAAATTTCCTCCATCTCGAAATGGGAGAAAGAACAAAATAAGACTAAACATTGAAAATATACCAAAATAGGACTTTCATGTTTTTATTCCCGAAATAGAACTTATATGTACAGTGCCACATAAATTACCACGATGCAAAGTCCTATTTCGAAAAAAAACATGAAAATCTTATTTTGGTAGTTTTATTTATGTTTTAGTCCTATTTAGGCTGATTTCTATCTCGAAATAGTTTACAATTTTTTTCTCACATCTCGATAACTTTGATCTATTTGTGTTTTTTATGGATAATTTGAGAAAATAAGATATTTTTATCACTTTTATCTAAATTTTTGACATAGTCTTTTGAGTAAATTCCATAATTGGTCCTTTATAACAGGAGGGTTTCCATATTTAGTCCTCTATTATCAAATATTACCCCCGTAGTCCTTTTTTTAAGGGTACCTTTCCATAAATGGTCCTTTTTTGATCTTCTGCCGTGTTGGTGTTAATTTAAAGGCTAAAAATATATTTTGACGTCAACATTATGTCTAGTGACGTGTTCTGATATTGGTTAAGCGGATAACACAAAAATAATAACTATGATTGTGGGCTAGGATTCTGACGAAAGATCACATTTGTAGACTATAGTTGTCGTAAAAAGCGGCTGGAATTCACAAACGACGCAAACGGAAGAGCCTTTGGAATTGTGTATGACAAAAGAGATATATTATCATTGTGAAATTATACTTTTAGCCCTCAAATTAACACCAACATGATAGAAGATCAAAAAAAGGACTATTTGTGGAAAGGTACCCATAAAAGAAGGACCACATCGGTAATATTTGATAATAGAAGACTAAATAGGGAAACCACGTTGTTATAAAGTACCAATTATAGAATTTACTCTAGTCTTTTAGTATGTAATTTTTAATTTTTATTGATTTATCGGCTTGTAAATAAAATAATTTTAAAAAGCGAGAAATTATGCCTCGTAACTCCCAATTTAGATTACAAACTGGGTGAGATGGGATCCATCCAATATCTTTAATTTCTTCCTAATTACCTTTCCATGCCACAAATTTAACATTTTGACCAAGAAATTTATATCTGAAAACAACAAAAAAACCTATCTTTGAAATCAAACTTTATTTTGGAATAAGTGTTCTCGATTAGCCTTAGCATTTTGGATAAAATTTTAAAATGTGAATTAATTCTGAAAATACTAACATTAAAAGTTACCATTAGATAGTACTTCCTCCGTCCAACAGTTTTTGTCCACTTTTTACTTTTGAAAATGTTCATTTAAGCACTTTGAATCATCGAATTCTCTCAATGTGTAAGTCTAAATATAGTCATGTGTGATCTTGTTTGATTTGTCTTAACATATAGATTAATAATATATAATTTCTATAATTTTTTAATATATAAATTACAAGATAAAATGAATTAAAAAATGCATTAGATGACATATAAAAATAAAAGTGGACAAATACTCTGGGAAGTGAGTATCTAAAAACGCTTATACGAAGTACTTAAGGATGATGTGAAATAAGACCTTACTATACTTGAACTTTAGCTCGTTTGATCTGGCAATAAAACCGCGTCGCTAAGTAGACTTTTGGTATCAATTAAGAATATCACAAGTCAAGTTGAATAATGGTGCATTAGGAATATTTGGATATTCTTTAATAATAACAATAATCTCTCATAAGTCATAAGTCATATGATTCGCTTTGAACAGGTCAACCTTGGATTTTAATCTCTTCATCTCACAAAATATATATCTCAATTCTCAATATAAGATGAAATTATTTCATAGGGAGTATATCTATATTTTATTTGCGTAAATCATTTATTTAAATAACATTTGTGGTGATATTACATCATGTTTTATAGAGTTTTGACTTTTGAATACAATGTTAATATATACTCATTCCGTCACCTTTAGTTTTTTATTTTAACTTGCTCGACTAACTTTTTAAAATTTTGACCATAATTTATGAAAGAAATACAGTTTAATATCGATAAGTTTATCTTAAAATATAGCTTTGAATATCATATTTCTATATTATATATGTATATATAAATAAAGATATTAATTGTCAAAGTATTATATTTGAGATCGTGTAAGTTAAAGTTGGAAAAACCAAGAGGGACGGAGAGAGTAAATTTTATTTTAAATTTTTCAAAATAATTTGGACTAAAAATATTTTCAATCAAGTCTCAGCAATAACATGATATGGAGGGAGATATGTAAAATCTAAATTTTCTCACACTATTATCGGTTGGCGAGGGAAAAGACTTCCATTATCCTAAGTTCCGTGTTCATCTTATGAACCTTAGTGCTTTGATAAGTGCATTGATATCGTAAATGAATTGGTCCTTTAGAAAAAAAAAGACCCACTTATCAGCTCATGAAAAGTGTGAGAAGATCCACATTTTACATGTGGACATTAAGAGTACGGAAAAACAACTTGTTGGCAAGTAGATCTTTTTTTGTAAAAAAGCCCAATTCTTTAATTATATCAATACACTAAGGTTCGTAAAATTAATATGGACCTTAGGAGCACCCTACGTAAGAATTATTTACTCTTAAAAGGGTCATTTTTTGCTAAAGCGTATATAAAGGTTGGATCGGTTTGAAAACAGTGTAACTTCAAATATCATCTAATAACAATATTTAGTTTTAACATTTTCAAAATCAATTCAAACATCTAAAAGTTATTTAGAAGTCTAACATTAATTAAAAATATTATTTTCAGCCTAGGTAATACATAGTTGAATGTAGAGCAATTTGAAGCCTTCCTTTTACCAGCAAGTATAGATTATGGTTTTGTCATAATAATCCACTTAGTTTAGCACATACTATCCTCGTTCTAGTGTATTCGTCTATTTCACATATGGATCTACATAGCAGGTACCAGTGACATTTGCCACCGAACCATTTTTAATTTTTTAAATATGTAATGTAAACATTTTTAAAAAATCTAGTAAATTAAATATTTCTCACAGTAAAAGAATGTGTTGCTCCTAGTAAAAAAAATCATTTCAAAACAAAAGTAAAATTATTTAAATAGGGTGTAAAGTTAAAGTACTTGTACAAATTAAACAAGAGTATTATGTTTCCAAGCATCTCTAAGAGCATTGGCAGCGGCAAGGATTTGCCTTGCCACGCTCTGCCATCCCTGGAGATCCAAGAGACACAATGGGAGTGACAAAAATTGGATGGGTCGCGTGACATGCCGCGAGTCACTTCGATCTGCGAGGCGAATGCGAGGCAAATAGGAGTCTCTGTCCTCTGCAGAAATCACCAGCGTCATCCTTCTTTGGAAGTCAGGTCACCATTGCCAGCCACCTCCTCACTCTCAGGTACCCTCTCTCTTGTTTATTGCTCTGAAATTTGCCCCTTTTCTTTGCCCTAATTCAATAGAAATAAATTTTGTCCTAGTGCACACAAGTTGTTTGACAAAATGATAAAAGATGATCAACGATAAGAGTTCTTGAATGCCTGGTAATTTAGTCCACACAATATATTTCATTATTCTTTCATTTTTTGTTTATAAAAAAATGTCAAAAATATATAAAAAATGTAAAGTAACACAAAAAAAGTGACTTGCCACTGCAGGATAATGTCATGCCACTCTGTGACTTGTCCCCCCTGTAGAGATGGTCACAGGATTGATTGGCGAACCACACCACCCGGGTTCGATCCTCAGAAAGGGGCAACTTTGGGGAAATTTTAAGGGAGTTAAGCGTGCTGACCATGGAGTAGCAGAAATGATGGGTGACCCCATGGGAAGTGTTTGCAGATTTATGAGGCTGGGCTTTAGATTGTGCTTTCATTAGGCTTCTTATAGTGGACTATTTGCCTCGGGGGTTTAACAGGGCCCGGGGCGGTCACGAGGTTAATGGGCCTCGGGCCCCCTGCTTGTAACCGACAGTTTAAATAATAAATATATATAAAAAAAATGGTTGAATCGTGTCATGTCAGCGTGTGGCATTCCAATGTATGTCTTGCCATTGTTCATGCTCTAATAATTGTTATGGGATACGTATTAAATATGATATACTCCCACTGTCCATAACTTTTGAAATATTTTGATTTATTTATTTATTTTTGAAATATTTTTGTTTACTTATTTTAAATTTGTTTCGTATAAATTTTTCATTATAGTTAAAAATTGGGGGGCGCAAGTCCTGGATCCCTACCTTGTTATTGCCCCCGGTCAATTTAATCCTGGATCTGCCACTGCCTATTTTGACTTTTTAAAAATCAAATTGAATAAACTTTGGAACCTCACTAAATAAAAAATATAATGTACTCCATATTAGTGTAAAAATGATTTCATTAGATTTATGAATTTGAAATCTTTCAAAAAATTATTTCTTTTTATTAATGCAATACTCATTGAGATTAATTGAAAACTAAACTTTGTCCAGTTTGACTTAAAAAATCAAACCAACGAATACACTCAGACAAAGGGAGTATATAAGAACTCCTTTGGTGGTAACAACTTTAACACTTATTTTTAACATTTTGAAAAATAATTTCATGGCAATATTTAGTTTTAGTATAATCAAAATTAATTCATCATTAAGAAGTTATCCAAAACAATAATGTTAAAATAGCGCTCCCTCCATCTCATTTCTTAGTGCTTGTTTACTATTTAAAGAATCAGACTTCAGTATTTATTTTTGTTAGTCATTTAATAAAATATTCATTTCGTCCGAAAATATTCTTTTCACTTTCCTTTTCGGTCTATCCAGAAATATTCTTCCCTTTTAGCTTATTTTTTAAGAATAAATGTCAATAACACTCATCCACTTTAACACACACCTACCCTAATTAATTAACCCAGAAATTAGAGTATGGGCATTTTTGAAAATTTGATACCTTTTTTGTATTCCTAAAAAAGCATGCCAAGTCAACACATAATTTTTTTTTCAAAACGGAGGTAGTAATAGATTTATGTCACCTATTATTTCGTAGAACTTTTGATCTAATTTTTTAATTTTAATCCCACCCAATTGTCAAATAAATTAAATACTACATTCTTAATATATTTAATTTTTTCTTTTCAAACTAGATAAACTTTAGATTTCAAATAAATAAAAACAATAGTGTATATTCATAAAATAATTATTTCATTAGATTTGTCTTATTGAAAATATTTACCTCCGTCCTAAAAACCTCGTAAACCGAATTATAAAATACAAATAGAGTAATTAAAATTCAAAGTTCATCTACTCAAAGGAATTAAAGTAAGCGAATATACTAGAACGAAGAAAGTAAAAAACAAATTCACTCAAAAACAAAAAACAAAAATCATAATTTAAACCCAATTAGATGACACAAGAATAAGATCTGGGGAGGGTGGTATGTGTACACAGACCTTACCCTTACTCGAAATTAGAGATGTTTCCAACAAAAATCAAAACAGATGCTATAAAATGAGACCGAAGGAGTACAAGGCAGAGCATATTTTATTAGTAGCATTGCATTTATAGAACAACATTTGTGATTTTTGGCATCACATAATCACACTACATGTTATTACAAACTACTATTACTACCAAACTAGGTCTAAGATCTTTGATGCCTAAAATCAATCATATAGCTTCATACAATATTGGGGTTTAGCTTATCAGCAACTCCAAGTTGGAGGGATATGATGAAAGTGGAATGCCCGGCGGCGGCGGCGGCCTCCCTGAGGTATTGAACGTCCCCATTCATGAGCTTCGCCAGTTTTCTGCTTACAAGAAGCCCAATTCCCTCCTCTGACACATCAGCATTGCTTTCAAACATTTGGGCCAACAGCTCTTCCGGCACCCCCCTCCCGCTGTGTCTCACTCTGAATTTCAACAACACATTTTTTAAAAAGTAAAATTTGCACTGAATAGCACTAAAACATAAGTCATTTCCCAATGTAGGACTTAAACTTTTTTATTCCCTAAATAGGACTTAATAATGTCTACTGAGAAGAATTAAGTCCAAGTGAGGCTGGACATTTAGATGAATAATGACTAATAGATAATGACCAATGATCCTACATTAGGAAATAAAAACATATGGTCCTATATTGAGAAAGTCATTATGTTTTAGTCCTATTTAGGTAAATTACCCTTTTTTTTAAACTCTTACGGAGTATACGCTTTTGTTAAACTCCGCGAAAACCACACCATAAAGTTTTCTTTTAGTAATATTGCCATGAATTTTTCCTCATGTAAAGCTTAATAGCATTGTTATTGTCATATCGTACCGTAATTCCAAACGGGCAAGACGAACGGATTCTCCCAAAAGATCTTTGGTTAATGCAGATGAAAGATCAAGCTGGCCTCCCCTCGGGGTGTAATCCACGGCTACTGACAAAAATTCGGCAAGGATTTGTTGAAGCCTTAGAGAGTCTCCATACAATGTTTCATGTACAACACTCTCACACATGTCATTAGTTATCCTCAAACATTTCCCATTGCTCTTTGCCATCACTTGACTGATTGAAGCAACCAACACTTGATCAAGTTTGAACTCAACCATCTCTAGATCCAAATACCTGCATTTCATGTGCTTATTATTGTTAGAATATGCTCCCTCCGTTTCATATTAAGTGTCTATTATGACTTTCTTGATACATTGAAAAATGAATGAACGTAGACATACTGTATGTCCACATTCGTTCATTTTTCAATGTACCCAGAAAGTATTGCATGTTGCCAAACACTTTTCATTTCAGAAATATTTCCCTACGATTATGCTAATTCAGTTTCCCTACTTTCGTGTGATTAATCTCATCATACCCTTGGATGATGCGATCAAGATCCGTGTCATCAAGAACTTTACCGAGCTGCTGCTGACACTGATCACTAATATGCAATATCTTCATCTGGTCTTTTCCCAAACCGGTCGTCCCTTCAAGCATCATCTTTCCAGAGAACATGATCCCAGAAAGAGGATTTTTGACCTGTTTTCTCAAGTATGCCAACACTCTCAACCTCTTTGTCGCAGTTTGCTCTGAGATTCTTTGAAAGTGAAGGGCTTGTTGCAGTTCTTGGCTTGCCAACTGCAGGAAACAGAACAGCCCTGTGACAGAAGAACCCTCTCTGTCCAATCTTTTGGTCACTGAGAGTAAGCACTCCACATGTTTCCCATTCCTTGTGAAGAAACCAAACGCGGTCTTATCAGACTCCTGACCAGTTATAGCATTGTTCAGCACAACACTGAGTGTCACAAAAGCCTCTTGGTTCTTGAGTCTACAACATGCATTGTGGGTCCCGAAAACCTCGCCCAAAACCATCTTGTCAATGACCTCATCGCGACGCCACCCTGAGAGCTTAGTCATTGCTGAATTCCATTCGGAGCACCAACCGAACTCGTCGGTTCCAAATATAGGGGGGATCAAAGGATTGGGGTTTTGGATAATGGAAGTGTAATCTCCTTCGATTCTTGTGAACTTGTCCATAACGGTCTTTTGCCCTGTTATATCCTGTGCTATGAAACAGACACCCACCACAGTTTCTTGAACATCCCTGCTGGCACAAGCGTTCACGACTAGGCTGATCGGGCCAGATTCTGATCTTGCCCCATGCGTTTTTATCTCAAACTGCACATTCTTTTCTTCTTTCCCTGGTAAAAAAAACAAAAAAACGCAAAATTAAGAGAAGGTCCAGAACGAACTCGCTTCGTCTCTTCTACAAAAATGCGTAAAATGCATCGCAAGGATATTTAGAGAAAATTACATAGATAGGACTAAAACAATAGTGTTTTATGTAAATAGGACCTAATTCATGCATTGGACTAAAAAGACTATACTGCCCTTACTGAAAACCAGCATTACTACCCAGTCACGAAGACAGTACACTGAAAACCAGCATTACTGTCAATTGTGAATGCAGTATGCACTGAAAACCAGCAGTATTGCCTAGTCACGTAGGTAGTATACACTGAAAATCCAACATTCATGCCTAGTCCCGAAGGCAGTAAATGCTTCAGCGATTATCATGGAGAAGAGGAGTAAAAATGGAATTCAAAATCATAGATGCACCGTAATAGGACCATATAAGAACTTTCTGTGTAAAAATTTAAAAAATGTTCTACTTGTGTATATGTTCCATCTTTTAGTCCCATTTGGGATGACTTTTTCTATCTAAGACTTAAGCATGCACATACCCTGCAATGCCAAACTCAGCATCTTTTTCACAGTTTGAACTGAAGAGTCTTCCACAAGTGTAAGCAATTTCTTCCCAATGGCTTCGTCAACGGTTAGACCGGTCAAATCCGCAATCTTCTGATTCCACCCATTCACCAGCCCATCAACACCGACAGCCAATATTGGGACAGAGGCCGTCTCAATCAGGCGAACCATCTCACTCGTCACGGCTTCAAGTTCCCCCATGCCCCCCTCAACCCTGAGGTCATTCAGTTTCGTTTGGATAGCAATTCCATTTGAACCCTCCACCTCCTCTTCCTCCTTGAAGAAGGCATTTCTCATTATTAGCTGCAGAGAATGAATGCCATCCATCTCGTAGTCCTTCCAAGGCAAACTCCTTGTCCTAACAACTTCAAGAAAGGCTTTAAACGATGACCTTGGATGCATTTTTCTACCATCATCCTCCTCACTCCTTTCATGTTTTGCACCTCCCCAACGGATTTCGGACGCGGTGTGGGACCGGAACCAGAAAAGCCAATCCTTTTCAGATATTCTCACAGAAGCCATCCCACATATTGCATCCCCAAGAGAAACTGCCCCTGAGAAACCAGCATCATACAAGCTGTCTGTGCTCAAACCAGTGGAATCCATATGGTGCTCCGAAAGCCAAGAGACTAAATCGTGTAATTGGAAATCGGATGGGGTGGTTCCCAATCTATGTATCTTATTCTTATACAGAAAAACAGCACCGTCGCACTTGACAAGATCCATCATGTTGGGACTCTGAGACACAACCCCTAAAGCAGCATCCCTAAGCAACATGTCACAAAGGAGCGTTTGGGTTCGCAGAATGTTCTTCTCAACAATCTGGTTTTCCAATTCTATTTCCTTGTTCACATGAATGGCAAACACCTGTGCAAGAAACTCGCAAGCATACCTAAGTGGAAAAGGAACAAACCGTGGAGTTGTGTTGTGACACACTACTAAACCCCACAACCTTTTCCTCTTACTATCCCCTTCCTCATCCCCATCATTTATCACTACTGCCATTACAAGTGACGCTATCGACTTCATGTTCACCATGTACTGTAAATGACAAGTGTGGGGTGCCCTAAGTGTGGACCCACAAAGTGTTAAATCAAACGGAAGCTTCTCGTCTTGAACTACTTTCACATGTTTTGCTTGGCAATCACAGATCATTCTGACCTTATTCTTCATGAACAAAAACCGTGCAGCTTGAGGGATATCGGTTGCTGGATAATGCAAGCCCAGATAAGGGTCAAGGCCAGGTTTGGTTGTCTCAGAAACAACTTCACCATGATCATCATCATGAAACTTATAAGCCATCACCCTATCATAACCCGTCAGTTCAAACACTTCTTGGACCATAGTATCACACAACCTCTCCATGTTGCCACTCGGCAATGATTGTAAGCGTGCAATGGCTCTTGCTGCAAGCTTATATGATTGCAAAGCTCCTGCAGCAGTCATGGGTGCTTCACATGGTTTCACAGGCTCAAAGTCAACTATTAGGCCACCAGTTACCCTATGAACAATGGCATAAAATGGCTTCCCAGAGGTTTTGCAGTGAACTAGGATGGGATTCAACAAAGAAACCTCTCCAAATCCAAAGGCCTTCTGCAAAGCTGTTGCACTCGGACCGGTTAAAATGGTTCTAATTTCGGTTCCAATACCGAGAACCGGATGATCCCCCATGCTTGGAACGGCATGGTTGACCACAGTTAGCATGTCAGGGGCGTTCTCGCTGAATGCTATGACTCTGAAGGTTTTTTCATCCAGGGCTAACAAGCAGCCGAACGGCTGGATGAATTTGGCCTTTTGGATTTGATGGAGATATGATGTGGTTACATTGTCAGGCCTTGGTTTCTGCTCTTTGCTATTCACACTTGTGACCCGGATTAAGCTCGAGTAATCAAAGGAATCACCAGACTCCTCAAACTCTGCATGAAGCTTTGCATCTATGGACGTCTGTGCAATGATCCTGGCCCTGTGCTTCGATCTTGCTGTGTTGCTAGAACACTGACTTGGTGGTGAAGATGACATTGCAACTAAAATCTGAATAAAAAAACACATAAATGTAAGTTTAAAATGCATCTTGAAACAAAACAACATCTTGAAACAAAACTACATCTTGAGCACAAATATATGTTCACTATAAAATTATTGAAAAAAGAAGTGAGACTGAGAAAGGCTGGCTGACCTGTTTCTTCAACACTGCCAAGAATCTTAAGATCCCAGAGAAAGTGTTGAGCTTTTAGAAGAAATCCTTCACAACTACAATAGAATCATGAGCCAATAAATTTAAGGACTGCCCAAACAAGCCCTTAATGGAAAAAGCTCAGATCTCACTCCACCAAATGCATATGATCAGAGCCTCCATCTGATCCTTCCAGGGGGTCCCACGCACCACTGCTCCTCCAACACAGAGGGAGAACAATATTTATTTATTTATGCATTTAATTATTTATTTGTTTTCTTCTCACATCAAATCAAACAAATCCCAATGCACAACACTGCACACATGACTAGGCCAAGATAATGTAAAAAGGTATGGTGAATTTGGCAGCTTGATCTTGATTTGGGCTCCAGTTGTACCATGATAAATCATTTTTTATGTCAAATAATATATTTACAGAGAGAAAATCTAAATGATAAGATCAAGAAATACAAAAAAAAAACCATTTTTATTACCTAGATTCTTTTTCTTTCGATATTTAGGGAGTGGAATTGGGAGGCCATACCTGGAATAAGTAATGAAGAACAAACCCAACAAGGTTATGGGGGACACGTGAAAATCCCATCTTTTTCATCTTAATTAGCATGGCAGAGAAATGGTGGGGGGTGCCTTTGTCAGGGATCTGACAAGATGGGCTGAGAAGAAGATGAAGAGTCGCGTCGGACGGTGGGTGGACATTCTGGTCCGGGCTGATTCCAATTCGAGAATCACCCGTACCGTGGATTCGACCGGTCATTTGGAAGACTAGTTCGCTAGTTCGGTCTTTTGGACGGTCTCGACAGGTTCGATTCATAGTTCAATCTAGTTGAGTATAGACTCTCTGTTTGAGAGTGTGGTAGATTGTTGAAAAAAATAGAAGTTTTATTGTTTAAAAGTACTTTTGGAGTCTATTTTAGACTCTAGAAGTCATAATTTAAACACAGAAACGAATTGATAAACACAACAAATATTATTTTAGTGAAACAAAAACTCATTAATCTATAGTCTCAACATTAACGTAGAGTAGTTTTTATCAAAATAAACTCAACATAGCACAATGGTGATATATTTTGATAAGGTAGCATAATGATGCTTAATAGTCTAAGGGGGTGTATTGAATTGAGAGTCTGTTGGATTTTTTTGGATTTTTAAAATCTGAATGTATGATTTTTAAAAATCTTTAACAATCTTGAGGTATTCAATAAGGATTTTTCAAAGTCTTTAAAAATATTGAAGTATTCAATTTAGATTTTCAAAAGTCTTTAAAAATTTTGAGATATTCAAAAATCTATGAGTTTTAAAACTCTATGGATTTTATTGGATTTTCTCTCAAAAAATGCTTACATTTCACTCCTACAAAATCTCTCCTCACACCTCCAGATTTGTATGGACTTCCATTTTCGCACATACACATAGTTTTTACTTCCACTGTTCGTCTGGCTAGTCTCCCGGATCTGGATCCAGATCATCTGACTGTTCATCTTCCGATAGCGAGTACGATCGTGACTCGTCTATCCGATCGTTGCTCCGATCGTCGGCCGCTGATCTGTCTAACTCTGTCCGGATGACGTCCTTGGCCCGATCCGCTGCTCTGTTCGTTCGTTTTCTGTCCTCCGTTCTCTGCTATTTTTTGGTTTACAAACTTTGTGATTTGTGCGGAGAAGGTGATCTGTCCACCTTTGTCTACTCATTATGTCCTTGAAGTTATTTTTGCAAAAATTCTACACACATATTTTACAAACTCTACATGGACTCTATAAAATTCTCAAACTCTACATGGATATTACAAAAAATCAACCAAACTCTACATGAATTCTACAATTTTTTCAAATCCATTAACTTTTTAAATTCAAAAAAAATCCAATAAAATCCCAATTGAATACACCCCCTAAGAGTATGTCTTTAAGAGAGTAACAAGTACGGAGTAATACTGTTATTCTATGATATTAGAATAATAAGATGACATCGTGGCAAAATTAACCCAGATTCTGTAATCTTGGTTTCATGGGAGGTCAAAAGATTGTTTGGTCTCGATCTGAGGAGAGGTTTATTATGATACAAAGTCGATTTTACACCAAATGCTTAGAATAGATTGAACCAAAATATAACTAGTATCACATCCGTGCGTTGCACGGGTCATTTTTATGTTATTAAATTCAAATCACTTTTCAATGATAAAAAATGAGATGCAATAGAATATAGAGATTATATTATTTTAAGTTACAAAACATCATTGCTTTACAAATTTCGAAAGACTTCTTTATAGACTACTTATTTGTACAATTTGTGGGAATATTGTCTTCCTTGCATATAAGAATCTTCAACCACTACAATTAGTTACTCTTAAAACTGCAACATAGAATTGTCCATTACTAAAACATGTTGGATTATTGTTACGAAAACCTGCGATAAACCCAAACTGCTCGTAGCTTCATCATTAACTGCTCGTAGCTTCATCATGAATGTAATGGCTATGAAAGCTTTGTAAATCGATATATTTATAATATGATTTTTGCATACGGATTTAAAAAGATTATTCATTTTTCAAAGTGCTATAATGAATTTAAAATACTATTACTATATTTAAATTATTTAATTTGTTATATTTAAAATTACTATAATTAAAATTACTATAATTAAATTGACACGGTAATTAATACGGAGTATACAATTATCTAGTCACACTGTTATATAATTAATACCTTCGTTAATTATTACCTTTTTTATTAAAATTACTATAATTAAAATATAGTAAAATATAGTCATAATAAAATATAGCCTCTATAATTAAAATATAGCCATTATAAAATTACTATTATAAAATTACTATAATTAAAATTACTATAATTAATTTGACACGGTAATTAATATATAATTATGTAGTCACACGGTTATATAATTAATACCGTGATCAATTATTACCTTTTTTTATTATTACCTTTCTTGCTAGTATAATTTCGGACACTTTAAAAATGACAATAAATTATTACCTTTCTTGGTTATTACCTTTCTCGCTATTAAACGTAAATATATATATTTAAAGGATATTTAATTCTTACAGTAGTTATATTCCATTTTATATTACTGTAATTTCGGACACTTTAATTTCTTACCATCTTTAAATACTTAACAAATACTATTACTTTATTTAAATTATTTAAATTATTATATTTAAAATTACTATAATTAAAATTACTATAATTAAAATGACACGGTAATTAATACGGAGTATACAATTCTCTAGTCACACGATTATATAATTAATACATTGGTTAATTATTACCTTTTTAATTAAAATTACTATAATTAAAATATAGTAAAATATAGACATCATAAAATATAGCCACTATAATTAAAATATAGTCATTATAAAATTACTATAATTAAAATTACTATAATTAACTTGATAGTGTAATTAATATACAATTATGTAGTCACACGTAATATTAGATTTCATTAATAGCTTAATACACAATTTTAATTAAAATTACTATAATTCAAATTACTATAATTAATTTGACATAGTAATTAACATTTAATTACTATAATTAATTTGACATGGTAATCGCACATATTACTATAATTAATTTGACACGATAATCACACGTAACATACAATTTTAATAAAAATTACAATAATTAAAATCACACGTAAGATTCTAATTTTAATAATAACTTACGCTTTCCAATTTTATAACTTACCTTTCTTGCTAGTATAATTTCAGTCACTTTAAAAATGACAGTTAATTATTATAAAAAAATAATATTAACTTCACAATTACCATTTTATATTACTATAATTTTGGACACTTACCATTTTAACTTCACAATTGGCATATGTAATGGACATACTTCGTGCACGGGTTAAAAATGGACACTATAATTCGGACACTTATCATTTATATAGGTAATAATTGCACGGAGTAATAATTATTACATTTTTTGGTTATTACCTTTCTTGCTATTAAACATAAATATAAATATAAATATATATATTTAAAGGGTTTTACCATATTAATTTTTTTTGCAAAACTGTGTGTATATTTCTTCTTACCATAATTGTATTATACTATAATCATACACACGTTTTTTATATAACTTAGTCTCACGATAATCATATAATTATATAATTTTGGTAAGAATAATCATACACACGTTTTTAATAGCATTGATTGGCGTGTATTAAAGTTTATAAATATTTTTTATAAATAATTTTTGCCTATTAATAATAATTAGTCTTAATGAATTACCTTTTTGATTTAATTCGTAATTACGTCGGTCTACATTATTACCATTTTTTATAATAATCGGTATTTTTAATTACTCTCTCCATCCCAAAAAATCTGTCCTGTTTCGAAAAATTTGCTTCCCTTAAAGTCCGTCCCTTTTCTATTAAAAAACCACTTTTACCCCTTACCTTTTCATATCCTACCTATCACATCATACCTTTTTCCTAATAATCTACTCATCACATCCTACTTTTACCCATCACATCAAGGGTATTTTTGAAAAGTCAACACAAAATTATCCCTCATTATTTTACCACTTTAGTCAAAATGTCCCAATCTTTTTGGGACGGAGGGAGTATAACACTTTTCAATTTTTATCATTAATGGAAAAAAATTAAGGCAGAAATTACCATTTTTTAAGTAAGGAAATAAAAATCCGGAAATTACCTTTTTTATTTAATTCGTAATTACTTCGGTCTACATTACTACCATTTTAAATTATAATCAGTCTTATTAAATATAATATTTTTAAATTTTTATCATTAAAGGAGAAAAATTTTAAAAATGGTAATTTCCATATTTTTATTTCCTTACTTTAAAAATGGCAAATTTAAATAATTATGACAGTTAATTATTATAAATATAATATAATAATTATACTTATAATACGTAAATTTTATATTACTATAATTTCGGACACTTACCATTTTAACTTCACATTACCATATGTAATGACCATAGTTTTGGGCGGGAAAACGCAATATTGACTTCATGCCTTTTTAAATAAAGTATGGATGGTTTAATCCAACAAAAGTAATGCTAGAAGTACGTCATTTAATTTAGTGCACCTCATTTGTACCATCAATTCTCACCATACATTATTTATCCACTTATTAATTTTTTTATCAACACTAGACTTGTGTGGTGGAGAGGCATTGGAGTACAATTATATAGGGTACATTCGGTGGTGTATTCCTAACCATTTTTATCCAATCAATTAGTATGAGATCTCTTGGAGGTGTTCAGAAATAAGTCTTCGAGGGCTTGACCCATATAGTCGACAATACCATACTAATTAATTAATGCGTGGTTTGCTGTCCCAACATTGTGTTTTTTTACAAGTCCCAACATTGTGTTGTTCATATAAACTCCATTGTCTACAAAAAAAATTTGTTTGTTTCATTTCTCAATAACGGTAAGCGGTTAACTGCGAAATCGTATTTCATATTAAGAGAACACTTCATTCATCCACTAAAATCCTTTGGCTTTACTTTTTCCATTGTTTTATACTTTTATGGAAACTTCCAAGAAAAGAACACATGACAAAGAATATTACGATCTCGGGGTTAAAGATTGAGAAATCAAATCGAGAGAGAAGAATTTTAATTAAAGAGAGTGTCAGAGGGATCATTTTTAAGTGAGTTCGGAATGAATGAGATCCATCCCCTCCCAACAAACTAGGGAAGGTTATTTATATATTTACACAAGGTAACTTGATCTTCGTTAAAAAAAATATTTACCGCATGCGTACAAATATATCTCAACAACATTTGGGCTACCCCGACATATCAAGTTGCCTTAGACCCTGTTCCGTTAAACTTATTTTTTCTGCTTTTTTTTATTTTTATTAAAATCAGATCAGATCATTTTATGTCCATTTTTCTTATCTTTAGATTATTTATGTCCATTTTTCTATCAATTAAAATTCATAAAAAGAATTGTTTCATTCACCGCTCTTATTTTTGTAATGCGAACTAGTGACATGCAAATTATGAAACAGAAAATTACATGATTGACTTGATTTTAAAAACTAAAAACTAAGAGTTAGTGTGAGTCACACAAATGTTACTTTTATTTAATTTGGAACAAAAATATACAGACATAGAGAAAAAAATGAAAAGAGACAAAAGAATTGAAAAATAATAGAATAAGTTACTTAAATAAAATATGTATATCATTAAATATAATAACTATTTCAACATTTTTCATCCTTTTCAACTTTTTCCATTTTTTTTCAACTCCTTCCATTTTTTTCTAATTTCTTTCATTTTTTCAATTCCTTCTAACTTCTTCTAATTTCTTTTAGTTCTTCCAACTTCTTCTAGTTTCTTTCAACTCATTTAATTTCTTCTAATTTATTGCAACATCCAACTCTATTTTCCCAAATCAAATGATGGAGCCAAAGTCTAAATTTGTAAGAAAAAATGGTTGACAATATGGGCCTAGTGTCACCTATAATACCAACCATATAGCTACGCTGCTTTAACATTTGTTTCTAAGAACTGCTACAATAGATCCGGGTGTAAGGCTACTGGAAATGGTAGCAACGCCCTTCGGCGTTAAGTGAGTTTTAACGGATGGGGGCGTTAAACACCGCCTCCTTTACGGTTATGTGGGCGTTAAAAGTTGTGTGTTAAACCTTTGACGCAGCGTTTTGCCCTCTTTCAATGGTATTTCCTCCCCCAACGGCCATAATTTGGACCATTGGGCATTAATTTAGAAAAAAAAATTATTTTCAATATTATAAATATACTTATTTTTAACACAACAAACACACACAACTTATTCTCATTATCTTCATAATTCCTCTAAAATGAGATCATCATTTTATTCAAATCTTATTATATTAATGTAATTTTTATTGAATGTAATTTTTTTTTAATTAATGAGTTATTGTCATTTAAATTCAATTAAATAACAATATTTATTAATTTAATTTTAGAAGATGTGTATTTAAAAATGTAAAAAATAGAGGTTTGAACTCTAGTTTGAAGCCTGAGGGCTTCAAATCCATTTCCAGTGAAATTTTCCAGTGACTCTATTACAAGGTAGTATTTGTTCATACTATTCTCAAGCTAATGACTAATGACGCACAAAGAGCCAATGCTGCTGCCTTCGCTGGGGCTCGAACCTGGGTGAACTTCCCCATGAATCCTGGGGAGTGGGCTTGCTACCACTCAAGCCAGGGGAGAAGTTCAACTATTTTTGTTTTTAATTAGGCTTGACGGGTAAATTTTACCAATGGTACCTGAACTTTAGCTGGAATTTTGAAGTGGTACCTGAACTTCAAATCCTTTCACAAAAATCCCTGAACTTACACAATCCTTTCACTAATGAGTCATTAGCCCGTTTCTAGGTTAACTTCCGGTCATTAGGGCCAAATTTGAATTTTATATATTTTAAAATTTTTAATTTGACCCTATTTCTTCTTTTCTTTTCTTCCAGGCCCCGCCGCCGCCGCCCGCCGGTCAAAGTCGCCGGAAAATGAACTTTTTCCGATTCCGGCGGGACCAATGTCATTCTCTTCGTCTTGAGACGAGGATCAATAATATCCAAACCATTTTGTCTAATTTGGCCTGTAACGTCTCGAATTTGAATTTTTCTACTCGAAAAACCTTAAAATCGAAATTGGGTCCAAAATGGGGGGTTTTGCAAATCGTCATCAAATCTTGCAATTGAAGGGTCCTTGGAGGTCGCCCAGATGCCACGACCGCATTGGAGTGGATGCCCGCCGTCAATTTCGCCGGAGTTGGCCGGAAAACGCTCCGACCCGCCGGAAACCGCCTATTAGAATAATAGTCGATGGAGTTAAACTTCATCATACGTGGTGGATTTAAAGAAGTAGGAACCATCAATTTTTTGTACGAACATTATAGGTAGGTCATGTGTCTCGGGAGGTCATGTGTCTCGGGTCATGCTATGACATTGATACTAAATGTCACATGAATCAACGCCATTATAACATCTAAAATGGTTTTTTAATGCTATTTATTCTTGTACAATGTACCACATGTTCACGTTTTTTTAGCTAATGACTCATAATAAATCTATCTTGCTAAGACCAACACATATAGACCATATGCCCGAGATAAAGCTTCAAACATTTTTATGCCTAAAATAAGACTATTGCATTGTACTCCCTCTGTTCCACAAAACCCTTCCAGTTTTGACTTTGGGGAAAAATAAGGAAAGTGTAATTTTGGTTGACTTTCCAATTTTGCCCCTGATGTGATGGAAAAAAGTAAGATGTCATAGTTTGGTTATTAGTGAAAAAGTATGATGTGATAGGTAGGGTATGAAAAAGTAGGGGTAAAAGTAGTTTTTTAATAGAAAGTTGAAGTGTTTTGTGGAAAGCAAAAAAAACGAAAGAGGAAGGGTTTTGTAGAACGGATGGAGTAATATTTTGGTACTGTCTTGGCCAATTGAAGACCTCAAACCCATCGAACTTTTTGCAACAATTATGGTGTTGGGCTCTTATGTTGTTTCTTACTCTTACCGTCTCAAAAAAAGCTCATAGTTTGACTTGACACAAAGTTTAAGAAAAGTGAAAATGCGTGGTTGAAAGTGATGCATAGGAGAGTCATTCAATGTTTTCCATAAAAGGAAAGAAGAGACTTTTTTAGGGATGTACCAAAAAGAAAATGAAGAATCTTTTTTGGGACCGAATAAGTATTTTAATAGGATATTAATGAGAAATTATGTTGTTTCCCTTCCTATTTACACCTCCGTTGCAATTTTAGTTGGCTATTGGTTACAAGAATTTTTTGAATAACATCTTTTACACAATTACACTTTATAACCACTGGTCAGGATCATGGTTGAGGTCAATCATACATCTTCATTAACAATTGAGGGCAAAATTGCCTGATTCATCAACTTAAATCTATTTTTGTAATGCCTTGAATCTGACCCGTCACAGCAGGGAGTACGGGAGCATTGCACGGGTACGAATCTGACCCGTTACAGCAGGGTGTAGCCTAGCACTATATATATATATATGTGCTATTCACAAACCATAAGTTGTATTCTGTTCTTACCTCTCCATAATAAAATTGGTCCCCCTCTTCACGTAGATGTAGCCAATATAATATTGGTGAACCACGTAAATCTGTAGTCGTGTTTTCGTGTTTATATAATTATTCTTGAAATCCATATAACATCTATTCCCTCTGTCCCCCAGTTTTTGTCCACTTTTGACTTTTAGAACTGTTCATTTAAGCATTTTGACTCATCAAATTCTCTCAATGTGTAAGCCTAAATATAGTCATGTTTGATCTTGTTTGATTTGTCTTAACATATAAATTATTAATATATAATTTCTAATATTTTTTAATATACAAATTACAAAATAAAATGGATTAAAGAAATGCATTGGATAGTGTGTAAAAATGAAAGTGGACAAATACTCTGGGACGTTATTTCTTGCCTTGCATTTTTTGGTTGTCTAAATAATAAACCATAGCTATGGCAGAGTTCATATACTCCGTATATAGTAGGCAAGCTGTTTTAAAATTGAGTTGAGTGAGATTTCTCATTCCTCTTAATGAGTGGTCCTCCTGCTATACTCAAATTAAGGAAGAAACTCTAAAACTTTGTTTTGATGAAATGAGAAAATGGATGGAAAGAAAATGGAAAGGAAAAAAAAAATTAAGAGAAAAATATGAAGAGAAAAAAATTATTGTTTCTGAGTAGAAAATGAAGAGAAAGGTAAAGTGGAATGGAAACAAAGAAGATGCTTTTATACGGCCAAATAGCACTGTAACTCCCATACTTTGAAAAATAAGTATTAATACCCCTCTTTTTTCAATAATGAATACATTTATTTCAAATTGTGTTTAGATTAATATTTTAATTTGTATGTTTAAAAAAATATTAAGGAGTATCTATTAATCCAAGAAAGCAAAAAGAAAACAAATTGGTCAAGTGTCTGTCAAGCCCTCCGCCATTACACACAAGTGATGGAATTTGATAGGCGGTGAAAAAACGCCATCAAGCTCATGATAACACATGGCACATGCATTTTCCTTCTCTCCATTTTCTATTACAAACAACAATAGAAAGTGTGATGAGATTTGTGATTCTTCATAAAACTTTTTCTTTCCCTCCAAAATCATCTAATCCGAACTGATTGCAATTATGATCTTATCTAGAGATTTGGGTGTACTCATTTTTTCAACATTTTTGACTTCTTAATATTCTCTGGTTTTTTAACTTTCCCTAACAGTTGCATATTATGACAGGTTAGAAAAAAGGTCATTATGAGCATTGCTGTCGTTATTAATTAATTATCATTATGAGTAGTACTTAGTAGTACATGTTAAAAGTAAAGTCATAATTATCCCATTATTAGGAGTATGCTTTTGTGCCGTTAAGCATTTCAATATGGTGGTCGGCTGTTATGAAATGGAAGGTCTAATTTGACCAAGTCCACTCACAATTTATTTAAATTCAAAAAAAAAACCACAGTATTTTGAAATATTTCATACGGGTACCTTTTAAAATAATGGTAGAGTAATTTGTTCCCTTATTCAATTAGAGAATTTACATATACTAATGCATAGTGAGTTTCAATTTAGTACCATATTGATAAGTCCGTTTCGTTCTTATCATTTACATCATATTCTAAACGTTATTGCACGTAAATAGTATTTAATCATCTCATAAAATGTGATTTTAATGGATAAAACTACCATTTTCGTTCTAAGAGTCATAAAATGGGATTCCACATGAAATCATCATAAATCATTCATTTTTGTTCAAGTATTTGAGAAAAAGGGAATAAATCATCAAGGGATCAAGATTCGGACTTGAACGAGCTTCCGGGAGGTCAAAAACAGTGTTCGGGGCCAAAACGGAGCGAAATTGGGCCAAAATCACGAAACAGCCGCGAAGCCCAACGGACCAAGGCCTCCAGGCGTCCAACTTGGACGCTTGGCCAAGTTGGACGCTTGAAGTTGGACGCCTGGGCTAGNCATTTTCGTTCTAAGAGTCATAAAATGGGATTCCACATGAAATCATCATAAATCATTCATTTTTGTTCAAGTATTTGAGAAAAAGGGAATAAATCATCAAGGGATCAAGATTCGGACTTGAACGAGCTTCCGGGAGGTCAAAAACAGTGTTCGGGGCCAAAACGGAGCGAAATTGGGCCAAAATCACGAAACAGCCGCGAAGCCCAACGGACCAAGGCCTCCAGGCATCCAACTTGGACGCTTGGCCAAGTTGGACGCTTGAAGTTGGACGCCTGGGCTAGATTGCAATCCAAGAAAGACACGTGGCAAAATCTGGTTGGCCGGAGCAGCTCAAGCGTCCCGATCTGGACGCTTGGACCTGGACGCTTTGACTAGGACGCCTTGGCTTCGTTCCTATAAATACAGCGTGATTCTCCCCATTCAAGCCATCACCATCATTCCCTTCCTCGGGAATTGAGCTCTATATTCCAGTTCCGATTATCAGTTTAGTGTTCTAGTAGTTTTAGAATAATTTTTGGAGAAATTCTACTCCCGATCTGTTCTGTTCCGCTTTTATGGAAGTTGTAAGTTTTCCTTATTTAATAAAATGCTATTTTAATTTATGTTTGCATAGTATGAGTTAGGGTCCGGACCTCTGGGTCCGGACTAGTTTGGTTGTTTATTTTTATGTTAAATTAATGTTGGAATAGTTAATCTATTGTTCTTGCCTTATTTGGTTAATTAAACTCGAAAGATTTAATTGGCCATTTATTGAGAAAATATTGTATGCCAAAAGGCTATGATATTCAAGTACCACGGATTAAGTACAAATCTAGAAATGGATGAGTAGTAATAGAAATATTATTATTCCAATTGTAAATTTAATATGATAAAAATAGATCCAAATGATCTCCAGACCTTATGTTCAGATCTATACTTATACTATGTAACTAAATTTATTATTTTTACTCTGCGCCTTTTATAATCGCTTCGAGAAGACTTTCATAAACCAATCCTAATCTTCGCCTAGTTAGAGTAATTAAACTAATTCCCTTCGTCCACTCCTCGAGAGACACGACACTCGGAGAGAAAACTAACCTTTACTGGGAAGGTTTACTACCCGAAAAACTACAATTGTCACATATACGGAGTATTTTAATTTGTTATTGTAGTACCATTGATCAATGTCCACTGGATATTTTTCAAATAAATGTTCATCACCACTGGACATTGTTCGAAGTAAACATCTACCGACACTTGATATTGTTCCATCATTGGACATTATTCGAGTACTATTTAACAAATAAAAAATTTTAGGTACTAATTAGAAAAAAACATATATTTCAATACTATCTAGTGTAAATTTCGTTTGTCCAATTTAGATGAATAATCAATGTGTCAAGGAACCAACTCAACCAAAACACAATGAAAAAGATTGATGAGAGATTGTATTCAATTTAAATTTTGGTAGATTTCTTAGTATCCATAGATTATGTAAAATCCATAAATTATTTTAATTCTCAGAGTTTAATAAGATTAAATGTATTTCATCACCATAATTTTAAAAAACGTTGTCTAATTGTATAGTTTTAATCAGAATTGGAAACCCGAAAGAAATTTCATGTTCTTCGCCTATTAGACACTGCACTAAGCAAAATATAAATGCACAGCATCACAACAAAGTAAATGGGAGAGCAAAAAATATTAAAATGTAAGAATAAGAGTCTTAAATCATTTAAGATCCAAATACTAAAATTTAATCATATGATTAGTGAAGAAGATGATATTTTTTTGAACGGTAGAGAAATTTCTTAAAAACAACATTTTTTAAAAAAAAAAAAAAATACTCCGTATTAGTATTTATTTTTCCCCTTCTGGATTTTTATGGTAGAATATTATATATTATAAAAATATTTAAACTCCGAAAACCCCCCGACGACAATTAAGTAATCTTAAAATATTCGTGTAAAATTCTAAAAAATTGAAATTATTGACAAGAATTTGGGAATAAAGAGTTACCATTACCAATAATGAATGGGCAATATTGGAATTACAATAAAGAATGGGGGAGGAGAAGTCTTCTTCTTCCTCTTCTTCTTGGGCGACAGCAGGAGAGGCCATCTCTGAGCCTTCTCCAAACGCTCCTCCTGAAACGCGCGGCCGATCTGAGACGGACCCAAATGACTCTTTTGACCCTGAAGAAACTCCCTTTCACCTTCTCTGCCACGCCCCTCCTCTTCTCCCTCCTACTGAAATGGTAGCTCCTCAAGAACACCTGCCTCTTCTCCATCTCCCACGTGTCCCGGAACACGTACGTTGGCCCCACCATCGGCATATTTCTCTTACGAAGCGTTCTATGCCTCCTCTAGCCGGATCTTTATATATAAGAACTGAAAATATCGACTTAATAAAGTTCTACTCCTCTCATTATAATTCTTTTCTGATAGTAACTATCAGAGAAAAACGCTAAATGCTAGCGTTTCGATTAGTGCTAGCGTTTTAGATAAAATTCTACCGATATCGATTATCTTTAAAAACGCTAAATGCTACTTGTAGATCGCATTTTCAGAGCGGTAATGCTAACTTCTAACATTATTATTCCCAAACAGACCTTAAGAATAATAATACTAAATAACTAAAGGAAAAATTACCCAAAATAATCCCAACTTTACCCGGTCTTTCAAAAATAATCCCACCTTTCACTGTGATGCATAATAATCCCAACTTTACTAAAATTTGCCAGTTTTGGGTCACCGTTAAGTTTTTAACGGAGGGTTAACGGATATGCCCGTTTTAGGCAACACAATGAAAGTTGAGATTATTTTTGATGAATTTTCATTTTTTTATTTTTTTAAAATTTTTCATTTAAATTTTTTAAATTACTTTCTACCTCCATCATCATTTCTTTTTATTTTTTTAAAGATTAGTCTTAGTTTAAAAAAATAAAAATAATAGAAATGAAAAATGAAAAAATGAAAAATGTAACTAAAATGATACAAAAATAATAAAATAAATAAGGTAATCAATAGAAACTAACTTGAAATTGGTAAAAGTAAAACAAAATTATACGGGTGGGTTTTAATATTTTACACATTATACAAAGTATTAACATATCACTTCTTATTTTTTAGAAAAAAATATCTACAATAATTCCAACTTTATCGGACGGCTTGTTCTTTTTAAAAAATAAGTAGTACATTAAGACTCTGTATAGAGTGTAAAATGTTAAAACCCACCATTCTGTATATATTTATTTTATTTCTTACCAGTTTCTGTTTAATTTCTATTGATTACATTATTTATTTGATTAATTTTGTATGGTTTTAGGTATTTTTCTCATTTTCATTATTTTTTATATCTATTTTTGTTCTAAGGTAAGAACAATCTTTAAAAAAGAAAAAGAAATGGAGGTTGAAAGTAATTCAAAAAATATAAATAAAAATTTGAAAAAAAAATTAAAAAACAAAAATTCATCAAAAATAATCCCAACTTTAATTTTGTTGCCTAAAACGGGCATTTCCGTTAACTCTCCGTTAGAAACTTAACGGCGACCCAAAACTGACAAATTTCAATAAAGTTGGGATTATTATGCATCACAGTGAAAGGTGGGATTATTTTTGAAAGACCGGATAAAGTTGGGATTATTTTAGGTAATTTTTCCATAACTAAATATGTAAAGTAAAACTACAATATTCCGTATCAGATTCTTACAAAGTTATTTTTTTAAAAAAGTCTTTTTGTGGGAAAAAAATAAATAAAATAAAATTGAGATAGAAATATTTACACTAAATAGCACTAAAACTTAAGTCATTTCTCTAAATAGCACTGAAACTGTTTTATTACCTAAATAGTACTTAATAATGTCCAATGATGGTGAACATTTACTTGAATAATGACTAATGGATAATGACCAAAAGTGGTACATTGAAAAAAAACACATGTAATGCTATTTAGGGAAAATTATTATGTTTTAGTGTTATTTACGTAAATGTCCCAATGGAAATATATGTAAAAGGCCGGGAAAAACAAATGATATAGAGTATACAATCTCACAATACATTTTTTTAAAAAAGGTTGTTTTTAACCAATACTCTCTCCGTCAAAAATTTTCTTTCCGTTCAATAATTATGAGATCAAACTTTATTTACTTTATTAGTCTACTTTCATGGCCTATTTCACAAAATAATATAGTCATGTCACCTCTTATTTTGCAAATATTTTGTTGTAGCCTTTAAATATGTAATTTTTATTTTTTTAATCTCATACTCCATCCGTTGATTAATTTCTTTCTAACTTTTCTTTTTGGGTTGTCTAAACTTCTTTCCCGTTTCCTATTTTGGTAAAAAGCTCTTAATGAATGTGTCATTATACCCTTATTTTTTCTATATATAAACTATTTACTTTATTCTATCACATCAAGGGCAAAACATGTACTCCGTAAAGTCCTTACACTTTTAAATTTTTTTCTTAATCTCCGTGCCAAATCAAAACGAGAATGAAATTTTTGGACAGAGGGAGTACTATTTTTCATATAAAATGATTTGAAAATAATTTCAGTTAAAGATTATAATGGAATCACTCTAAATAAATGTATAACATAGAGAAAGTACCAAATTAAAAGTTCCATGTTTTTATTTTTCCTAAATAGGAGTTCACATTGTGGTAAAGTGGCACTGTACATGTGCATTTTACAATATCCATATACATAGTCGTGATTGGTAATATTTATGTATTTTAACTCATATCCGATCCCGAAAATAAAAATATGAAATTTCTATCTTGTTATATTTTTAATGTTTTACTCCTTTTTTAGTCTTTTTCTCAAAATTATAATACGTAACGGGAACAAATTTTTGTACTAGAAAAATTTTTAAAAAATTGAAAAGAATTTCATTTTGAATGGATGATGAAGCCGTGAAGCTAAGGTTAAGGTATTCTATTATTTCTATAGACTCCTTGTCCGGTCCAATCCATATATACTCCGTATACGCATTGTGTCATTATCTCTTTTCTTGAGAATATGTAAGTACTTCAATTTTCTATTTTCATTTTATTTTGAGTTTAAAAAATAATAAAGATATATGGTTAAAAATTTATGCTGAGAAAAAGAAATGTATGTGAATCATAAATATTTTTTTAAAGAAAATAGTAAGTATAAAAATACAATTCCAATTCCGTATATCAAACAAACTCTTAGGCACTGTTTGGTATATGGAATTCAGACTATGAAACTAGAATTGAGGACTTTAATTTCAATTCTGATGTTTGGTAGTACAAAAATTATGTAAATTTGGAATTGATAGTGCAAAAAATAAATTGAAATTGGCAGAATTTTGAATCCCATAGAATTTCAATTCCAATTCAATTCCAATTCCGTCAATTCTGTATACCAAACGGACCCTTATGGTCCGTTTGGTACACAGAATTGACGGAATTAGAATTGAAATTCTATGGAATTGAATTTGATGGAATTGAATTCTCCAGTTCCAATTTATTTTTGGCACCACTGATTCCAAATTCACCTATTTTTGTGGTATCAAACACCAAAATTGGAACTGAAGTTCTCAATTCCAATTTCACGACTTGAATTCCGTGTACCAAACAGAGCTTTAGAAAATTGGAAAAAAGAAATTGAAAACAACGGCAAACATTAACCTCTGCTTATTTGAAAATAAGAATAGCGTGGGGCATATCCCCCGCAGTTTAGAAAAACCTTCTTTAAAAAGCAGCCGTGGGGTGCAAGGGGGCTGGGGTGAGGGGATGCAATGAGACTATGGTAATGTTAGATGTTTAGGGAAAAAGTAGAAATTATCAATTTTACAAACGAAACGTCATAGGATCCACAATTGAACTGGTATCGCAACTGATGTCATATATTGTTGGTGTCATTTTATTCTTATTTTTATCCTTTCTCTATTCCGTAATTAGTAAGTACTTTAAAGTTTAAACAAAACCATTGAGCCCAATAAGTCAAATTAACCATGATGATATCAACAAGTTCACTATATTCATTCAAATTAATTTACGTCTACCACATGAGATGGAAGTGATTAAAGATTCCTATCATATGAATAAGGATGACTTGGAGAAGATTTTTATTAACCAAAACTTGACTGTCTAAACATTTGCAATAAAAAGTCAAATAAGAGACTGTGCATATTGTCGGACTATGGATCAAAGTGCCCATGCAAGTGACAAAGTGTATACGTAGTAATTAGTATGTGTAGTAAATACGGAGTACTACTTTCCATTTACTGTTTTTTCTCACTTTTCATGCCTATAGAAACTTTAGGGAATCATTTCTATTAATTAGCCTTTATTGAAAGGATTGTTTTTAAATAATAAAATTGAATTAGGGAGTGGTGAGAAAGTAATGATGTTTTTACATTGGAATATGTAAGAGGAGTGGCTAACCCGTCAAATTTCGTCTCTCAATAGACGTGCCTCTTAAGTGCATTAAATGTATTGTACTTTTAGTTCGTGGCTCAATAAATCTCTCCTTTAGGGAATCATTTCTATTAGTTAGCCTTTATTGGGAAGGGTCGTCTTTAAATAATAAAATTGGATTAGGGAGTGGTGAGAAAGTAATGATGTCTTTATATTGGAATATGTGAGAGGAGTGGCTAACCCGTCAAATTTCGTCTCCCAATAGGCGTACCTTTTAAGTGCATTAAATGCATTGTACTTTTAGTTCATGATTCAATAAATCTCCTTTAAAGAATTATTTCTATTAATTAGTCTTTATTACTCCATGGATACCAAAGAATTAAAAGTCCCACCGTAACACTCACTTCGCCAATTGAACCCATTTTCTTCTATACACAATCGGATACCCAAGAAATAATACTCAACTCGTGCCCAATAACTTTAGGCAGGAATATGCACCGTTCATCTTTCCCTTTCATCTTTGTATATTAAGAGATGAGGTTCTAAAGTTTGAAATGGTGATGGGAGGCGAAACCTTTAATCCACAATCCAACCATCCTGCTTGTTGGACTAGTATTTTGGACTCTTTATTTTGACTTGATAGTTCTTCTTCTGTATAGGCATGGCCTTTACAATATTATGGGCTTTCTACTTTTCACTTATTAGTTCCTCATTGGTATTTTGGACATGTAATTGACAATCCAACACTGAATACTGCATCCTCATTTTATATTTGGAATATATATATATATATATATATATATATATATATATATATATATATATATATATATATATATATAATTTTAATTTTATGATAAATACATGTGTTATAAACATTTTTTTAATTACTATATATGATATCATTTTTGAAATAAAATTTAGAGTTTTAATAATGATGCACATTTAATTATTATCATTTATATAAATCTTTATTTTTGAAAAGTAATAAAAGAAAAAAAAGTGAGTAGTATTAAACATTTATATAAAGCTTTGTTTTTTAATTAAACAATAAAGTTATACTATAACCTTATTTTTAATTTAATAACATAAAATGGTGAAACACATATTGGTATAATAGCTGTTTTAATTTAGTAGTCATTGAGTATAATAATAATGAAAGTTAATTAATTAAAAACTAATACTTCCTCCATCCCACAATTTTTTACACCTTTTACTATTCAAAAATCACAGGATATTTTGTTTAGTTGTGTGTTTTCATTAATTATTTGATAAAATATAATATTTTTTTCACCTCTTATTTTGTAGAATTTTGATATACTTTTTAATATATAAATTTGATTTTTTTAATTCTACTCCAACCTTCAAATAAAATGAAGTGAAAAAGTTTAAAATTTTATTTCATTTGGTATAAAGTGTAATTCATTTAGAAAGGAGAGGTATAAAATGCCAAAGTTTTAAAATTAGAGAGATAAGATTACAAAATGCACACATTTTGTGATTTGAAATGGTGAGCGTGGAATAGGAATCCTTTGAACTTTGACTACTCCACCCTAAGTCTCTGTACCCATTTGTGTCACTCCGTATTTTTGTTGCGAAAAACACGTGAGAGAGAGAGAGAGAGCAGTTCGCCAGAGCCGGCCGGCGGGAACCATGACAGCTTCTTCACCGCCGCATCCGCCGCCGCCACCTCCAGATCTGCAAGAGCTGCCAATAACTCTCCCCGCCGCCGGCCCTCCGAGCAGAAAGAACAACAAACTCACTCTGGTCCCACTCATCTTCCTCATCTACTTCGAGGTCGCCGGCGGCCCCTTCGGAGAGGAACCCGCGGTCCAAGCCGCCGGCCCTCTGCTCGCCATCATCGGATTCCTCATCTTCCCGTTCATCTGGAGCATCCCGGAGGCCCTGATCACCGCCGAGCTCTCCACCGCGTTCCCCGGCAACGGCGGATTCGTGATCTGGGCCGACCAGGCCTTCGGCCCCTTCTTCGGATCTCTCATGGGATCTCTCAAATTCCTCAGCGGCGTCATCAACATCGCCTCCTTCCCCGCCCTAGGCATCGACTACCTGAAACGAATTTTCCCGGTGTTCTCCTCCGGACCGCCCCGACACGCCGCCGTGCTCGGATCCACCCTCCTCCTCTCCTTCCTCAACTACACCGGTCTATCCATCGTCGGCTGGACCGCCGTCTTCCTCGGCGTCATCTCCCTCCTCCCCTTCCTCCTCTTATCCCTCATCGCGATCCCCAAAATCCGCCCTCACCGTTGGGGCAGTTTGGGGCAAAAGGGTCTGAAGAAAGATTGGAACCTATTCTTCAACACCCTCTTCTGGAACCTCAATTTCTGGGACAACGTCAGCACAATGGCCGGCGAGGTGGAGAGTCCCCGGAAAACTTTCCCCGCCGCCCTGTCAGCGTCCGTGGTCCTCACCTGTCTGGGCTACATCCTCCCACTCCTGGCGGTCACCGGGTCGGTCTCGGTCGACCAGAGGGAGTGGGAGTCGGGCTTCATGGCCACGGCCGCGGGCATGATCGCGGGCGACTGGCTCAAGTTCTGGGTCGAGACGGGCGCGGTCCTGTCCGCGGTCGGGCTCTTCGAAGCCCAGACGAGCAGCTGCGCGTTCCAGCTGCTGGGCCAGGCGGAACGCGCATTCCTGCCGGAGATCTTCCTGAGGCGCTCCGAGGCGTTCGGCACGCCGTGGGCCGGGATCCTGCTGACGTCAGCGATCGCGCTGGCGGCGTCGAACATGGACTTCGATGACATCATCTCGTGCGCCAACTTCCTGTACAGCCTGGGGATGCTGCTGGAGTTCGCGGCGTTTGTGTGGCTGAGGAGGGCGGCACCGGAGGTGGAGAGGCCGTACAGGGTGCCGCTGGGGGTGCCCGGTTTGGTGGCCATGTGTTTGGTCCCGTCGGTTTTCTTGGTGTACATTATGGTCATTGCCACCAAATTGGTGTTCCTGGTGAGCGGGCTGATGACGGCTGGAGGGGTAGGATGGTACTTTCTCATGAAACTTTGCAAGGAGAAGAAATGGCTGAAGTTCAGCAATGGGTGTGGTGAGAACACCATTTATGTACAATGATGGCAGGTTAACGTTTTCGATTAACGTTTTGAATAATTTTTTAATGGTGTGGATTAATTTTAAAAACGTTAAAGTTAAATTCTGCCGTTAAATAATTTTTTAAAGTGATGGAAAATTAGATGTTTGAGTAGGAAATCTGTTTTTCTTGTCTTTATTTTATTTTACAAAAGTATAAATTTGTCAATGTTGTTGTCATTGAGATTCTTTGGAATCAGAATATATTATGTGTGGCTATGAAATGTGATTCCTTCTTTTTTAAGATGTGGCCATGTCAGCTCTTCCGTTGTTAATTGTTATTCTCCCCATCCCCAAAAAACGTTTGATGTTGCTGTCTCAATTTTTTTTTTCAATATAATTATTTTGGGATAAATTTAAAAAACATACTCCTCCCTTCTACAGATTTTCTCATTAGTTCTTTTTATTTATCTTATACTCCCTCTGTCCGCAAATAAACTTTACGTTTACTATTCACAGGGTTTGTTGGCCTATTTTCGTCACCTATTTGATAAAATAATATAGTCATGTCACCTCTAGTTTTGTAGATCTTTTGATATAGTTTTTTAATATGTACTCCGTAATTTTTATTTTTCAATTCTACACCATTTTTCATATAAAATAATTTGAAAATAACTTCAGTCAAACATCGTAACGCGCAATGTAAAGTTTATTTGTGAACGGAGAGAGTATACATTTTCTTATTACCTTTTTTCTATATTTAAAATATCATAATTATCCTCACTCACTTTGTTTATTTTATCTCATCCACCTCATTGGCTCATTTAAACATTCCACCTTTTTTCATTAGGATAGAGCTTGGAAACTAGAAATCATTTGAAATTTCATAGTTTCAAATTACAAATTTTGTTTAGGAAATCATAAAATTTCATTTCTAGAATTTGAATTTTGAATTCGGCAGAGTGATAACGAAAGGTGGTTGATATGTATGAAATTGTTATTGCATAAGGAGTGATCACCCTTTAATTAATGGTTATAAATTTAAAAAAAAGTTGAAGTTGAATTTGTAAATGACATGAGAAGAGGTATGAATTTGTAATTGGCCTAATTTTGAATTTGAATAACTTGGTTTAAATCCAAATCCAATTTTTTTGAGTTCCCAAACAAGTAATTTAGATCAAATTTAGATTTGAAATCCAAATTCAAGTATCCAAACACACCATAAGGGTGTCAACTATCGCCTTTTTTCAACTCTCCTTGCAAACTATAAAAAATCAAAACAAGATCTTAAGAGGACGGAAGGAGTAAAAAAATATGAGATATACTCCGTAAAAGTTATATTTTTTGTTTCAAAAAAAGTTACATTAGTTAAATCATTACAGGCCTGTTTGGGAATAGCGTTAGCGTTTTGAAAAGGCTATCTAGGTCCAGCGTTTAACGTTAGCGTTTTCAAAGTAATTTGTACCGTTAATATTGGATCCCAAATGCCAACACTAATGTCTAACACTATTCCCAAAGAGGCCCTACGTATTGCTAAATCCTCCTCTTTTTTTTGTTAAAACCATCTCTTTTATACTCTGTATTAAATAGACCCATTTTGTCCTTAAATAGTGGGATGCATCTAAATTTCTCTTTTTTTAATTTTAAGGGCAAAAGTAAGTACGGAATATTTATTACTCCCTTTGTTATATATATATATATATATATATATATATATATATATATATATATATATATAGGGTTTGGTTCCGGTGAGAAAGAGATCTAATGAAAGAAATGAGAATAAATATAAACCCTCCGATCTAATCAGATCTTAATCTGATCGCCAGGGCATAAAAGTCTTTCCACGGCACTCTATTAAACGCTAACCATCGTGATTCACCCTCATCCCTGATTTCTCGCTCACGATCGAATTCACTTTCCCCATTTCATCCGTATCAATTCTGCAGATATGAATTCCCTTATTTATCAACCTCTTAATTTTACAAACCTCCCAATCGTCCGATTTTGGGATTCCTCTTCCTTTATCGTTTTTTATCATGGTTCCAGGTATGTTTTTTTATTTCGTTTTGGTTAGAATTATGTAAATATCATCTCGATTTTTGCTCGCCTGATGCAGTTCGTTGGATTCATGAATGCTTCTACATTCGCTGTGAAATCATGTGTAAATTGGGGTTGTTTGTAGTTTTGTTATTTGAGGTTCTCGTTTTAATTTCTTCCTCCTCATTTCTCACAGCTGCACTAAATCGGTTCCACTAGTTTCGTTTCAAGAATGCATCTGCTTTCGTTTGCAATTATCTTGTTAGTGTTTTTGGGTATTAAACAACCACCTTTCTGGCACTATGGGCACTGTACCCCTTCTCTGGTTAAATATTCATATATTCCCTTTATTTTGCTTTTTTGCGTAGAATGTATTGCATGATCATATTCAAGTAGTGCATTAAT
>OOIL02000116.1:531948-542490 GCA_900332095.2 Cuscuta campestris
TCTTTCTCCGTCGTAGCACTCCTCCCCGTTGCCATAGCCGCCAGAATTCAATTGGAGTATACAACGCCTAGAGCCTTATTCTAATTGGAAAATGAACCTTGCCGCTGCGTTTCCTACTCGAAAGTAGCACCAAAATAGGAATACGCTGTGGGATTCCTTTTTGGGGCGTGCACGTGTGCAATTTTCAATGGCAAAAATACCCTTTTCCGGCTCCTTCCCTTCTTTTTTGGCACGGTAATTAAAACTTACCATGTGCAATCCACCAATTAATAATAAGTGACTACACAATCTCAGCCATCCGTTTCTCAATATCCAAGGGCTCTCCATCATTCTTATTTCTTTCACTAGGAGCCTTTCTCACATGATCTCACCCCTATATATATATATATATATATATATATATATATATATATATATATATATATATATATATATATATATATATATATATATATATATATATATATATATATATATATATATATATATATATATATATATATATATATATATATATATATATATATATATATATATATATATATATACCCATTTTCGTTGCTTGTTTGATAAAATAATACTCCTTCCGTCCTATAATGATCTTCCCAGAGCACTATTCCAACTTCACGGGAATTTATATTTATTTGTGTTTTTTCATGGCCTATATGATAAAATAAAATATTCTTGTCACCACTTTTGTTGAACTTTTGATGTAATTTTTAAATATGTATGTTTTATTTTTTTATTTCTATACCAATATTTAAATAAAATAGATTGAAAAAACTTAGGATTTTTCTTCGTTTTGCGAACCGGGAATATCATTATAGGACGGAGGGAGTATAATCTTACCACATCTTATTTTGTAGAACTTTTGAAATAGGTTTTAAATATATAAATTATATTTTTTTAATTTTATAACAATTTTTTTTAAAATTAAATTAAAAATAAGTTCAGTCAAACCTATGAATGAAAATGCAATTTAAATTGGTATAGAGGAAAATATGAATTTTCGAATAAATTGATGAGTCAAACATTGTCACCGGTGAAGACATGGAGTAGTTAGTACGGAGTGCTATTTTAAAACAAAAAAACCGAAAATAAAATATTCGCAAGTGGTTTCAATAAATTACATTATCAGACATTTAAGTCCATTGCCAACTTGTATGGTACTCGTATCTTTAAATCAAATACTCCATCCCAATGCATACGTCCACTAGGAATTTTTTATGGAATAAAATTTTAAAAATTCTAAAGTTCAATCTAAAAATATTTTTGCACTAATATACATTGTAATTTTTATTTAATTGAGGTTCAAAATACATCCAATGTGACTTTAAAAAATTAAAGTGGACCAATACACTAAGATGAATATAGAACTCTATATTTAAAACGATCTAAGGTCCCCTCAAACCCAATCCAAACAATATACCAAAGAGAAGGTACATGAAATTCTGATCTCAAGCGAATAATAGAGATTTTCATCTTGTCAAACATAGCAAAAATTCAAATAAAAAATTGTTAGATGACCATTTGGCGCGCTCCCCAATTTCAATCAAGATTTAACGAATTCAATCGTTTCAACCAAAATCCACTCCTACCGAACGAAACACCAATAGACCAACGCTATAAACAAGCAAAAAAGACACCCATGAATTAAGTTCAACGAACTGGTGACTCCTCATTTCTGTGAATCTATGTGATCAGCTCCAGTCAAATATGGAATAGTTAATCAGAGGGTTTCATCAACAGTACAGATAGAGCAACACTATAGACAGTTAAAAGCCCAAAGAAAAGCTACTATGAATCCCTACATATACATATACAAAGTCATGAATCAAGGGATAAATCGTAACAGACAACACGGAACTCAGATGGTTAAAGAGAATGTTGATAAGCAGTAGTAACTTACCTCCTAACAGTTTCAATGGCTGCCGAAGGCACCTTTAAGGGATAGTCAGATATGTCTATATCAATAAGAGAGAGATCGTAAGGTACGGACCGCGAATCAGATGTGGACATGAGGAGCGAAGAGTTCATTCCCTCATTTGCTGTTGTTGTTGTTGAGTAGTCCGGGTCGGCGTCAAGATTTTGGGATGAGATGCTGACAGAAGAGGAGCGACTTGACAATTGAACATCTTCCAACTTGTTCCCAAATGAGTGCTTATTTCTTCTAACAGTGTCCATCTCTTGGCCGGTTGGGACAAATGTCCTTGCCCTATACTTCTTTGTTGCTCCTTCACTGTCGCCGTGGTTGTAGAGTACGTAGTCATGGTATGTGGGTGCAAACTGCATCAAGAAATCATCGCGGTAGTCAAAATTAGAAACACTTTAGGCCCCCATTTGATTGCAGGAAAATAAGATGTTGTAGAAAATGTTTTAGGTGGAAATGGTTTTCTTGGAAAATACAGGTAAGACTTTTTATGTAAATCCATCCCACTATGTGTCTCATACCATATTGGGTAATGTTTGCGTGGTTCACATTTATTCCTACTTTTTCTTGCTTTTTAACATCAACATCAAATGCGCAATTCCACTTTTCTTAATTTGGGTGCTGTTCCCCCCCAAAAGAGAGTTAAGGAGTAATTTTCACAAAAGTTCAGCTGGAGAATATAATTTTCTGCAAACAAACGGAGACCTGAGAAAATGTTTTCAGGTGACAAACACAAGTGTGCCATGAAAAAAAATCCTGGGTAATTAAACAAACGGATCCTTAAGCTAGAACTCCTTCCAGAAAAATATTTTCCAGTGTGAAACTCAGAACAAACCAGACAGAAGTTCCCCAGAGAATGAACAAAGGTGGCATTAGTTGATAAAAAAATAAAAGAGATGATATTATCGGCACCTGGTGAACTGTATCATGGTAAAAGTCATTCAACATGAGAGCATGTGCAAGGCTAGCAGTAAAACCACGAGAAGGGCCAATATTTGCACCAGCATATTCCTTGTATGGGAAGGCATAGAAATGTCCAATAGCTGCAATTAGCATCTCAACACAAATTATGAAATTTTGGAATTCTGCAGCTTCTTCTGTGTCCTTTATAAGGTTGGACTTTGCAGCAAGAAAAACCAGAACACCCTGTTAAAAGTTGACGACTGTAAAAAAAACAGGCCCAAACTGTAACTGGTATTGCCAGCTCAGTAAGACATCACTTCAACATAAAGAGTTTGAGACATATTGAATAGTAGGATGGGAACTTCCTCACATAAATAATTAATATTCCATGTGTCCCAAAAATAAAAGTCACGTTTCATCAAACACTGAGAGTACAACCCTTTTTTTTTTGAAGTCAGAGTACAACCCTTTAATTTGGTGAAAGCAAAACTATTGTAAATTATCAAGTATCAACCCTACTTATAATTTCAAATCATTTGTTTGTTCAACTTTATTCTATATTCTAAATCATGTTTGGAACTCTTGAAAAATAACATTATAAATAGCTTGCGTGAACTGAAATAGAACTCTTTTTTGGACAGAAATAAGTTTTGAAACAAGGCTCTGATTTTAGACAAAAGTAGTGGGTATGTAAACCAAATGTTGCTAAATATTCCCTGTCCCAAAATTTTCTCAATTTCCTTTTTGGGTTGTCCCAAAATTTTCTTCCACTTTCCTTTTAAGGAATTTATTTTGTGCCTGTGTGGCCCAAATTTTCTCTTTCCTCTACACGTATCATAATAACACACATTCCACTGTAATAAAAATTGTGACAAGCCAAACTAGGAAGAAAATTACAGGACGGAGGGAGTATAATTTTCTTCAACCGCCGAACATAACCCAAAGAAATTTGAATATCATCATTACTGGAGTAAGGAATGGTTAATTTATAAGATCAAAGATTTTTACATTAATCTCAAAAAAATGTCTTGCTATCAGAACATAGAAATTTTTACCAACAAATGCGCAGAGGATGAAACAAACAGCAACCAAGTAAGACATCAAATAGTGAGGGCACCATGTGAAGCTAGGCACAATATAACAAATACATCTTATGCTGTATGGATATAAATCACAACTAAGAGATCAAACCTGCCAGTATGTAAGGAATACGACAGACTTGATTATGATGAATTTTGGAACAGGATTAAACGGCTGAAGTAAATCTCTGCATGCTACATAAAATAATAGCAAGGCATAAAGTGCAATTGAGTAGGAAATTGTATAGACGATTGTGAGGTAGAGGTAAGATTGCCTCGGATTGAAATTTCCATCCTCATATTTTCCTTCAGAGTAGAGAATGAATGTAACTGCAACGAGGATGGGCTTGAGTATTACAAACTGCAAACAGCCCTGCTTGCACTTCCGTATGAATCGCCTGCACATTTTCATAATGTCATAAATATCAGACACTCGTGAACAAACAAGATTGGAAAAGGGAATACAGTGAAGAAATACACCGAATTCAGAAAGGGATAAAAACAAACTAAAGGAACAGAAGCTATCCATCCAAACTTGTTATTTTCTTAAAAGTTAAGATTAATTAATGTGGATGAAAGCATCACACGTAATCTTTTCCTGGTGTTCATCTTAGGGGAATGGCGGTGAAGCTTGCCAACAAGTTCTTGTCCAGTTTTATTTTTTTGGATCATCCCGGTGTTGTCCATCTTTTGTTTATGGAAAAGAAATAATGTCCATGTCCAGTTGGCCCTTTCCCTCAAATCAACACCATTGGTAGAGGCCTTTGCCTAAACTAAGAGAATTTGTGTCCCTTTTTCCCTTTATTCCCAATTTCTTCATCCATGTGCCCAAAGAAGGGGACAAACACATCAGGACGTAGGAAGTATATATTTTGCATTATAAAGAAATGTACTATATGTTATAAAAAACAAAGTGTTCGACATGAGTTCAAACCCCTTTATTATTTTTCTGGAATATTTTTGTTTTGATGAATGACAAACATGATGATTAAATTCAAACGATAATCGAAAATTTATTTTTCGTATCGAGAAAAAGCAAAGTATGAGTTCAAGAAATACTTCTCTTAAATTAATTCCCCCGTTAGAGAAGTGCAATAAAAATAATTTCGGAGTAATAAGCGGAAAAACGTTTTTGAAAAACACGTTTTCTCAACTATCCTTCCTTCCCCTTTTGGCATTATCAACCGATAATCTTCCCCCTTAATTGATGCCGGGATTTTGAAGGATAGAAAAAAAAAATTGCAAGAGTTTTCTTTAAAAGAGAACTCCTAGTAAAAATGCCACAAAGGGACAATATGTTCTAAAAAAGAAGAATATTGCCAAACCAACAATGATATAAATACACAATGATAATTAACATCATTAATTAACAACAATAACTAGCATCATTCAAAGCAACATCATCATCCACCAAAAGAGTCATAAAAGCAATAACAATTAACAATGTATCATAAGAAGTCATCACATAAAAAAAAGAGAGAGGAAGAAATCAAAGTGAGCTCGACGGACGGGATCCACCGCTATAACTATGACGGGGTCCGAGATATGGTCGTTGCTCTATCTCCGTCATCCGCTGCTCAAGACGCGAGAGACGATGGCCTTGCATGGTCACCTCCATGCGAGTGTGCGCCACATCCGTGTGAGTACAAGTCACGCCGTCTAAAATCCTTTGAAGGATGCACCGATGAGCGCGACGTGATGAAGTAGAGCGTGACACCCGAGTAGGAGAGGAACGCCGACTTGATTCCACTTGAGCCGCGAATGGAGTGATTTCTTGGACATGCGCCGGTTCGCCTTCCGGGGGTTATGTTCTTCTTCAGCCTCTTCTTCTCCTCCTTCTTGCACGGCCCTTGGTACATTAAAGTGGTTGAAGGTCGCGACATCGATGTACCACGTGTGGTTCTTGTTCACGTGGATGTCTTTCATCAAAGGCACCTTAAATGCGCTCAAGATGTTCATGATCGGGAACACATACCCAAGAGACCCTTTCGATTTCGACTTCATGAGAAGAAGGTGATTGCAAAAAAAATTTGCCCAATTGATTTTAATATTTTTCAAAAACACGGAAAGAAGACGAGTGTCCGATGAAAGTATTTTGGAATGGCTTGACTTACGAGGAGCTAATACTTTCGAAATGAAGTAGTGAAGAATTCCGAAATGAGGCTTAAGACCTCCAACGGTTAGGTGTTCATGCCCATGAGCTTCTTCAATACAAACCTCGGTAATGGTGTCGTAGGAAGAAAAAATTTTGAATTCCTTAGACGTGAACTTGTGGAAGTCACATCCCTCAAAAGAAAATTTGAAAAGTTCACATATATCCTTGAGAGTCATCTCGACGTCGGTGCCATTTACGGAGATTTTGAGGACCCGTCGGTTGAAAGTGAGATTTGTATAAAACAAGCGAATGAGATTCGGACAATAGACATCAAACATCTCACGTACAAAGGAAGTAACACCGAAATTATCAATGAAAATAGTAGCATCTTTAAATGGTAGATAACAAAATACGTTGTGAAGAACGGATTTGGGCGTTAAAATAGGACGATTCAAAAAATCACTATAGAAAAGGCATTTGGAATCACCTCTCGGAAAGACAAACGAAGAGACGAATCGTTCCTCTTGGGTGCTTGATTCACCGATATGAGACTTTGTGTGCATACGTTTGTTGCCTCTACGATCCGACATGGTAGCTAGGGTTGCATGCACGAGAGAAACGAGAAACCCTAAGAAAAGTGAAAAATAGCACTTAATCCTCAAATAATCTAGCAAATATGTAATCATAAACAACAATTTGCAGCAATTTATAAGGAAATTGAATGAAATTGAAGAGAAATTGAAGAAAAGGGACAAAGTACCAACATGGGATGTGTTTCGCGTTCACCGGGATTTTAAACTTTATCAAATGGATGTTAAAAGTGCCTTTCTTAATGGTATCATTCAAGAAGAAGTGTATGTCGAACAACCCCCGGGTTTCGAAGACGAGTTTCCCGAACATGTCTTCAAACTCAAAAAGGCACTTTACGGTCTCAAACAAGCACCTTGTGCTTGGTATGAGCGGTTAAGCAAATTTCTTTTGGACCATGAGTTCAAACGGGGTCAAGTCGATACTACTCTTTTCATCAAGAAAGATAACCAAGACATCCTTTTGGTTCAAGTTTACGTAGATAATATCATATTCGGTGCTACTAACGAAGTTTTATGCAGGGATTTTTCCTATATGATGCAAAGCGAATTTGAAATGTCAATGATGGGAGAATTAAAGTTCTTCCTTGGGCTGCAAATTAGACAATGCAAAGAAGGAACATTTGTGTGTCAAACAAAATATTGCAGGGAATTGCTTAAGAGATTCGATGTTACCGAATCCAAATCCATTCACACGCCGATGAGTACCTCTTGCTATCTCGACAAGGACGAAAAAGGTAAAGAGGTAGATATCAAGCGCTACCGAGGTATGATCGGCTCTTTACTTTACCTTACCGCGAGTAAACCGGATATCATGTACTCCGTTTGTATATGCGCTAGGTATCAATCATGTCCAAAAGAGTCGCACTTGGTTGCGATCAAAAGGATAATGTGATATCTCGCGGGCACGTTGAACGTAGGTCTTTGGTATCCCAAAGGTTCGACATGTCATCTTGTTGGCTATTCCGACTCGGATTTTGCAGGTTGCAAACTCGATAGGAAAAGTACCAGCGGTACTTGCCACTTGTTCGGTCACTCGTTAATATCGTGGTTTAGTAAGAAACAGGTTAGTGTTTCTCTTTCCACCACCGAAGCGGAATATGTCGCTGCGGGAAGTTGTTGTGCCCAAATTCTTTGGCTAAAATAGCAACTAGTGGATTTCAGCCTTATACTTGATCACATCTTAATTAGGTGTGACAATATGAGTGCTATTAATCTAACGAAGAACCCTGTTCTTCACTCGCGGACTAAACACATAGAACTTAGGCATCACTTCATATGAGATCATGTCCAAAAGGAAGGTGTCACAATTGAGTTTGTTGAAACGAAACATCAATTGGCGGACATTTTCACGAAACCCCTTAGTAGGGAGAGTTTCTTCCACATTCGGAACGAACTTGGCATTTTGGATATCTCTATGAACTAATTCATTCTTTTTATTGATGATACTAATTTGAGAGTGGGAGGGGGTATTTTTTTAGTGTTTCGAGGCATTTTTCGAAACTGGAACAGAGGGGATCGATCCCCACAGATCGATCACCCAAACCGAAGCATTTTCAAGTAAAATTTTGGAGGATCGATCCATGCTATAGGATCGATCCACTAGGCCTTTCATTTTTGAAGGTACCATACGGCGGATCGACCCAAACTGATGGACTGATCACCTGGGCAAATGGTTCAAATCCCGGATTCAGACCAATGTCAGAGGATCGATCCATAATTTTATCTGGTTCAAGACTCTGATTCGGCGGACACCTGGACTTAAACACGACAGATAGCTATTTATGGCGGATCGATTGTATATGGTGGATCGATCACTTTTACTAACAGGTATATATATCGTCCCTTAGCCCTTTTTCTCATTTTTTTTGCTCTTTGTTTCTCTGCTTTCGGCGAACGCGAAACACATCCCATGTTGGTACTTCGCCCCTTTTCTTCAATTTCTCTTCAATTTCATTCAATTTCCTTATAAATTGCTGCAAATTGTTGTTTATGATTACATATTTGCTAGATTATTTGAAGATTAAATGCTATTTTTCACTTTTCTTAGGGTTTCTCGTTTCTCTCGTGCACGCAACCCTAGCTACCATGTCGGATCGTAGAGGCAACAAACGTAAGCGCACAAAGTCTCATAACGGTGAATCAAGCACCCAAGAGGAACGATTCGTCGTTTGTCTTTCCCAGAGGTGATTCCAAACGCCTTTTCTATAGTGATTTTTTGAATCGTCCTATTTTAACGCCCAAATCCGTTCTTCACAACGTATTTTGTTATCTACCACTCAAAGATGCTACTATTTTCATTGATAATCTCGGTGTTACTTCCTTTGTACGTGAGATGTTTGATGTCTATTGTCCGAATCTCATTCGCTTGCTTTATACAAATCTCACTTTCAACGGACGGGTCCTCAAAATCTCCGTAAACGGCACCGACGTTGAGATGACTCTCAAGGATATAGGTGAACTTTTCAAATTTTCTTTTGAGGGATGTGACTTCCACAAGTTCACGTCTAAGGAATTCAAAACTTTTTCTTCCTACGACACCATTACCGAGGTTTGTATTGAAGAAGCTCATGGGCATGAATGCCTAACCGTTGGAGGTCTTAAGCCTCATTTCGGAATTCTTCACTACTTCATTTCGAAAGTATTAGCTCCTCGTAAGTCAAGCCATTCCAAAATACTTTCATCGGACACTCGTCTTCTTTTTGTGTTTTTGAAAAATATTAAAATCAATTGGGCAAAATTTTTTTGCAATCACCTTCTTCTCATGAAGTCGAAAGGGTCTCTTGGGTATGTGTTCCCGATCATGAACATCTTGAGCGCATTTAAGGTGCCTTTGATGAAAGACATCCACGTTAACAAGAACCACACGTGGTACATCAATGTCGCAACCTTCAACCGCTCTAATGTACCAAGGGCCGTGCAAGAAGAAAGAGAAGAAGAAGAAGAAGAAGAAGGAGAAGAAGGAGAAGAAGAGGGTGAAGAAGAACATAACCCCCGGAAGGTGAACCGGCGCATGTCCAAGAAATCGCTCCATTCGAGGCTCGAGTGGAATCAAGTCGGCGTTCCTCTCCTACTCGGGTGTCACACTCTACCTCATCGCGTCGCGCTCATCGGTCCATCCTTCAAAGGATTTTAGACGGCGTGACTTGTACTCGCACGGATGTGGCGCACACTCGCATGGAGGTGACCATGCAAGGTCATCGTCTCTCGCGTCTTGAGCAGCGGATGACAGAGATAGAGCGACGACCATATCTCGGACCGCGTCACAGTTATAGCGGTGGATCCCGGCCGTCGAGCTCACTTTGATTTCTTCCTCTCTCTCTTTTTTTTTATGTGATGACTTCTCATGATACATTGTTAATTGTTATTGCTTTTATGACTCTTTTGGTGGATGATGATATTGCTTTAAATGATGCTAGTTATTGTTGTTAATTAATGATGTTAATTATCATTGTGTATTTATATCATTGTTGGTTTGGCAATATTGTTCTTTTTTAGAACATATTGTCCCTTTGTGGCATTTTTACTAGGAGTTCTCTTTTAAAGAAAACTCTTGCAAAAAATTTTTTCCAGCCTTCAAAATCCCGGAATCAATTAAGGGGGAAGATTATCGATTGATAATGCCAAAAGGGGGAAGGAAGGATAGTTGAGAAAACGTGTTTTTCAAAAACGTTTTTCCGCTTATTACTCTGCAATTATTTTTACTGCACTTCTCTAACTGTGCAGGGGGAATTAATTTAAGAGAAGTATTTCTTGAACTCATACTTTGCTTTTTCTCAACTATGTTTGTCATTATCAAAAAGGGGGAAATTGTTGGACATGAGTTCAAACCCCTTTATTATTTTTCTGGAATATTTTTGTGTTGATGAATGACAAACAAGATGATTAAATTCAAACGATAATCGAAAATTTATTTTTCGTATCGAGAAAAGCAAAGAGGCGTATCAA
>OOIL02000116.1:542799-562799 GCA_900332095.2 Cuscuta campestris
AAAGTTATAGCGATAAAAATCAATGCTTACCGTGCAGGGGGAATTAATTTATAGCGATGAAATTATTTTTACTGCACTTCTCTAACCGTGCAGGGGGAATTAATTTAAGAGAAGTATTTCTTGAACTCATACTTTGCTTTTTCTCAACTATGTTTGTCATTATCAAAAAGGGGGAAATTGTTGGACATGAGTTCAAACCCCTTTATTATTTTTCTGGAATATTTTTGTGTTGATGAATGACAAACAAGATGATTAAATTCAAACGATAATCGAAAATTTATTTTTCGTATCGAGAAAAGCAAAGAGGCGTATCAAGAAAGTTATAGCGATAAAAATCAATGCTTACCCCTACGCAGATTTTTAAGGTGAAGTGAAGACTCCGAAGACCTTTTTATTTTTTATTGAGTCTAGGAATTTTTGAAAGGATGACAATAATTTTTGCATAAACAAATTAATTTTTGAGGGATCAAAATTATTATTTTCTAAGTCAGTTGAAAAATCATTTTTTCTCTGTCTAAAAATATTTTACTGAGTCAGTTTCAAAATAGTGTGTCAAAATCTCTTAAAATACTTTTTAAGGATACACAATTTTTTTTGGTGGTAAGAAAAATATACTTTAAATATTTTTCTTGTACATCGTTTGACACAAAATATTTTTGGGACTCAATTTCTACACCAAAAATTATCTTTTAATTCAAATTTTTGAATTTGAACTAAACTCATCATCCCATGTGAGTTGTTTTATTCTTGGAGCCTATTCAACATCTATTCTTGTCTAAAACAAGTCATTAAGCTCCAAAATATTCACTCAACTCGCACACATGCTTTGGGTCTTTTTGTTTGGGATATGTCCGTTAGTGGATCGATCTTTTTGTTTGGACCGATCACCGTATGTTTTCTCTGGGAGTTGGATCAATGTATTTTCGGGAAATCCTTCGGAGGATCGATCATATTGTCTGGATCGATCCCCCGTGACCATGCCATATTTCGTTTCCTGATTTTTGACTCCGAGGATCGATCCTTTGCACTGGATCGATCCCCCGTGCTTTTGACAGATTTATTTTTTTGGAAGTTTACTCCAGGTGATCGATCCTCTGCCCTGGATCAATCCCAACGCTCCAATCTGTCAAAATCACCTCTTCCCTACTTCCAGCGGATTTATTTCTTTTTCCCCTATAAAAACCCTCATCCTCCTTCATTAAAATTACATCTCTTGCACTCCAAACCCTCATTGATATATATTCAATTCTTGCTCTCATCTTCCTCATCAAATATATTATTTTGAGAGTTAGAAATATTTTTCTTGAGTGCTAAAGATTTTGTCATCCATAGAGCTTTCATATTTCAACACTTCTTGCTCAAATTGTGTGAGCTTTCATTCTTGTGTTGTAAACTCAATCTTATATGAGTGTTGCTAAGACTTGTGTGATTCAAGTCTTGTTGTTGTTAAGGCTTGTGTGACACAAGTCTTATTGTAAGAAGTTGAGGCTTGTGCAATTCAAGTTCTCAAGTTGTATCGATTTTTCAAGCACCCGTTGAAGCTTGAAGTTTAGTAGAACCTTTGAAAGAGTCTCTCGGAGGACTGGACTAGCCACGAGGTGGTGAACCAGTATAAATCACGGTGTACTCATTTCCCTTGCTCTTTACATTTTTCATGCGATTTTTTTTAATTATCACACACGCGATTTACGCACATTCTAGCGAACAACTCTATTCACCCCCCTCTAGAGTTGCACTTTTGTCTAACACAATGAAGTGCATCGTGGGTACAAGTCAAAAACAACGACAACAACCCATAAAGGTAAGGTCGCACACGTGAGGTATGGGGAAGTTGGATGTAGAGACCTTACCCTACTGAAAAAGGGGAGAGAGACCATTGTATTCTGTTTTTTTTTGTTTTTTTTTTGCAGTTTGCACGCTGTTATATGTTTTAAAAATCTAAATGGATCGTCTTGGGCAATGTCCACAACTTGGGTTCTCCCAAAAAATGTAAAATAAAGCTTTAGATTAAAAAAAATCTTTTTATATTTTTGACGCAACATGTTAGAAATAAGAACCAACTGTATTTGAATGAGTAAGAACTTAATGTATTTACTTTTAATTTTTAAAGTGGTTTTAGGTAGTAAAAAGGTCATTCCAAACCATCAAACATATATAGCTATATAAGACTAAGATGCATCCATAGCGTGATTAAGCACTCTTTGCCTAAAAATGTTATCTCATCTAAATTTTGTGAACTCTGGAATGGTCCGAGTCTTTTTTGTTTTATTTTAATCAATCTGATCTCACTTGTTTTTTTTCTTTCTTACATACTTTCTGTTGTTGTCCTTTCGACCTAAGCTATATTGCTACACTTCTTTATTTGCTTGCCTTTATAGCTCAAACAGGTTTTTACCACACTGGTTACATTACCTTTTGCTTTTGGATGTCTTTTTTCTACTTCAAAATATTTACAAATCTTCAATATTTATAATAAAAAAAATCAACCATTCTCAAATTTTAACATCTTCCAAAACTTCCCCCACAAGAATTAGTCCGGAGTCATCACAGAAGCAACCTCTATGCTTATATTATATGGGTAGGGTAAGGTCAACATATATCTCACCCTCCCTAGTTCATTTTACGATTTTGGTCCATCCTCAAATGTTTGTCCTACCAGATTTTGCATATTTATGTAGTTCAATTTACCCATGCTTCACATTGCCACAAAGTTCCATTGTTCCTAAATACTTAATCAATACTTAACAATTTCCATTGTTATTAAAATATTGTGTGTCACCTCCTTTTGTCTCAAACTTAGCATGACAAAGGAAGTATCTGGTTATGAGCATGTTCTCTTCAACTTATTCTTATTACTTACTACATATTAGTTATTCTTATTGGAATCAGTTCTGACGAAGAGAACATGCTCTTAGTATGAATTTTTCTGTCATGGTTTGAAACTTTGTCATATCGTCGGGTTCGACTAAAATATTAATAAGTAATAAGAAAAAAACAAATGAATAGAAGACTCACCCATCCAATGCAATTGGAGGAAAGCAGCACGTCATTAGACACCAATTACGCTTAAGAGACCGTCCACTCAAATTTAGCACAACAGCCCCAGGGCCACCAACCCATTCCAAGCACAACGATAGGAAATTATAAATGACCCAAGCTTCATATCTGAAATAAAATGAGATGATCAGACATTGACTAAACGGGATATCATGAGATATAATCTGTGCTACATAGTTCATAGGAACTATAAGTTAAATGCGGGCAATCTGAAAAACTAAACAAAAAAACTAGTAAAGTTTATGATTGGATAGAACACCAAATAGACCAAAACTGCCTTCAAGTATTACTTATGTTGAAGCCTCTATTGAGACATTCAGAATTGGGGAAAAAATTTACACTCTTGCATACTCAAAACACCTAAATCACTTCAAATGACAATACCTTTGAGTTTCAGCAAAATCACAGTTGATTCAATGTATATTCCTTCAATTTTTTTTTATTACTACACACTCTCTATTCCTAAATCTTAAACAAGTCATTCTCAGGTGTCATGTTTTAAATGGACATAGCAACATCAACTATCTCGACTCGTTGTTTCAAGATATCATCCACGAAAGGAGAAAGACATATGATGACGACGGTTCTAAATTTTCATCTCATTATTGCTAAGATCATCATCCATTGTAAAACTTTGACACTATTTGCATAAATTTATAGGTTTAACCAATTATAAACAAGTAAGAGCTTGTTCTCTTCAACTTATTCTTATTACTTATTACTTATTTTTATTGAATCTGCTCAGATAAAAAATAGCTTTAAATACAACTACATTCAGATCAGAACTTATTCCAATCATATCTGAATCAATCAGATTAGGTGAAGAGAACAAGCCCTAATTAGCACTATAAGCTTCATGCTTCATAATATAATAATGATGATGATGAGATGATGATAGTGATAACAATAACAACAATAATAATAGCGATTGTGTTTCATTATAATGTATCTGGTTTTTATCCTTATCTGTGAGTTTCAATAAAACGGATCAACACTGATTGATACCCTCCATATCAAATATTAATACAAAGTATCAAGCCACTGGAGTCATGTAGTGGAAAGACATCACTCTTGAGGTACAACTATGACTTCAAGTCTTGGTAGAAACAATCTATGTGCCCCCCTAATCTATACACCCAACCCTTTAAAATATACTCTGTATATGTTGATGTAGCGCAGATCAGGAAGGAAAATTACTAACATCTACAAATAAAAGATGTGACATTACAAGTTATGAAAAACCTATTTTCTTTCCCAATCATATTATCATCTAAAACTAAAATTACTATACCACACCCACTACTTAGAGTAACAGGAAACAAAGAAATCTAAACTTCGACAGTTCTTTTCTTTCTCAAGTAGGTGCAGAGTGTAAACAATATACAACAAACATCAGAAATCTAAGACACATAGTGGAAGAGTAACTACATATAACAACATTCTAAATTCTGACCAAATAATTGGAATATATTGCACTTACATTTCTCGCAAGGAATTAAAATATATTGCACTTCTGTTCAATACAAGTGACAAAAAAGATGTAAGTGCATAAACCTGCAAAAGACAAAAAAGGTAGAATGGTAAAAACCATCCATCGTGAAATTAAGAATTGTCACAAGAACATTGCCTGAATGGTAATGTATTACACTGGTACAGATTGACCACATTCAAATGCTTACATATCCTACCTATGTCAGCATCAAATACATACATGCACACTTGCAGACTCGCTCATTTACAAAAACCCATTAACACCATCAAGTTGAAGTGAACCCTTTGGATCCTGGTAAGTTGTATTGATTAGTTTAGCCAGCCCATCAACTCAAATAACTTAAGTGTTTGGGAATTAGTCAACCCTCAATACAACAATACATTCTAATAGGCTTCATAAATGTGAAAAGGAAGATAAGGTTGTAACAACTTGACACCCTAAAACCTGATCCTAAGCGTTTACTCTTGTGAATTGTAAGAATGTTCTCGGAAGAAGACTGTGGTTGCAAGTAGGTTTGAAATAAGTTAGAATCATATGTTGAGAGCTGCTATCCAATCATTTCTCAAGTGCCTTGTAAATAGAACAGACAATTTATATGCTTGAATAATTAATATGTGCAAATAAATGGCTTACTACTCACAGGAACCATAAATATGATGCGCACAATGTATCTCTGATAGGTAGGTTCAGTGTAATTCAAAAGGTGCCGATATATGTGGAATATCGCCAACCAAATGGCAGTGATGGTGCACGGCAAAGCAATAAGTATGTAGAATATATGCCCCATTTCTTCTAGAAGAGAATCAGTCAACTACCATATCATACCTGTCTAGGAAAGATCCAAGAACAAAATGAACATATTGACAAACCAAACGAGGGATGGAATGAAATTGAATTGAAAACCAACAGTCAACATTAAGCCCAAACCTTCACCAAGTGTCCAGACATTCTATACTTTGCCTTTTCATATAGCTGAAGGAGATCCAAAATCCATTTCTTGAAGGAAAAAAAAAACCCTAACTCAAAAAATGCCCACCCTGGTGATACATCAAAGAAAACCAAGACATAGATCAGATTTTTGTCCGCAGTTGTTAGTTAAAATGTCATGATCATAGGAATCATGCTGGAAGAAAACTCCCACATGATCCACATAGTTCCAATATTGAGCACAACAAGTCTCGAGAAAGCTCAGTAATCAATTGAAGGTTTTCCAGAAGAAAGAACGATCATACATGAGTGATGAAGACACTTACTTGATCAGATGGAATCGAGAGAGAAGAAAGCAAGGGCGTGAGGGGTTTAAAAGGATCTGGGGTTCTGCTTCTCCCACTGCTTCTGAAGAGGGGGAAAATCTAGCGAGCCTGAACCGTAGGAGGAAAGGGGGAGAATAAAGGCGAAACCGCTGTAAGGCGCTTAAGGTTAGATAAATAATGGGTGGTCACTGGCATAGATTCGGTGGCTGTGCGGTGGCGATTATACTGGCTGCATACAGTATTCGCTAAACCACCTAGAGGCCATCATTAGATCCAGTCATTCACCATGCTTTCTCATACAATTCTACTTTCTAGTGCATCTATGGGAAGTCCACTAATTAAATACTCTCTCCATATAACTGTCCATTATGATTTTCTAGGTACATTAAAAAATGAAAGAATGTAGACATAAAGTATGTCTATATTCATTCATTTCTCAATGTACCAAGAAAGTCATAATAAACAATTAATATGGACTGGAGGGAGTATTTATTTTTGAGTAATTAAGTGCTCATTTTTTATTAACTAAATAATTATTTTTCTAAAATTCAGTTATGTTTAAAAATTAGTGTTCAGTTATTCGAAAATGAGTATTCAGCTATTCAAAATTAAGTATTCATGCACATGTGCAGAAAAATTGTACATTCGGATATAAGAGAGTTTACTAATACTATATTAAAACATAGTAATTTCCCACTGTAGTATCACCGCCACTGGATATTGTTCAAAGTAAATGTGTGAAAAACAATAAAAAATGCTATATATGTAATATTGGGTGTCATAGAATGCTACATATAGTGATTTCTATATATTTTAGTACTCGCTCTGGTCTATAAACTCTCCCTGTTTTGATTTTTATCAAACAATGACATTTTTGGCCACAAATTAAAAATAATCTAAATAAGTAAATGTTATAAAAAATTGATATATCGAAACTAGATCACAAGATGAACTCAATTATATTCAATTTATATTATAATGCATTATACTTTTATCATAATTTGTGGTCAAGGGGTGTCATTATTTGATGAAAAAAGTCAAAACAGAAGAGTTTTAAAGACGGGATGAAGTACCATACTCTGTGTTATTTATTGAAAATTTCACCCCCAATATGTGGTATACGTACTCCATACCTTCCATATCTTTTTTTCCCTTTTGTGTACATCTATTTTCATTAAAATTATTTAAACTTAAAATATAAAATAAATATGTCATAAATATTAAATTTTAAATACAATGACAAGAGTTTGCAAAAAATGTAGAAAATTACTCGGGGTACCCTCGGTTTTCTACTGAGAACTCTTGAGTCCCACATTATTTCAAATATATTTTTGAGTACCCATTGCAGGAAGTTGCGGCTATGCAAGAGACCTGCAAAAAGAAACATATCAAAACTACTATGGTAAGAACAGGGCCGGCCCTGGGGTAGGCATAGAGGGCTGTGGCCTAGGGCTCATTTCACAAGGGGGGCCCATTACTATTTTTTCTCCAATAGTATTAGTAACATATTATTGTAAAAAATAATCAATTTAGGATTTTAAACTATCAATTTTAAGTAAAAATTCGTAGTACAATAATAACATGTCACACTCAATCATTTTAATTTATCAAGTGATATTGCTCAGCTTAAAAAATAATTCTAGAACATTTTTTTTAAATTGGCCTAAGGCCCATAAAATGTCAGGGCCGACCTGGGTAGGAAGGAAGTTAACTAAAAACCTTCATGTTCAGCTAGATGTAAACTCATCAATATTGTGCAATTTGGTGTTATTTTCTTCTAATGTAGATTATTTATTATCCCAAATAAGGTAATGTTGAGAATTCAAAGTGTTTGTAGGAACTTCTTATGGCCACTCCAAATTAACCATACAATTGGCATGATTGCCCGTCTCTCCATCTCATTCTTATTCTCTATTTATTAATAACTTGGATCTCTTATCTCTTTCACCCATAGACACTAACCCTTTGTTTGGATGGATGGAATTGGGAAGGAAAGAAAATAAGGGAGGAGAAAATACACTTCTCAAGAAAAAATAACTTGTTTGTTTAGGAGAGAAAAGGGCAAGGGGAGAGAAAAAAGGTGAGAAACATTTTCTCCCCTCATGTGGCGAGAAAACTTGAGGGAGGGGGAGAAAAGTATTAAAATGACAATTTTATCCTTACTTTTTCTTTGTTTCATTAGCATAAATAAAGATAAAAATGTCTTTTTGTTTTATCACCTTTTCTTTCTTTTTATATTTTCACTCCATTTTCCATTCATCCAAACAACAATAATTTTCTTTCTATTTTCTCTTCATTTTCTTTCCTCTCTATTTTCTTTTCATCCAATTTCTTTCCACTCATTTTCTCTTTTTATCCATACATGATAGATGTTTGTCGTCGGATATGTACCAACTATCAATATTGATTTTGGCTAGCTGCATGTCAATGCTTTAGGAATTAATTTCTCAATAACTTCTCAAGTAGTAGGAATTAATTTCATTTTAGTTTTTGTCAAATTTTATGGTACTTACATCCTTGATTATTTGTCTGATTTCATTTTTCTACAAACAATTATTTTTAATCTTTGACTTATGATTAAATGAAATTTATAAAATATAGGGAAAAGAACTAAATTACGAGTGAACCATGAGAAAATATTAAAATATGAGCTCGATGTTTTTATTCCCAAAATACGAGTACAATGCCAATAATGTCAATATATAGTACCAAAAGATATAGCGAGATGCCACTATCCAGTGTCATAATGTCATCACACAAACTCATATTTTAAGAATAAAAACATGAAATCACAATTTCGAGGATAAATGTTAAGTTTTACTTCTATTTGGGATGATTTCTTTAAAATATACTGATTAAATAAAATAATATTTTGAAACTATTATATACAAAATCTAATAATAATATTTTTGTATCAATATCTAATATCAATTTAATTTAATTAATGGTCAAAATTTATCAATTTTAATTGCAAAAAAGGAGTACCAGACAAATATTCAAGAAGAGAGGTAATGAAATATATGTGGGTACATGCACCCTCTAAACTCCGAACTTGAGATTTAGGATCCGTTTCGTTCAACTTATTTTTCTAGTTTATTATTTATTCTTATTAAAATCGGATCAGATAAAAAACAATTTAAATATAATTAAATTAGATCAGACCGATTTTTTCAATCAGATCAGATGAGGTAAACTCACTCTATGTGACACCCAAGTGAGAGTGAGGTTCCCAACCTATTTTTCTTGCAGGTATGCCATACAATCCAAAAGGATAAATGCACGCGCTCATCACTCTCCCCGCTTAAACCCCTCATTTGCAGCACCCTTATCACCTCTTCCTCGGCTCCTCCTCCTCCTCCTCCAGCCACTACCCGGAGTCGACTGATTCCATGGCGTATTCTCCTTCCTCCATTATCGGCGTTTCATCCGTATACCAACCCAATCCGTCGCTAGAAACGTCGAGGAAATCCAATTCCACTCCCCCTCTTACGTCTTTCCCCTTCTCCGCCCAAAAGCTCCATTTCTATCCTATAAAATCTTCTTCTTCCTATTCTTCTTCGATTGTTCGCCTAAAGCAGCGCTCGAGCTTGAATAAGCTCTCGGCGTCTGCTATAGCCACTCCTAATTCGTCTCTGATCAGTGAGCAAGCTCTCAAGGGATTCGGGGAGTTCACTCGGGATTCTCTGAGCGACTTCGAATCGGAGTTAGACGAGGACGGGAGCGGCTCGAGGGCTGGCGAGGATGAAGATGAACTCGCACTATCTAATTTAGGTCTGCCTCAGCGGCTGGTTGAGAGTCTCAAGAGAAGAGGAATTACTCACCTTTTCCCCATTCAGGTAGTGTAGCTGAAATATTAGATTAGAGCACATATATGGAATTGATTTGTGTCTGCTGAAGTTAACTGTGGTTAAAAAAAATGGTTTTTTCTCATTTTTGCAGTTAAGGTTTAAATAATTCTGTATTTATCCATGGAAATCTCAGTGTTTTAGGTTTAGGATCAATAAATGCCTACTAATTTAAAGAGAAAAATGAAAACACCAATAATTTCAATCAATATCAAGCATTGTTGCAGAAATATCTATCTCTACCAAATATATATTTAGTCAACTAGTTAAGCAAATAAGCCAGAAAACAAGTTTAGAGCGCTATCTTTTACCTATTACAGATATTATTCCTGAAAAAGGTTTATATTTTCTTGGTGAATGCAGATATTCATCATTGGGTCATAAAAGATCACTTCCTTAAATGTAGATCATCTCGTTGTTTATCTAATTCTGCCTTTCACTTGGTTGTGCAGAGAGCTGTGTTAGTGCCTGCATTGGAAGGTCGCGATCTGATTGCTAGAGCAAAGACAGGGACCGGGAAGACACTTGCCTTTGGCATCCCAATAATCAAAAAGATTACTGAAGAAGACCAATCATCATTTTCCCAAAGGTATTTTTCCAACAAAAAAACCATTAAAGAAGTAATCCATTAGCATAATAACCGTTCTCTTTTATTTTATTTTCTTTTTGTAATAAAGAAGGGGAAGACTGCCTCGAGTGTTGGTCCTTGCACCTACTAGAGAGTTAGCCAAGCAAGTGGAGAAGGAGATCAAAGAATCGGCTCCATATTTGAACACGGCGTGTATATATGGGGGAGTGTCATACGTTGCTCAAGAAAGTGCACTTTCCCGTGGGGTTGATGTGGTTGTTGGAACACCAGGAAGACTTATTGACCTGATTAACAATAATAGCTTGAAGCTTGGGGAAGTGCAATATTTGGTGCTTGATGAAGCTGATCAAATGCTTGCGGTTGGATTTGAGCAGGACGTAGAGGTAATCATGGAAAAGCTTCCTTCACAGCGGCAGAGCATGCTGTTTTCTGCAACCATGCCGGCCTGGGTAAAGAAACTAACACGGAAACATCTGAACAACCCACTGACTATTGATCTGGTAAAACCATAATTCTCCTTCTGGAATAGCATTTTCACTTATCTTTTAATGGGGTAATACATAATTTTGTCCCTCAACTGAACATCATTACTCAATTTGGTCATGGCATTGCTTTGGACACAGTTTGTTTAAGATGGGTCCTAATTTCAATGCTGGGGACTAGAATGGAAAAAAAGTATAGTTGAGGGACTAAACCAGGTTTAACCCTGTTAAAAGTGTTCATAGTTATTGATCTATGCTTTCCTGTAAAATCTCACTTGATTTTGATGCAAAATTCCATTGAAGAAAGCGTTTTGTTTTAAATCCTTCTTTCTCTTCTTGAACTTCATCATAAGTATGTCTAATTGTCTATTCAAATCTGCAATGTAATCAGAATTTTTGCTGGTTGATGGGTTCAAACCACAATGAGTGATTTTTTTCTTCTGTTTTTGCTCCAAAGGTTGGTGATCAAGAGGAAAAGCTAGCGGAGGGGATTAAACTTTATGCAATACCAACCACATCAGTCTTGAAACGGACTATCCTCAGTGATCTTGTAACGGTATTGTTGTACTGAATGATTTTTTTTAAATAATAGAATTTGCTGCCACACAAACCGGGTATGCAACTTCAGGCTATGTCTTCATTTCGGAACTCGGAAAATGCTGGGGAAAGGGGAAAAGTATTCAGGAAAAATGAGGTTTTGTTATCTGGTTCTACCTTGGAAAATATGAAGCAAAATTAAAGTTGATTAGCTCCTTTTAAAATTTAAACGCTTTTCAAGATTTCTTAGTATGTATACAGTAGAAATACAAATAATAAGTTTGATCCAATATATAAATTAACAAATTTATTTTGAAGCCATCTTTATTAATATTGGTGCTGCTTTATTTTTTTTGCCCCATTTTTTTGCCTTCCAAATTTGACTTGGATTCCCTCCCTATATTTTGTTCCAAAGCATTCTCCTATTTCCAAAAGGACCCTTAGTGGTAGCAAAATAGGGATGGGCTTCCCTTGGATCCTTAAATTCTTAATAACCTTTCAGGTATATGCTAAAGGCGGGAAGACAATAGTGTTCACAAAGACAAAGAAAGATGCTGACGAGGTTTCCATGGCATTGACAAATATCATTCCTTCAGAAGCATTGCATGGTGACATCTCTCAGCATCAGAGGGAAAGAACATTAAATGGGTTTAGACAAGGAAAATTCACAGTGCTTGTTGCAACTGATGTTGCATCTCGTGGCCTTGATATCCCCAATGTTGATTTGGTAAGTCCATTTATCCAGCCGTTCATGAATTTACTGGTATGCATGTTCATGCTAGTATGCTATCAAGAAACTTATGAGTTTCTATTGTTCTTCTCATTTTTATGGATACTTTGATACAATTGGGAGGAGATTAACTGACCCATTAACTATAACTAGACATATTCAATCAATATTCAAGTTAGGTTCTTAAGTTAGACATGTAGACATTTGCGATTAGATCATTGGTAATATCACATCATCTTGGTATCTATACTTCTGTTATAAAAGGAGTGATTACAATTTACAAAGATCCTTAAATTAGTCATGTGATTAAACCATTAGTATTCTCTATGCTTCACATTAATAGTTGTTTTGAAGGAAAACTTATGTTCCACAAGACGTGTCATTTTATAAAAATAGAGACAATATTTATATATTTTTTTTCAAATTTGCTCTATAGGATTCATATATGCTATGCTAAATTAATCTTTAATGTTATTTAACTGTTAGCAAGAGGTAATGTCATGAAGCGGGGCAGCAGCAATGCATCATCTTGCCTTCTCTATTTTTGTTACTAAAAAAGAATGGTTCTGAAGAACAGTTGCCAGTCATTCAGAACCACAATTAATACTCCGTACTTAACTACCTTTGAAATTATTTCTAAGATATTCTGTCACTGATTTACATTTTGTTGTCCAGGTAATCCATTATGAACTACCCAATGACCCTGAGACGTTTGTGCACCGATCTGGTCGAACAGGACGGGCGGGAAAGGTTGGAAATGCCATCCTGATGTTTACTAGTAGCCAAAGGCGGACTGTCAAATCTCTAGAGCGTGATGTGGGATGCACATTTGAGTATGTAAGCCCCCCATCAGTTAATGAGGTTTTGGGCTCATCGGCTGAGCAAGTGGTAGCTAGCCTTGGAGCAGTCCATTCTGAGTCTATTGAACACTTCATCCCAACAGCTAACAAGTTGATTGAGGAACAAGGAGTTAATGCTTTGGCTGCTGCACTTGCATTATTGGGTGGTTTTGCTAAACCACCTTCTTCTCGTTCTCTAATCACTCATGAACAGGTTTGAAATGCTTGTCTTAAATATTAGTGTTTCATGTCATGATGTGATGTCGATACTCGATAGGTTATTAGGTTTTTTTTTCATCGTATACAATTTTCCCTTAAGGCGGCATTTCTCCGTTGGGGATATAAAGTTGGGTATTACCTATGTTACGTGATTTTGGTAATGCTATATAACATTGTTTGGTTCAGGTCATGTTATAACCTCGGTAATGTTCAGGTTTTTGTGATAACCATGGTAATCTTCAATCGGTTTTCAAATTTACTAGTTTTAATTTTATTTTGTTATATTAAATTTTTAAAAATAGCTAAGAACAGAATAAATATAACAACAACATCCTACTCCATAAAGTTATTAAAATCCCATGTTTTTGTTGGTCGTCTGTGTACGTACTATGTAGGTTTCACAACTACTTCCAAAATACACCGGCTCAAGAACAAAACACATATTAGTAAAGGACAACAGCTTAAAAAAGGAAAACAGATATGAGAGAGTAGAAAAAAGCTATCAACAAAGAAACAAAACAAAAAGGGCCACAAAGCAACCCAGCCACTAGACCTAGCTAACTCTGAAGGTCCTAAATGCACAGAAAACTACTAACAAAGTCTACCCTACAACTCTTATCCTCAACATCCAAAGGCTCTTATCTATGTTCACGTCTTTGTTGACTATGTTGAGTTGCAGCAGTGTCAAGTATTGCCTAATCACCACACTCTTACTCTTCTTTGGTTTACCTCTACCTGTTCCCCTTCCCAATTTTTCTATGAGACTACGACCAACCTCTCGTACCTTCTTGCAAAAAGATCATTGCTCCTACTTGGCTACTTGCACATGCTCAAACTACCTCAATTTAGGTTCACGCATCTTATCCTCCACAGAAGCCACTCCCACCTTGTCAAGGAAATTGTTGTTTCAAACCGCATTCCTCATAGTACATCTGTGCATCCACTGAAGCATTCTTTCTCCATCACCCTCATCTTTTATACGTGGGTGTTCTTTACTGCCCAACACTGTTCCAAACAACACTGTTTGTCTATCTACTGCTTTATAAAACATGCCCTTCAGTTTTAGTGGCACGTTCCTGTCTCACAAGATACCAGAAATCAACTTGAAGTGAGCATTCATTTCATCTTTCCCGACCTGATACGGTGTACAACATCCCCATGAATCTCTTCATCAACTCAAATGACATATTCAAGGGGCCAGAAACTATCTCTTTTGGAACGAGCAGGGAATCATTCTTCACCTCTACTTCCGACTCAATAGGTACACTGCTGAAACAATGCATCAATTATCAATAGTCTAACAGAAATAACCTCTGTTTATTACAGGGGTAAGTCTTCATACGTGTTGACCCTTGAACCCCGACGAGGTTGAGATTATACAAGGTTTGTTGTTGCTGTTTGTGTGTTTGTGCAAATGTATATCCTTTTAAATTAACCAACATACTCCAAAACATAACCTTAGTCTCACATTCTCGTATTCTTACATTACCTGAGAGCCCCCTTTTGATTGATTTGTTTGTATCTAGTTATTGAATCGATACACATAAAAGAAATGCATGCATTATACGTTTATACCTAATATTTGGAAGCTGGTGTTTGCTTTACAGGGATGGGTTACGTTGCAGCTTACACGTGAAACTGGTTTCTCACAAGGATTCATGTCTGCTAGATCTGTTACTGGGTTTCTGTCTGATGTTTATTCAACAGCTGCTGATGAAGTTGGGAAAATACAGATAATTGCAGATGAACAGGTCTGCATATTGATTAATTGCATTATGTTTTGGTACTCCCTTATTGTGTGTAAACATCCAAAAGGAACATCTATTTATCACGTGAATGAACTCTTATAACACCTTTTTTGAGTTTAGGTTACCGGTGCAGTGTTTGACCTTCCAGAGGAAATTGCAGCAGATCTCCTAAATCAGCCATTGCCACCTGGAAACACTATATCCAAGATTACAAAGGTTTTTTTTTCTGCACCCCACGCTTTCTTATTTTACTATCTTATGCATGGTTCATTACCACCGCATTATGCCGTCAGCTGCTTTAGTTTTTGTTGGTTGAGGCCAAAACATTGGACCCTCCAGTATGATTTGATCAATGTTATTAGAACGTGAGTGGCTGTTGAACTAGTTAAGGTACTCCTTAGGGGTTCGATTGTTTGACTGGGTATGAGTGTATGACTGGTTGGGAATAAATCAATATTTTTTAAATTTAGATACGCATTACTCCGAATGTAATTTGCATCGCAATATATATCGTACAACCAGTTGTTCAGTGTTTCTTGTACATCCGCAACGAGTACTCATTTACAAGCAACTGAGCACTCATAATACTAAATTTTCTAAAATTCAATTATGCTAAAAAATGAGTGTTCTATTACTCGAAAATGAATATTCTATTACTCGAGAGTGAGATACAGGCCCGTCCAAATTATGCATTAGGCCCTTTGGAAATTATTAATTTAGGCCCTAAACTAAAACTGTTGAGCTAAAAATATGTCAACATACATACTCCCTCTAGCCATAAATAAATTTCACATTTCTGTTTATGATTCATGTTTGTCTGATGTTATTTAATATTCAATTTATTTAAATATTGATATAAATTCAAAAAATAAAATTTATATACTTAAAAACAATAGCGAAAAGTTTACTCCCTCTGTCTTACTATTTTTGGGACATGAAGTACTGATTTGAGAATTAAGAAAAGTAGGACCGGTTGATATTGGTTGAAAGGGAAAATAAAAGAAAATGAGGGAAAACACTTTTTCATGTTTGATTATAGAGGAAAAGAAAAGTGGAAGGCAACGAAAATGAGAATCCAAAATGTACTAAGAGGAGGAAAACCTAATTCCTCATGTTTAAGTGAGGAAAATGAGAGAAAACCATTTTCTGTTCTTTTCATTCTAAATTTCTAGAACCAAACATAGTGTAAACTTTCCATGCATAAAACTTATAAAAAAAATCCAAACCAGTCTAGTGATCACTTCACCGGTTTGTTACCGATTTTCACCTGTTAGCACCTAGCTAGTCCGGTCCTGTTTTTATAACATTGGCGGTGACATGCTGATTAATCCTTTGATACTATTCTGCCTTTTACAGTTGCCTGCTTTGCAAGATGATGGGCCCCCAAGTGATTTTTACGGAAGGTTTTCAAACAGGGATAGGAGCCCACGAGGAGGAGGTTTCAGGGACCGACGAGGCGGCAGACCTTCAAGAGGCTGGTCCGGTGCCCGGTCATCAGATGATGATAGGAATGATGATTGGGATGATGGGTTTAGACGTGGCCGATCAAGAAGTGGAGGTAGCGATTGGCTGATCAGTGACACACGGTCCAACCGGTCATCATCTTATGGAGGAAACAGGGATAGGTATGTTGTGGTTATTGACCAATGCATGTTTTCATACACTACTATTGTATTCAATTTGGCCTGTAACTCTATCTTGGTATCAGTTGGGTCCTCTGAAGTCTGAACCATTAGCCCTAGGCATATTTTGCTCTGATTGCAAATGGTACATTTTCCCGTTAAGAACCTCGAGTAGGTCCAAATAACCCGGGTCGAAATCTAGCAAATAGACGAAAATGCCCTTCTTCTTTGGAATTTGAGAAGCTAAAACAGGTCAAAATTACAAAATTGAGCTCCAAATTACTCCACCAGTGATGCCAAATAGTGGGTTAATCAGGTATCAACTTCACATTTGCTGCTCTGGGTCTAAGAGGTTTTGGTTGTTTGTTACAGGAGCTTTGGGGGCGCATGCTTCAACTGCGGTCAAGCAGGTCACAGATCGTCCGAATGCCCTAAAAAACGTAACTATTAGATATTACATCTTCCTCTCCCCCACTTGCAGCGGTTTGTCTTGAGATCATTTCACAGATCCTTAACTGTTTGGGCTATGCAGTTTATACATTTATGATACAATTATGCTTACATGTAAATTTTATGTAGACATATGTATGTGTGTTTGGTATCTCATTGTTTCCCACCTTGATCTAATGTCCTATAGAATAGATATATTGCCATTTCATTTTGTACTTTAATAGATATTAAAGTCACATTATATCTTAATGCATTTTATCTATAAAATTTGGTCTGAGTATGGACACTTTGATCGGGAAAAGTTATACAAGCAAAATAAATTGAAAGAAAAAGAGTACTATTTAAGCTTTAGGAAACAATTGTGTATAATCTAATTTTGTATCAAATGGTCATTGTGTACTTGGAATACTACTCCGTAGTAGGGTTGTAAGTGACCCGAATGAATTGAATATTCATTAATAATATTTCTATTCGCTAAGTTAAGTCGATGTTTGAATTCAAATTCAAATTTGGTCGGATATTTTTTTAAAAATCATATTTGGTTCGTTTAATATGCTAGACATATTCGGTTCATTTAAAAATTTGGTTCATTTTAATATATTTAGTTTGTTTTAAAATATTTCTGTGTGTGTGTGTGTGTATGTATGTATACACACACACACTTACACCCCTTCCATCCACAAACAAATTTCACGTTACGATGTTTGACTGAAGTTATTTTCAAATCATTTTAAATGAAAAATAGTGTAAAATTTAAAAATAAAAATTACATATTAAAAAATTAGATGTGACATGACTATTATTTTATCAAATGGATGACAAAAATAGGTCAACAAAGTAAATAAAGTTTGACCCTGTGAAAAGTGAACATGAAGTTTATTTGTGGACGGAGGGAGTATATATATATATATATATATAGATATATATATATATATACACAGATATATATATATATACATATATATATATATATTGGTTCTAGTGAAAATGCGATCTTAGGAGAGAAATGAGAATGAATCTGGTGCTTTAGATTGTGAGATCTAAGGGCCAGGATTGCATCAAAATCAGATGCACCAAAATGGTTTAAAAATGCATCACGTCGAAATGCACCAATATCCTTTGAAAATGCACTATCTCAATGTAACACCCTAATCCGTCCAGGTCTGCAGCCCCTTTCGAACTAAAGTATTAACTTGGTAATCGTAAAATGTAAAACTTTTCAAACACTTTTATTTATCATAATAATATTTTTCATATCACAAACAGTGCAGAGTTTTCAATATTGCGGAAGCTTAACAAATCATAATCACAAACATAATTTATTTATATTCTTTAATTCAAAACCATCACATCCATTCCGACAATCTCGCCTCCGTCTGCCTCCAGGATCACGTCACATCATTCTATTGACCTGCGTGTAGTAAATAAAACACACTACACGCTCAGCGGTAAAGCTGAGTAAGCATATCTAATGCGTCGAACATCCACATAAATTGAATCTCAATTCATAATCAACCATTTGATATCATGCACATAATGTTCAGTTCAGATATTCAATAATCAATATTCAATTTTCAACATTCATTATTCAATCATCCAACATGTATATTCATCATTTGTCATTCAACAGGATCCTTAAACTATTCTTAGTCTAAGGCCAATCACTTTAATATTTGTCAACCCTTAAATGAATTTTAGTTTAACTAATTAAACTATATTCCAGTATACAGAGTACTCCTAATAATCCTTAAGCTAGGCCTAGTTTAAGATAAAAGGGTTTTGGAAATCTTAAACTTACCTTCACTTAAGGCCAACCAAAAACCGACAGCGTAGTGTTCACTGTAGGGTGGGTGGTACCCCCAAACAAGTAGGTACTCAAGTTTGGTTCCTGGATCCCGTACGTACGTTTTAACCATAGCCACCGGGCATCATACCCGCAAGGCCTAACTTATATAGGTATATCTTAGAGTTCTTCTAGATACCTTTCAAATCAACATTAATATGGGTATATCTTAGAGGTCTTCTAGATACCCTTAACAATACATACATTTTTCACAATCATCAATATATTCATTATGATTTAATCATTCATAATTTCCATTTTAATTAGAACATCTATCAAGATTTAATCATCAATCAATAATTATTACCATAATCATTAATCAACATAATATTCAATAACAATTAGCGGCCTAGCTTCGGGTGTTAACACCCTAGCTTACCGTCATGCATCACACAAGATCTTATTTGTTAAAAATATCATTTTTATTATGAAAATTCACCTTTATAAAGATCATAATCAATGGGTATCAAAAATAGGATTTCATAGTTTAAAAATCATGTTTTCTAAACAATAATTGATTAATATATGGTAAGAAATTCAATTATTAACTACTCCCTCCGTCCCCCATAGATCTTCTCAATAGCCCTTTTTCTTTGTCCACAATAGATCTTCTCATTTCATTTTTTAACAATTAAAATACCACAACTACCCCCACTTACTTTATTTATTACACCTCACCCACCTCATTTAATACACTCCACCCATTTTTCATTAAAGGTATTATGGTAAACTTTCACCTTTTTTCAACTCTCCTTAAAAACCACCAAAAGTCAAAATGAGAACATCTTAGGGGGACAGAGGGAGTACTAGCTTTGTTTTCTTCAATAGTGTAGGGAGACAGTCTACTGTCACTTCTGATAATCTATTATCTGATGTTCCGAATGAGTTGATAATCGATTATCACACTCTGATAATCGATTATCAAACTTCTGAGAGGGCTGATAATCGATTGTCACATTCTGACAGTCGATTATTGCTCAGCTTTGTTCCAAAAATCTGCAGAACGATGCATAATCGATTTTCAAGTTGATAATCGATTATCCATCGTCTTCTACCTCGAGCCAACTTGCGGAAATGTCATTTTAAGTTCCCAAACTTCAATTAAAGTATACAAAAAGGTTCTCCAAGGTTCATAGATCATTTTGGTACCATAAATTTGTAGTTTTAACAACAATTTCAAAGTTTATGATTCTTGGTTCTTCAAACATGTCAAACACAAAATTCAACCAAACGACCGTTTATGAACGTAGAAACGATCTATATGAACATTCTAATCACTAGATATATCAACGGG
>OOIL02000116.1:567799-588215 GCA_900332095.2 Cuscuta campestris
TTAAAATACTACATCAAAAGATCTATAAAACTAGTGGTGACATGACTATATTATATTAGCAAATGACTATCGAGAAAAGAAAAATAAAGTGAATGAAGTTTGGCCCTATGATTCTGTGAATAGTGAACAAGAAATTTAATTTGAGACAGATTGAGTAGCATATAAAATTACACTGAGTACAAAATAATAAGGGATATGACTATATTATTTTTTACACATTGTCTTTCTCCATTCATCTTATTATGAAGATGACGTCAAGGTTGACACTACTAATATTTCATAGGTAATAATTTCTCATCGATAATTATTGTCAGTTTGAAAATAGTCATCAGCGGCTAGAAGTGTTCTTTTAAAGTACGTCTTTTTGGGATTGAATAACTTGTGGACTTTTGAGCTATACCTATGATTCTATGATGCATAATACTTCATCCGTTCCATATTAGATTACAATTTCTTATTTAGGAGACAAAATCTTACTCCCCCCGTCCCATTTTAAATCGCCCGTTTTGACTTTTGGGCATATTTAACGAAAATGAAAAATAGAGCTGATTTTTCGAAATTGTCAGCACTTTTTAGGAGGTATGATGATGAATGAGAAGATAATGTGGAGAAGAGTGACTTATTTTAGAGGTAATTTAGGTATTTTACTCTTAAAAGTTTACGAAAACAACTAACAGGCAACTTATTTTGGGACGGAGAAAAAAGGCAAACATGCAATTTAAAATGGGACGGAGGTAGTACATTTTAAAAATTGATTTCTTTAAAAATAGGTATAAGAATAATTAATACTCTCCTCGTCTAACAATAAATTTCCCATTTTGAAAAACATGCAAAATCTCATCTTTTTTAAAATGACTTTATTTATAAATTGGTACTCCTTCCGTCCAAGTGTATTCTGCTGACCATTTATTAGGTGAATTTATTTTAGAGACAGGATCCAGGACCTAAGACTTTTGACTCTTATCGAGAATATGACCTTATAAAAGAATATTTAGAGATTTAGGATTAATGTAGTTGGATAGGCGTGTTGGATGGGTGATACTTTTTCCATTTGTTGATGTATGCATTCTTCTTGTGTGTTTTATGCTTGCTGTGCTTCTTTGTTATTTTTAATTATCCTTTGTTGTTTTTGTGCTCTATATTTTTTCTACTATATGTGCTTACGTTTGTACTATCTGCGTTATCACTTATCCGTGTTACTGAATAAGGGGTTTCTGTAAAAGGAAAGAGAAGATTGAGAAGATTTGGGAGATATTTTCGTATCTATTATTTTAGTAGTTTCCTTGTATAGTGATGATTTAGTTTCCTTGTATAGAGATGATTTAGTTTCCTTTATTATCTAGGACTCTACACTATATATGTAACACATGAATGTATATGGACACACAGAAATAATACGAGTAATTTTCCTCCTAAGCAATCCTTTCATGGTATCAGAGCCTAAACTCTAGGAATTTCCGTAGTTACTGTTCACGATCGCCCGGCATCGCGTCCATCGATCGTTGGCTGTTGCTGCTGCTGAAGAAGACCGGAACGGTCGACCGTGCTTGCGTAACGGTCGAAGGCATCGACCGTGCCGACGGCAGTATCCTTAATTGCTGTTGTTCCTGATCCAAATTTTGAACGTTGTCATGTGGTATGTCTGGAGAAACACCGATGAAGATAATTTCCAATAAGAAGAACGAAGAACGAGAGGAGGAGGAGGTCGGGGTGCGACGCCGTCGTATCTCTCCTTATGATTTATCTCCGAGCGACAATCCGGGTATGATTTTGACCCATGTTGTTCTCAAGGGAGAAAATTATGATGAGTGGTCCAAATCTCTGCACTTGGCTCTTCGAGCACGCAAGAAATTTGGATTTGTTGATGGGACAATCGGGATGCCTGATCCTGAAGATGAAGATTTTGATGATTGGTGGACGAACCATTCGCTTTTGGTCTCTTGGATTCGGAACACAATTGATCCAACCCTGAGATCGAGCATATCGTTCATGGAGAAAGCCTCAGATCTGTGGAATGAACTGAAGGCCCGCTTCTCTGTAGTTAATGGACCTAGGGTTCAGCAGTTGAAGCGGGACTTGGCGGAATGCAAACAAAAGAATCTTTCTGTAATGGAATATTATGGGAAGATGAAGAAGCTATGGGATGACCTTGCAGATTTAGAGAGTTTTCCGACTTGTACGTGTAGGAATTGCACGTGTGACTTGCCAGAGAAACTTACGCAGATGCGTGAGAGGGAACGCTCTCATCAATTTTTGATGGGTCTGAACGATACTTTGTATGGAGCTTTGAGGTCAAATTTGTTGGCCCAAGAGATCATACCGCCGGTGGCAAGAATATACAATATTCTTGTCCAAGACGAGACGACACGAAATGGTATGCACAAAGGAGAAAGCAGTGAAGCAAGTGCATCTGTGTTTGCCGTAAAGAATAAGATGGAGATCAAAGAGCTTGTGTGCAGCCACTGTGGGAAAACAGGACATGAGGTCGAGGCATGCTACAAGCTGATTGGGTACCCCGAAGGTTGGGTATTTCGCGATCAGGCCGGAAGAGGAAGAGGAAACGGTCGAGGAAGAGGCCGTGGGACTGCACGGGGCGGCGGACGGTCGACCGTCACGGGTGGACGAGGTGAAGCTCATGCTGTCCAAGGAGAAGAAAAAGGACCATCTCCACTGCCAAATTTTGAGGACTTGACGCCAGAACAGTGGAATGATGTTCGTCACGCCCTCTCGCTCTCCCCGACAGACAACTCACCAAAACTCTCAGGTATTCCTGTGTCACCTCGTTGGATAATCGATACTGGTGCGTTGAATCATATGATAGGTGATCTTTCATTGTTATATGATGTGGTGGGTGTGTCTCCATGTGAAATTTTATTACCCGATGGAAAAAGGGTTGTGTCCGTTCAATCTGGAAAGGTTGACTTGACTATGACTATGACTTTGCAGAATGTGTTGTTTGTTCCAACCTTGAACTGTCATTTGATTTCTGTGTCACAGTTGACAAGAGATTTGAACTGTGAGGCAAAGTTTACCAATAATTTGTGCATCTTACAGGACCTAAGTTTGAGGACAATGATTGGTGTGGGTAGACTTGAAGGAGGATTGTACTATTTGAAGAAGGAGGAGAGGAGCATGGTGTGCAGTGCTGCCAAGAAGAATTCATTTGACCTCTGGCACAAACGTCTAGGACATCCTTCTTCACATGTTCTGTCCTTAGTTCCTATAGTTGGTTTGAATAAACATAGTCATAGTCATTTTGATGTTTGCTTGCGTGCTAAACAGACTCGTGCTAGTTTTCCTATCAGTTTTCATCAATCTATGGATAAATTTGATATGGTGCATTGTGATTTGTGGGGTCCTTATCGGACACCAAGTTTGGATGGTTCTACAATGTTTTTAACTATCGTAGATGATTTTTCACGAGGTGTGTGGGTATATTTGCTTGATTCTAAGCGTACCGTAGGAGGTGTTTTTAAGCAATTTTGTGCCATGGTTGAATGTCAGTTTGGGAAGAGGATAAAGTGTGTTCGAAGTGATAATGCTACAGAATTTGAATGCTTGACAGAATACTTTCTTGAAAAAGGAATTATTCGTGAGACATCTTGTGTGTCTACTCCACAGCAGAATGGTAGAGTAGAACGTAAACATCGGCATATTTTGAATGTGGGCCGTGCTTTGAGATTTCAGGCAGGGCTTCCGATCGATTTCTGGGGAGAATGCATACAAACGGCGGCATATTTAATCAACCGGACACCCTCGTCTCTTTTAGGGGGGGTTACGCCATACGAAAAACTTTATGGAAGGGCCCCTGCACTGACTCATATTCGCATTTTTGGTTGCAGATGTTATGTACATAATTTGAAGAGAGATGGGGATAAATTTGCGCCCAAAAGTATTCCTGGAATATTTTTGGGTTATCCACAAGGAAAGAAGAGATGGCATGTATATTTTCCTGACACTGGGAAAATAAGCGTATCGCGAGATGTTGTGTTTTGTGAAAACATATTTCCTTATTTGATGACTACAGGTGAAACATTAGAAGACGATGGATCAAGTAGTCCCGCTCCGGCTGATCATTATGATGATGATGATGAAGTAATGGCGGAGGAGCAGCTGGACCGTCCTCAGAGGAACGGTCAGCCGGAAGAAGGCGGAAAAGCAGCTGAGCTACCGGCGGTCGACCCGATGGACTGTTCTGATGTCCACGGTCGACCGTCATCGAGGCAGAAAGGTGGAACCCTGGGAGATCAGCCAACGGTCGACTCGGTGGACCGTTCGGAGAGACACAGTGGACCGTTCGAGGGGCAGAGAGACAGACTTCAGGGAGATGCGGAAACGGTCGACCGTGATGACAACAACGGTCGACCGTCCCCAAGGCAGAAAGGAGGCAGTGAGGAACCATCAAAGACGGTCGACCCCGTGGACCGTTCCACGGATGGCGATCGACCGTCCTCATCCCAGCAAACAACAGAAACCTTGGGGCGTGGTCAACGGGAAAGGAGGCCAAATGTGAGACTTGCGGACTATGTCACACATGTGGCCGGTCCACTTACTGACAGAAAGTGCAAATATTCGCTCTCCTCCTATGTTACTTATGAGAAGTTTTCTGAGAAACATAAGTGTTTTCTCATGGCACTTGATAAAGACATCGAGCCCAGAAACTTCAAACAAGCATTCCGGGATGAGCGATGGAGGAAGGCCATGCGAGAAGAAATTGATGCTCTGGAGGCTAATGCGACGTGGTCTCTTGTTCCTCCTTCGCGTCATAAAAAGGCTCTTGGGTGCAAATGGGTGTATAAAATCAAACGCAAATCTGATGGTAGCGTGGAAAGATACAAGGCTAGGCTTGTTATACTCGGTAATCACTAGGTTGAAGGCATTGATTACAAAGAAACATTTGCACCTGTAGTCAAGTTGACTACTGTGAGAACACTTTTGGCAGTTGCGGCGGTCAAAGGGTGGAAATTGCACCAGATGGATGTTCACAATGCATTCCTACATGGAGATCTGCACGATGAGGTGTATATGAGGTTGCCGCCTGGCTTCTCGAGTTCGTCTGATATGGTGTGTAAACTCAAGAAGTCCCTGTATGGCTTGAAACAGGCTCCACGATGTTGGTTTGCAAAATTATCGGGAGCATTACGAAGATATGGATTTGTGCAGTCCGTCTCCGATTACTCCTTATTCTCTTTCGTTGGAAAGAAAGGAGTGATTCATGTTCTAGTTTATGTAGATGACTTGATCATTGCTGGTGATAGCACAGAGATGATATGCAAATTCAAGGATTATTTGGCAGATTGTTTTCGTATGAAGGATTTGGGGACTTTGAAGTTCTTTCTTGGCATCGAGGTAGCACGGAGCACATCTGGAATTTTTCTTTGTCAAAGAAAATATGCTTTAGACATCATTACTGAGGCAGGGTTGTTGGGCGCCAGGCCATTGGGTGCCCCAGTGGAGCCCAATAATCATCTGGCTCGTTCTCAAGCCCCAGTTCTTGCAGACCCAGAACCTTATCGACGATTGGTAGGACGATTGGTCTATCTTTCTGTTACACGACCAGAGCTTTCTTATGCTGTGCATACTTTAGCACAATTTCTGAAGGAACCAAGGGAGGATCAATGGACTGCGGCCCTTGGGGTAATTCGTTATCTAAAAGAATGTCCTGGAAAGGGCATTTTCCTTTCTGCAGATGGTAGCCTTCAGCTTACCGGGTGGTGTGATTCGGACTGGGCAGCATGCCCTTTGACACGGCGGTCGCTGACAGGATGGTTTGTACAACTTGGCGGGTCGCCGGTCTCATGGAAGACAAAGAAGCAGACAACAGTGGCACGTTCGTCTGCTGAAGCTGAGTACAAGGCTCTTGCTGTTCTTACTTGTGAGTTGAAGTGGTTGAAGAATTTATTGCGATGTTTGGGAGTAGAGCATACGGACTCTATGACGGTTCGCTGTGATAGTACCGCGGCACTCCACATTGCCGCTAATCCAGTTTTTCACAAACGAACGAAGCATATTGAGATAGATTGTAATTTCGTTCGTGATGAGTTATTACGCGGAGAGATTCGTGCTCTTCATGTTCCTACTATGCACCAGCTTGTGGATATTCACACGAAGGCTCTTGGGAAGTCACGACTGGAGTTTCTCATACCCAAGTTGGGCATTACTTCGTTACATGCTCCAACTTGAGGGGGGGTGTAAAAGGAAAGAGAAGATTGAGAAGATTTGGGAGATATTTTCGTATCTATTATTTTAGTAGTTTCCTTGTATACTGATGATTTAGTTTCCTTGTATAGAGATGATTTAGTTTCCTTTATTATCTAGGACTCTACACTATATATGTAACACATGAATGTATATGGACACACAGAAATAATACGAGTAATTTTCCTCCTAAGCAATCCTTTCAGTTTCTTAGATATGACTTCTCTATCTTTGAGTAAGAGTAAGATCAGCGTACACATACCCTCATCAGGCCTTACTCTTTGTGAGATCATACTGTGTTGCTGTGAATAGTTTTTAGGAGAGGAATATAACCTCGGGAGAAATGAAACTTTGGGGTTTTATTATAATCTTTTGATACTTATATCAAAATTTTATTCGTTAAAAAGTTCTCTTTGTGCAATTTAATTAGTTCAAATATGATTTTGTTAGTTATATTTGATCTGATACTAGTTAAATTTAATTTAGATTTGATTGTAACAAGGATAGTTAATACTCTAACAATATGAATAAATTGAAGATAACATAGTCTAAATCGCCATTATTTTGTTTAGAGGTGGAACTCCTGTGCCGGATTTCCAAGGAATAAATTTCCTTCTAAACTTGAATTGTGATCTTTTATACACAATTAACACTTCTTCCAAATCAATAAGAAATTACTCTTTAATACTCCTTCGGTTCCAAAAAAAAAAAAGCCTACTACTAATTTAATTTGACACAATGTTTAAGAAAAATAAAATTGTATGATTGAAAAATGGCGAGCAACAAAAAATGGCCAAATAGCTCTGATGCTTCCTGTGGTTTGAAATTTGTATTCTGAATATATTTGGCAAACTCGCGAATTAAATAGCCTTGTATTGAATTCGTATTCGACAAGGAATTGAGTATTTATTCAGATCGTATTCGAAATCAGATTCAAAAATTTCGAATACGAATCACTTAATTCTAATATGAATCGCGTATTGAATAAAAAATATTTAATTCATTTACAACCCCACTTCGTAGTATTTTTATTGTATTTCCTCCCGTTCGCAACTAGATTACAATTTTTGATTTACGAGGTAAGACCTTTTATTTTTAAACTTATTTTATTTAAAAATTGGTATAAGAATAAAAAATAAAAGGTATATATTTAAAAGTTACGTCAAAAGTTTTATGGAATAGCAAACAAGAGTTACAATAAAATTTTATTTTATGAAATAATCAATGAAAAAACATATATGAGTATACATAAACAAAAAAGTCAAAAATAGTCGATAGGCAAAACATCTTTTTTTGGGCATGTTGTGGGTTTTTAAATATAAATCACTCTAAACAAGACTAAAACATAGAAAAAGTATTAAAATAGAACTTTCATATTTTTATTCTCAAAATAGGAGTTCGTAATGTTAATGCATTTTAACTTCTATTTTGGGAATAAAAAACATGAAAGTCAAATTTTGATATATTTTCAATGTTCTAATTCTACTTTAGTTTTTTTCCCCTTTTTTAATTCTACATTTGATGTCTTATAAATTTTAAACTTAGACTTCGAAATTTATTATTTATTACGGAGTACTATATAAACCATCATCAGGGTGAATTGGGTTCAAACAAGAAGGGATTCCAAGGTCAACAGAAGGATTCTGCTGAGCATTATAAAGAGGGCGTATTGTTTTTAGAAATACGGTGTGGGTAAGGAAGCATTATGGAGTATATAATTATATATGGCTATATGGGGTAAATTTCACCAATGGTACCTGAACTTTAGCTGGAATTTCGAAGTGGTACCTGAACTTCAAATCCTTTCAAATAAATCCCTGGACTTACACAATCCTTTCACTAATGAACCATTAGCCCGTTTCTAGGTTAACTTACGATCATTTGGGCCAAATTCGAATTTTATATATTTTAAAATTTTCAATTTGACCCCATTTCTTCTATTCTTTTCTTCCACGGCCCGCCGCCGCCGCCCGCCGGTCAAAGTCGCCGGAAAATGAACTTTGTCCGATTCTGGCGGGACCAATGTCATTCTCTTCGTCTTGAGACGAGGATCAATAATATCCAAATCATTTTGTCTAATTTGGCCTGTAACTTCTCGAATCTGAATTTTTCTACTCGAAAAAACCCTAAAATTCGAAATTGGGTCCAAAATTGGGGGTTTTGCAAATCGTCATCAAATCATGCAATTGAGGGGTCTTTGGAGGTTGCCTTGATGCCACGACCACATTGGAGTGGATTCCCGCCGTCAATTTCACCGAAGTTGGCCGGAAAACGCTTCGACCCGCCGGAAATCGCCGGCGGGTCGGAGTGTTTTCCGGCTAAATCCGGCGAAATTGACGGCGGGCTTCCACTCCAATGTGGTCGTGGAATCAGGGCGACCTTCAAGGACCCCTCAATTGCAAGATTTGATGACGATTTGCAAAACCCCCAATTTTGGACCCAATTTCGAATTTTAGGGTTTTTCCGAGTAGAAAAATTCAGATTCGAGAAGTTACAGGCCAAATTAGACAAAATGGTTTGGATATTATTGATCCTCGTCTCAAGACAAAGAGAATGACATTGGTCCCACCGGAATCGGACAAAGTTCATTTTCCGGCGACTTTGACCGGCGGGCGGCGGCGGCGGGGCTTGGAAGAAAAGAAAAGAAGAAATGGGGTCAAATTAAAAATTTTAAAATATATAAAATTCGAATTTGGCCCAAATGACCGGAAGTTAACCTAGAAACGGGCTAATGGTTCATTAGTGAAAGGATTGTGTAAGTTCAGGGATTTATTTGAAAGGATTTGAAGTTCAGGTACCACTTCAAAATTCCAGCTAAAGTTCAGGTACCATTGGTGAAATTTACCCTGGCTATATGTGCCCTTGAAGCTTTGAAAGTTTCGTTCTTTCTTTTTATTTTTAATTATAGTGTTTGAAAAAAAAGGGGGATGAATATATGAATTTTTTGGTAATGCATTGCCCTTTACATAATGGGATTATTTGACAGTAGTTTCAGCATTTAGCTTTAATATTTGAAAAAAAATTATTTAATAATAGTATTAAACTTTAACATTTTGAAAAAGGAACCTTGGAGTTGAGGGTGCATGCTTCAAATCAAGGGCGGATGCATTCAATAGGAGTTGGGGGCATATGCCCCCTACTATTTTTTTTTAATTACGTAAATTATTAATTTTATTTTAAATATTAGATATATATGCCCCCAACAAAAATTAGGGGGACTCCATCTAAGTAGGCTAAGTATAAATTTTTTATTTAATTTTTTAATAAAGTTTATTTTATTACATATAATTAATTATTTATGAAATAAAATTTCACATTACCTATTAAAAATGTTTTACATTCAATAAATGTTTAAAATAAAATTCTTTATTTTTTTGTCATTTCATATTTAAAAAATTTGGGGGCGCTGCTCTCGGACTCCCAATTAATGGTGCTCCCATCTAGTTCTATTTATGGATCTGTCACTGGCTTTAACTGGGGTCAAGCAGGTTACAGATCATCTGAATGCAATAAAAAGAGCAACTATAATACGGGATATTACATCTCACATGACTAATTGCTCTCAACTCAATTAGGATTAGTCTAATCAAGTTTAGTGCAATTAGATTAAGTTCAATTCACCTAGACTAGAGTAGGGCTGGGTCGGGAAAACTGAAAACCGAAAACCGAACCGAAATCAATCGAAACGAGCTAGAAAAAAAACCGAACCGAAAAAACCGAAACCGAATGTAGAAAAACCGAACCGAACCGTTATTGTTTGATTCCGTTTTGGTTTTTACTTTGAAAAATCAAACCGAACCGAATAAACCGAACTTATTTATATGCTTCATTTTATTTATATGGGTATATGTGATATGTATAAAAATCATATAAACAAAAATGCAAATAAATTACTAGTCGATTAAAGTTTTTTCTTAACTATTAATTAAACATTTTAACCATATTATAACTTTAAAAAAATCTAAGAATATAAACACCAATAACTAATCCTAATATAGAATTATATAACATTAAAAATTAAAATGAGTAGTTAACATATTTACATAAAAACCTTTGATGTTATAATGAAAATGAAAGTATTATATAAAAAAAATACAAATTCTCTGCAATTGATTTTACATACGATATCTTTATGATTATTTAGAATCTTCTACATGATTGTTAGACACTTGACACATATTTTGTATGTAAAATTGAACCGATGAGAACACTAACCTTCTGTTCGGTTTTTTGTGTGTGTAAAAATCAAGCAAAAAAACCTAACACAAACTTACGTATTGTTATTGCTTCGTCGGGTTAGTATTTATACAATTTTTAATGCTTATAAATATTTACTTTTATAAACTGAAAAAACCGAAAAAAACCAAGATAAAAACCGCATAAAACCGAACCGAATAACCAACGGTTTACATATTTTTTATGCAAAACCGAACCGAACCGCCAACTTACCTTCCGTTTTGTCTTTGGTTTTGGGTAAAAACCGAACCGCCAAAACCGAACCCACCCCTAACCTAGAGTGTAAAATAACTTAAAAACTTTTTGTTGTACTAGGAGAAGTGCATGTGTTACTCGCATGAGTCATGACAATCAAGTAATATACGACATGAGTAATTAGTTGAAAAAAAAGTAAGTGTACCCTAATTAGTTTATACTATTAAAAAATACGGAGTAATCTTTTTCAAATACTAACCATGAATCTTATTGATTAAAATTAAGCATGTTTTGTAAAAAAAAGTATTTACTCTATTCTAATTTAATTTGTCCGTTTTTAAAGTTGTTTGACTAAAACTATTTCCAATTCAAACTATTTAAAAATTGGTGTGGAATAAAAAAAAATACTCAAGTATATTTAAAATTACTCTATCGTCTCAATTAATATTACCTATTTTGATATACGATCTTTGACTGAAATTATTTTTAAATAATTTATATGAAAAATGGTGTAGAATTTAAAAAATAAAAATTATATATATTAAAATACTATATCAAAAGATATACAAAACTAGTGGTGACATGACTATTTTATATTAGCAAATGACTATCGAGAGAAGAAAAAGAAAGTGAATGAAATTTGACTCTATAATTCTTTGAATAATAAACAAGAAATATAATTTGAGACAGAGTGAGTAGCATATAAAATTATACGGAGTGCAAAATAATAAGGGATATGCATATATTATTTTATACACATTGTCTTTCTCCATTCATATTATTATAAAGATGACGTCAAGGTTGACACTACTAATATTTCATAGGTAATAATATCTCATCGACAATTATTGTCGGTTTGAAAATAGCCTGATAGTGTCAATCTTAGTATCAAAGTTCATCAGCGGCTAGAATTTTTTTTGAGGTACATATTTTTGGGCTTGAATAACTTGTGGACTTTTGAACTATACCTATGATTCTATGATACATAATACTTCCCCCGTTCCATATTAGATTATACTCCCTCCGTCCCCCATAGATCTTCCCAATAGCTCTTTTTCTTTGTCCGCAATAGTTCTTCTCATTTCATTTTTTAACAATTAAAATACCACAACTACCCCCACTTACTTTATTTATTACACCCCACCCACACCATTTAATACACTCCACCCATTTTTCATTAAGGGTATTATGGTAAACTTTTACTTTTTTTCAACTCTCCTTAAAAACCACCAAAAGTTAAAATGAGAACATCTTAAAGGGACGGAGGGAGTAATTTCTTATTTAGGAGATAAAATCTTACATTTTAAAATTTGATTTATTTAAAAATAGGTATAGGAATAATTAATACTCTCCTCGTCTAACAATAAATTTCTCATTTTTAACATGCAAAATCTGATCTTTTTTAAATTGACTTTATTTATAAATTAATACTCCTTCCGTCCAAGTGTATTCTGCTTACCATTTATTAGGTGAATTTATTTTAGAGATAGGATCCAGAACCTAAGACTTTTGACTCTTATCGAGGATATGATCTTATAAAAGATTATTTAGAGATTTAGGTTTAAGGTACTTGGATAGGCATGTTGGACTGGATGATAATTTTTCCATTTGTTGTTGTATGCATTGTTCTTGTGTGTTTTATGCTTGTTGTGCTTCTTTGTTATTTTTAATTATCCTGTGTTGTTTTTGTGTTCTATACTTTTTCTACTTTATGTGCCTACGTTTGTGCTATCTATGTTATCACTTATCCGTGTTACTGGATCAGAAGTTTTTTTAGAAATGACTTCTCTACTTTCGAGTAGGAGTAAGATCGGCATACACATACCCTCCTTAGACCTTAGTCTTTGTGACCTTACTCTTTCTTCGTGAGATCCTACTGTGTTGTGAATTGTTTTTAGAAATATTGGGAGGGGAAGAAATAAATTCTTTCTTAATTAGTTGTATAAACCTGGGAATATAACCTCGGGAGAAATGAAACTTTGGGGTTTTATTATAATATTTTGATACTTATATCAAAATTTTACACGTTAAAAAGTTCTCTTCGTGCGATTTAATTAGTTCTAAAATGATTTTGTTCAAGTTATATTTGATCTGATACTAGTTAAATTTAATTTAGATTTGATTGTAATAAAGATAGTTAATACTCCAACAATATGAATAAATTGAAGAAAACACAATATGAATAAATTGAAGAAAACATAGTCTAAATCGCCATTATTTTGTTTAGAGGTGAACTCTTATGCCGGATTTCCAAGGAATAAATTTCCTTCTAAACTTAAATTGTGATCATTTATACACAATTAACACACCTTCCAAATCAATAAGAAATTACTCTTTTATACTCCTGTTCAAAAAAAAAAAGCCTACTAATTTAATTTGACACAAAAAATTGATATATATTGCTGAAATTCCAAAGCTAAAATGATCCTATAAAAGGTGCCTTGTAAAACAGGCTGAAAGAGTTCGAATTCACGAATTAGTCGAACATAAAATTAAGCCCTCAATGGTAAAATCAATCGCATAAAAGAGCCCCAAGTTGTGGTTGAATTTTGGCCCACATTATATGAATCTCCTACAACTGTGTGTGAATCAAAATCACTTGACCATGAACAACAACAATCAGGTGATTCAAGGGAGAAATGACAATACTGCCCCTCCGTGTATTATCGGAGAATTGAATCTATAGAAGTAAAAGTAGCCAAACTACCCAATGGCTAGGTATGGTTGACAACTAACAGACCAAAACTGACATATATTGCTTAAATGTCATAGAAGTATAACCTACACTGGCCACGACGAGCCTTTCGAGAGGACTAAAAAGCAAAGTGAGCATACCAATGATTCGGGTTATGAGGAGGATGAGCATGTAGGCGGCGGGGATGAATCGGTCACACATGATGATGTTGACTGGTCAATACTTGCTTGTGGCAGATACATGTAGGCCGCCACAGAAGCAGCAATGATGGCTGAAAATCCAATGCCGCTCCATACCCACTTCTGTTGAGTCCTCTTCCTCTGTCTTCGTTTTCTCCCTGCATCTATACATGGTTTAAATGTCATTAATAAATCACAGGTGCAATATATAGGAAAGAATCATCCTTGTTTTGTGGATTGATAGGATTAGGAATGACAACAAGTCGGGATAAATACAGTCCAGTGTCATTGTAAAAAAAACTCTAATGATATTTGGGACAGGTATGGGAATTTTTTTGCAGTTGTTAACAGGGTTTGGGTTTAGCATTGTAGGGTACCCACTTCTTGAAGGTAGGAATCATACAAATTAAGTTAATAACCACTATATATTAATATGCAAAACTACTAGGTCTTAAAAATTAATATACAAGTAAACTACTGAACCCTATTTATACTTATGTGCAGACGTTTTGAATTTTTATTCCCAATAAGTCGGAACTGATCACTCCTGTTCCTAAACTTTTTCCAATTGATTTTTGGTCCCCTCATAGATAGTTCTTCCTAATTCCAATATCCAAGGAAAGAATTGCATGGTTGATATTGATAATTTCTACATAGATCTCAACTTTGTCTTTCTTAATTCGCATTGCACAAATAAACAAGAACATTTAAGAACATATGGAGTATTGACTGTTGACTGTCTACTTATCTGGATCTTGGAAATAGGAGGGATTTAAACTGGCATTTGTCAAATGGAATAAGTTGAGAACAATAATGGAACAATGACCACATTTGAAAATCTCAGTCAATGACCACATTTGTTGCCATTACTGTAGTATTACAATGGGCATGCTGTTCTAAATAGGGTATTTCCGGGTTATCTAGTATTACAATGGGCATGCTGTTCTAAATAGGTTGGGGATGATAAATGCTAAGCAAATAGACCACATTTGTTGCCATTACTGTATGTCATCTTAGAGTCAACAGTAAAAATTGAATGACACTGTCCTCATACACACATAGAGCAATAAAACAAGAGAATAGAAAGCTCACCAACAATTTCTTGATTCCTTTGAGACATCTCGTGATTAACTGCTTTGTAGTATTGTAACCTGTCCCTCAGCCGGGAGATCTCCTGGTTTTTGGTTTCAAGCATTGCTGCTAAAGCATCTTCAGATTCAGCACGAGCTTCACCTTTACCTATTGCCTCAGCAACATACCGAGCAACAGCTAATTCTTGAACAGCCTGATTGATTGAGAAATTCCCAAATTCAAGTCCAAAAATGACATCAGAAGGTGAAGGAAGTGTTAAGCCTTCCTGATATAGAGTGTTGCGGATTCTAAGCCAATGGTTCTGCATCAACGCAAGAGCATCTTCTGCAGCCTTTCTCTTTTCTGCTTCTTCAATGAGCTTAAGCCTTAAGGTATGTAGTTCTGATAATATAGTAGCACCGTAAAGAGATGCATTTGAAGCAGACCCCTCAGATGAGAACTCTGTAGATAACAATTAACAATGATAATCAGTAGACAGTAATCACAAAAAGTTAATTGTTAAAAAATGCAGGGAAGAAGATTTATCTTCAGAGTTGGTGTCAGGCGTGTCATTTGACAGTTACCAATAGCAATCAAAGGTCACCATAGCTAATTTATTTTGAACTGGATAGCGTCCAATAATCTCTTTGCCAAAAAACCCATAAACTTATTATGCAAGGGAAAACTTTTTCAATAATATTTACCAGACAATATAGACTTAGGCAATGGCAAAACAATTTTTTAGTGTTGTGGTATCAATTTCGCAGCACACGCCACACGGGAGTTCACAAAAGAGCTATTCAATGTCATTGATCAAACAGTTTGATTCAAACACAAACAAAAATTGTTATTTTATCCATACAGCTTCCTTACATATTATCATAGCACCAATAAACAGTCCAATAATTTCAGTATAACAAACAAACATGGAATTACATGTCAAAGTAAGAAGAAAAAGTTTACCTTCATTAGCATCAAAGAAATCCCCTTGAGCAGACAACATGCTGTGGCAATCAAGTCCTCTAAACTCACTAGCACTTCCAACACTGGAGACATCGCAGGCGGGATCTAGAAACTCTTCACCTCCGCCCTCCAATCCCTTGATTCCATCTCCTGTGACCTCCGTATCCCCCTCAATTTTATCCCTGACCAAAACCTCCTCCTGCGGGTCATACCTCCCCCGAGAATTCAATCCGGCAGCATCATTCTCGGTCTCCCCACATTCCTTCCCTTCAGGAACGGAAAATCCATCGATTTTTCGATTGGCAACATGTTCCCTCCCGCGCCGCTTGTGATTAACAACATAAGGAGAAGGAGAGAGTGTTCCGGCGGAAACCTCCGGGATGGGAGCTGGTTCCGGAGTTATATACAGAGCCGGAGATATGTAAATATGATTGGCAGACGGAGGATTCAAATCATCGACCCCCTCCCTCCGAGCACCATCACGCACGCCACCGTTACAATCGATGCGGCTTCCATCACTAGACCTAGAAACTTTGAGATGCCTCGCGGCGGATTTCTCGAAATCCAATGGAGATTTGCACGAATCTCGAACGCGCGGCTCGAGAAGGTTCTCGAGCGCGATGGTCGTGAAAGTAGGCATGCTCAGTGGCGATCGGTGGCTTCGCCGGCGGCTGCTCTCAGAGTCCGGTCATACGAAGGCGGCGGAAACGGAGGCGCGGGAAGGTGAGCATATGGTGTGGGTAGGTTTCAGGCGTTTTTTGATTTGTGGGAAGTGTGAACGGGGGCCGAATTCTCCAGCGTGTTTGGAAGATATCTAGAAGAACAAGATACAAAAAATGGCCTTTAGCTTCTATATTACGAAGGAGTCCGTATATATACATCTAAAAAAAATGAAGTTTGGCTTATTCTTGAAGAACAAGATACTTTGATTATTATATGCTCCACATATTGACTTTGACAACAAGATGCAAATGATACCGTTTATTTAAGGGTGCTATTACATGGGTGTTACAATGGGTGTACTTATGCTTAACGCAAATAACATATATGTTGGAATTAAAAATGGTCCATCAGAATAAGCTCTCAGTTCAGCCGTTCTTCTTCATTTTCATCTATTCTTGTTTAGTCTCTTACTTTTCTGTTTTGGCTCCCTTACTGTTTATATATATCGTTGACTTTGTATTTTGGCAATGATGAGAAATGCAATAATGAAAATATCTTTTTCTTCCCACATCAGCTCTTCGTCTTTCCTTCTTGATGTGCAAGAGTATTGATATTCAAAATTTAACAGAGCTTCAGATTCAATACCACTGAAATTCTTCTGATTTTCATCCCTGCAATTTCTCCCGATCAATTTTTTGTTGTTTCCGATCTTGATATCTGTTTCCGATCCATTTTAGAAACGTACTTCCGATCAATTTTCGCGATGACCTCAAATCCAAATTCTGGAAATTTAGCTTCTTCAGATCCTCTCTATTTCCATCCATCCGATCGCCCTGGATTGTTGCTCGTCTCTAAGCAATTCAATGGTGAAGGCTTTGGATCCTGGAAGAAATCCATGTCGATAGCTTTATCTACTAAAAACAAGTTCGATTTTGTCAGCGGCAAAATTGCTAAACCTAACGGTGATCCTATTCGGCTAAGTCATTTGCAGAGGTGTAATGACATGGTAACTTCATGGATTCAGAATGTACTCAGCAAAGATATGGCTGATAGTGTTCTTTAGGCCAGTTCTATGATCGAGATATGAAAAGAATTGGATGAACGGTTTGGCCAGTCTAATGGTGCTATGTTGTATCAACTTCTGAAGGAAATCAATTCAACCCGTCAAGGAAATCTTGATATTGCAGCTTATTACACCAAGTTGAAGAAAAGTTGGGATGAGCTTAGTGCTATCACAAAATCCCCTGATTGCACATGTGGAGCTATCCAAGCCTTACTTAAACATGATCAGGATCAGAAACTGATTCAATACTTGATGGGGCTAAACTATGCATACACTACAACGCGTGGAAATTTGTTGATGATGAAACCTTTACCTACAGTTACTCAAGCTTACAATGGGTTGATACAGGAAGAAAAACAGAGAGAAGTTCAAGTTCCCAACCAAATTTTACCTGATCATTCTTCTCTAAATGTTGCCAAACCTGCATATAGAAATTACAATGGGATCATGAAAACTGACACTAAGAGATCCCTATTCTGTGAACATTATTACAAGAAACCTGGACATCTAGCTAATAGATGCTTCAAGCTAATTGGCTTCCCAAAGGATTTCAAGTTTACAAAAGGGAAGAATGCGTCAGCACACTCGGCCAATGTCGAGGAATCACACAAAACCATTCCCGAAACAGAGATGCATGTCAATTCTGATCTCTGCAATCAATTTTTGAAGTTTCTTTCTAATGTTCAGACCAATGGGATCAATCAAGACAATAATCAGTCTATTTCATCTGCTTTTCACGTTGTTCATCAGAACTCCATAGCTCATTCGGCTTGTTCAGGTATTTCTTTTCCTCCTTTTAATTGTTCTTCCATACATTTGTGCAACCATGTGTTTAGTCATTCTGATTATGTTTGGATTTTGGATTCTGGAGCAACTCATCACATGTGTGCTCATCTAAACCTGTTCATTGTTATTTCTTATATATCTTCTCCCCATACCGTCACTTTACCCAACAAACAACAAGTCTCAATGCTCTAACCAAGCATAGTCAACATTTTTTGCATATGGTTTCACACTTGCAAGAACATAATAATTATCAGGAGGCTAAGGAGGACCATGCATGGAAAGAAGCTATGAACAAAGAATTAGAAGCTTTAATCACCACTGGCACCTGGGTAGTTTCTGATTTGCCAAAAGGTCGCAAGCATCTTTGCTGCAAATGGGTTTATAAGTTGAAATTCAAATGTGATGGCACTCTAGAAAGACGAAAAGCCAGACTTGTTGTTCGTGGTTGTTTTCAAAAACAAGGCATAGACTATAATGAGATTTTCTCTCCTGTCGTTAAAATGACAACCATTAGAGCTCTCATTGCCACCGCTATGAAAAAGAATTGGCCCATGTATCAATTAGACGTCAATAATGCATTTCTTCATGGAGAGATTGACAAAGAGATCTATATGAAACCTCCACCCGGGATGCATCTTTTTCCTTCCCGGGTTCTTCGCCTTCAAAAATCTCTTTATGGTTTGAAACAAGCTTCACATCAATGGTATGCTAAACTGTGTGATGCGTTAAGAACAAGAGGTTATATACACTCCATGAATGACTACTCTTTGTTTACTAAACGCATGGGCACCTCCATCATCCACTTTGCTGTTTACGTAGATGATATTCTCATTACTGGAAATCATGCAGAAGAGATTATTCAAGTGAAGGCATGTTTTGATGCTAGTTTCAGGATCAAACATTTAGGATCTTTGAATTATTTTCTGGGTCTGGAAGTCATCTAGGAACCTCAAGGCGTCATTCTCACTCAAAGAAAATTTGCTCTTAATCTTTTGAAGGAGTTTGATTGTCTGGATTCTTCTTCAGCTGGATTCTTCTTCAGCTGTATGCCCTTTAGAAACCAATCTCAAACCCACACCTAACGATGGGCCTCATGTTTCTGATCCTACTCTTTACAGATGACTAGTGGGGAAACTAAATTTCCTCACTCACACACGACCTGATTTGGCTTACACCGTGCAATTCCTAAGTCAGTTCATGAGTGATCTAAGAGAGCCACATTGGGATGCCTCCATTCACACTCTACGCTACATCAATCGCGGTCCTTCCCAGGGTTTACTTTTGTAACATCCTGAAAACCAGCCTAGAAGTTAATCGATAATTAAATAAATAAGAACGATTTATTTACGAAAATCTATTCTTTTAAAGAATTAAAATATACTTTAGAAATTCTAATCGTCTAAATATAACGAAATTAATTTGATTATATTTGTAAAGGTTAAAAGTGAAAGACTGATCGGTGCTAATTAATCAAAAGAATTAAGACGGACCAAGTGAAACTGGTAAATGCTTGTTGATTAGTTATAAAAATTATATTGTTGGGTAGAGATCGACGAATCGAACCCAACGATGCGAATGGATTTCAATTCGGAGCAAGTTAACTCGAAAAGAGTTTTTTTAATAGAGCACAAAACCTAGGTATATTGGTATCAGAGCTAAGGCTCTCAAAAACCTAGCCTCTCTTTTTTTCCGACCGCCGCCCATCATGGCAGCCCCGTCGGATCCTTTGGCGTCCTTACCCTCCGGAGTAAAACTTTTGCTTCGGAGTCTCCACAACTTAATCCCAGAAAAACTCACCGAAACAAATTATCCGGCATGGTCTCTCAATGTCCAGACAGCTCTTTCAGCTAATCTCCTCCTTGGATGGATTGATGGTCATGAAGCAGCCCCGGCGCCAACTATCTCCAAAAACGATAAAACCGTCCCTAATCCTGAGTATACCTCCTGGACCATCGTTGACACACGGATCCGCGCCTGCCTCCTAGCGGTCATCAGCCCCTCCGTTCACAAACATGCTCGCGGCTTCACCACATCTGCTGCCCTCTGGGATGCTTTGGCCGCACGGTACAACTCCGTGTCCACCGCTCATGTTTATCAGCTTCGGGCACAAACTCCACACTCTTCGTAAAGGTACCAAAACTATGACACAATACCTTGATGATGTGGCAACTATTCTCTCGGATCTCGATGCCTTGAAAGAAGAGATCCCTGAACGTGATGTGGTGAATGCTGTTATTCGTGGTCTCCCCACCGAATACTCATCCTTTAAGCAAAACATTCGCATGAACAATACCAACATTTCGTTAAATCAGCTTTCTGGATGGCTGATCTCCGAAGAAATAAACCTGGAGATGGAGAATAAACTCA
>OOIL02000116.1:590458-605845 GCA_900332095.2 Cuscuta campestris
AAATCACTATATGGTCTCAAACAGGCACCCCGTGCATGGTACACACGCCTCTCCTCTTTTTTGCAGGGCCTTGGATTCAAGTGCTGCATTCATGATACCAGCTTGTTCACCAGACACTGCTCTCGTGGGACTATTGTTGTCCTTGTCTATGTTGATGATATTGTTCTCACTGGCAGCTCTTCTACTCTCATCTCAGAAGTTACTCAGGCCATGCATCGTGACTTCAAGCTCAAAGAACTTGGACCTCTTCATTACTTCCTTGGTATTGAGGTTCAGCGCACGCAAGATTCTATACTTCTCCATCAATCCAAATATGCCCGTGATCTTCTACGCCGAGCTGGGATGTCCGACTGTCATCCGGCTATTACTCCTATGGCTACGAGACCTATCACTAAGCCTTCGTTGCCTTTCAAGGATATTTCTCATTTTCAAAGCATTGTTGGCGGTTTACATTACTTGGCTGTCACTCGTCCAGACATTCAGTATGCTGTTAATCGAGTGTCTCAGACTATGCACAACCCCACTGAGCAGGACTATCATGCCTTGCAACGCGTTCTGCGCTATCTCAAAGGCACTTTGAATCATGGTCTTCTTTTTCGCAAGGGGGGATTCGACCTATCTGTCTACTCTGACTCTGACTGGGCCAATGATAAAGATGATCGCAAGTCTACCACGGGCTACATACTCCTACTTGGTCCTAATATCATCTCTTGGTGCACAAAAAAGCAAACTCGTGTTTCTAGATTATCCACTGAAGTTGAATATCGAGCTATGGCTGCAGGGGTTGCAGAAGCTATGTGGCTTCGATATATCACTGATGCGCTGGGTATTCCTCCGTCCAAACCGAAGTTATACTGTGACAATGAGTCGACTATTTGTGTCACCAAAAATCCGGTTCTTCATGATCGTATGAAGCATGTGGGCACAGACTGTCACTTTGTACGAGATGAGGTTATGGCAGGCACTATGACTCCACATCATGTTTCCTCCTCAGAGCAGCTAGCAGACATTCTTACCAAACCACTTCCGCCAGTTCCTTTTGAGTACTTATGTTCCAAGCTGCCCCTCGTCTCCGTTGATCAGCTTGCGGGGGGATATTAGGAAGTATAATTAAATTAGGATACTTCTTTCCTTTCCTACTAGGATTATTCTTTCCTTTCCTACTTGTACTTTGATTACTCTTGTATTCCCTATATATAGGGCCATATCTCTCAATATTCAATAAGCCAAGTTATTATCAAATTGTATCAGGGGATAATAGGATGTCCCAGATGAAGCACATTGATAATATTCCTTATACCCCTGGGAAAATCAAGTACAATCGAACTAGCTCAATTCTTCCCTGGCCAAGCTGACCTTCTGGTCATTTCTCTACTTGGGGTTGATCTATGTTTTGTTCTCCGGATCACCTTCTTCCTATTCGTCTTCTACTTCCTCCGGACCTTCGGATCTCTCCAGGAGGTCTCTGAGGACCACCTCCTACGGTGGCCCGGAATGGGAGAAGAAGATTAGGGCCTCTGCTAAGGTTAGATCAAGAAATGAGATTTGTGTTTTGGTTATCAGGGCTGCCGTGTTTATTGGGATCCACGTCTCCGCTGCCCTCAAAAGGGCGTGGAGACGGCGTCTTGGGCCTGGATGTGTTCAATGATTACTATGACCCTCCGGCGTCCACATTGTGGAAGGGGACATCAACGATTCTGCCCTCTTCATGAAGCTCTCTGGCATTGTTTAGCTCACACACGTGATGCATTTCGCAGCTCAAGCTGGCGTCCAGTATGCTATGCAAAACCCTAGCTCATATGTTCACAGCAACATTGCGGCCTTTGTTAGCCAGCCTTCTAGAGGTTTGCAAGAGTGTCGATCCTCAGCCTACTATAGTCTGTGCATCCTCTGATACAAATTATCTTGAGAGGTTGTTTCACGAGACACCCAATTCAAAACACAAAAGAATCCATAAAGAAAACAATAAGTAAACGAAAATAAAATTGGCAAAAGAAAGAGAGGAGCAGAAAAGATCCAGCTAAATATAACAAACTAAAGCACCAAGTCTTACACAGGAGTGTATTACACCCAAGGCCTACCTACCATCCTAATCCTCTACTCCACTCTAGACTCATATTAGACCATATTCGCCATGGATAAATGTTCTTAATATCCCTATTGCCCCTCTTAACATCTTTTATTTGGTTAGTGTAATACTCAAAAGTAGTACGGAGATACTACAATATAGAATTTAAGTACAGGCTCTCCTTATCTTCAGAAGATAAATAACAAATGCCAAAGGTGAAAGGTATATGGAAGGGATTTGACAGCAATGAATATGGATCTTCAGGCTATGATAATTCTGGTGAAAAGGTTGAAGCCAATAGTTTAAAGCGTAGAAAGATCACAAAAAAACATCTTTGTGAGATTAATGATCTCAAGTAAGAAGTAACGTCCAAAAGTGAGATATGTATAGGTACAAGTTCAAATCATAGGTAATTGCATAAAATTTATAAATCTCATTCGCAATTTTATTGTGATACAGATGCTATACTTGAAACTCTTATTCTTTTTCTTGCTTAGAGATATTTTTGTTGTTGTGGCTAATAGTCTACTCTCACTTTCATCCATTTAAGTCAATCGAGTTAAATACATTTTGTTGCAGGCTTGGACAAAACTTCAAATATGTATAAAGTTGGCAAAGGAACTACTGATATCCTGCCCGAGTTCTTGAATTTGTACGACGACACCAGAGGCCATATCATTTTTCTGAAAAAAGTGGTCATATCAATTAATATCAAGGAAAACTGAAAGATCTCAAAGTTGGACATATTCCATATTCAAAGTCTCTTAACTCTATTGATGGCATCATCAGCCTTGACCGCCTTTATTAGCTGCGAAAAGGTATTCTCATTAGCATTTAAAATACTCCGTAGAACTCTTTCATCACATACATTAGCATATATTTACACGACTTCTAAATAAATATATTAGCTTCGGGCTATTAGTGTAAGACTGTAAGCATATATCTGATGAAGGTGATTGAGTGCTAAAAAAGGAAATTCGCCTTTCAACAAAACTAATGTCGTTCTCTCCCTTCTCCGGGCACTTGCATATGCCTGATCGTGCTTTTTTTTGCCACTTTTGTCTTTTTGAATATTCACAAAACCGCTTTAAAAGTGCCACTTTCACATGCAACTTCATATTTACATTTTTGTATGGAAACTTACACGGGACGTTACAAATGCACCATTTATAATACTAGAACATAAAAGCTATTTCACAATCTTTTTGTAAACACAAACTCTATATGCATTATCTATTAAAAGACTTAGATCATCTATGTCAAGTTTGGGCACCACTCGCACAACGTGCGTCTAAAGCTAGTAAATAAAATTCTCGCCCTAAGCCCCGCACTGTTCTTCCTTCTTCGATCGAGACCTGCGTTACAGCCGCCTCTCCCTTCTTCTTCGCCAATTGAACAGCAGTGGCGCGCATGGAGATATCGACGACCGGCGACGCCACAACAGTAGGCTCGAGGGAGGCGGCGAGCAGACCTGACTTGGCCCCTCCCTGATTCCGGCGTGGGTGGCAGCAGCGACGGCGACCTCCGCAGGTTCTGGCGATCTGCCACTGCGACGACGTGGACTCAATCCGACGGTGACCGCCACAGTCCGACGAGTTGTGCCTGCGACGGAAGCGGCAGATCTGGTGTAGCTCCACCTCTGTTCCGGCGACTCCCTCCGGCAACGAGTGTAGACAGCGGGGTGAACAACGACTAGGTCCGGCGACGGTCTGAGCTGACCGGGGCAGCAACTCCGATGACTCTGACAGTAGATTGGAACCAGCGGAGGTACTCTGGCGATTGGCCTCCAGCGACCAGCGACATCTGGGCTTCGATTGGATGAGTTCGGGCAGGCTTGGGCAGCAGCGGGCTGGCCGGCGGTTATGCCCGGATGGCGTTGGGTGTTCCAGGAAGTTGTCGACGAGATCGGACATCCACGAAAGTCGTGGACAGCGGAATCGTGCTCCAGAGACGATCATTCGATAACATTCGTTGGAATGTGACGAAGGAATCGAGGTGAGTACGTGGTCATCTAACACTAAAATATGCATCTAGGTTTGAAATTCTGTTCATAATTGTTATCGTGTTTGATCTGTGTGATTTATGTGTATAATTGTTGATCATGGTTTTGGGAATTGTTGTCGTTAAATAAAAAAGGGTAGTATGCATGATTTAGGCGTTGATTGATGAATTAATGTGCTTGATAATGTTTAGAATGTTAATATGAACTCATTGGTGTTTGTTGTTATAAGATTGCTATTGGTTTGATGCTGACAAACGAAACAGGTGTAAATATAGAAAATTGTTGCGTTGGACGGTAGGCGGTACCACTGGGACGGTATCGTGCTACCGTCACACTATGTTGGTTGCTTTCGCCTCTGCCGGTAGCTGCAACCGTACGGTACCTAGGTACCAGAAGAACGGTAGGTCCTATCGCCTGGTCGGTAGTAGGCTACCGTGGCAATCCTACTGGAAGGGCTCATTTGATTCGAACATTACCCCTAATACCGTATGACCGGTACCCAGGTACTGTGAGGACGGTACCATGTACCGTGACAGGTATCGTTTGGTACATGATGCCGGGTCTGTTGTTCTGTGTCTTCGTATAAGACTGAGACGAGAGAGACGATTCGGGAGACAATTCGCTTTACTCAACATCAGTTATCGTGAACAAAACAACGAACTATCCACATCCACAATAGTATGCAAAAAGGCCATTTAACGCTAGAGATGTCGAAAGCAAAACTTGTTAATTTTATATAGATAAACAATAGACCGGGCAAAAAATAACTCGATCTATTTTGACTCGAGGCCTGACCTGAAAATAATGAGTTTTAGACAAGTTTTGCCGACCGAACCCGAAATGACCCGCTAAAAATGGGTCAAATCCAACAGAACCAAAACCCGATCTGACCGACCCGCTGATGTAAGAATATTCCAAAATCATATATTTTAATATGAAATATAATGTTATAGAAATAAGATTCTAATTATATTTCTTTGCATACTACTCGTTTTTTTGTGTATAAATTTATGTTTTCATACAAAATTTTAATGATATCGTATAATTATCTTATATTTTTCAAAATTTCTAGCTTTCTGCATATTTAATTTTTTATTCATAACATTGACAATGTGTTATAAATATTACTTAAAATTTCAAGAAAATTAATGAAACTTGTAACCCGTTGGGTCAACCCAAACCCAAGAATATTGGGTCATGAATATGTAGTTTTCAACCTGAACCCGCAGTAACCCAAACTCAAATTCAAGGTGACCAAACTAGAACACGACCTGACCGATCGGTTTGCCAGCTCTTATCAAAAACATATTTAACAGTACAATTTTTTTTAATTCAAATGATGCTTAAGCTTTATCTAGCTTGAGGACAAGAAAATTGGTGCTTAAGGTTTTATAGGATTCTCGTGAAGTTCTAATCTGATTTGAATATAGTAATATTTAAAGTTAATTTTGATTAAATCTAATCTGATCTGATTTCAATAAAAATAAGTAATACAGAATAAGTAAAAAAAAATGAGTTGAAGAGAGGACATAACCTTCCCCACTCTACCCATTCCATCTCTCCCACGCATTTTCTTCCCAAACACCGCTAACTAGAGTTCTGGCAAGCTGTCTTCTCCACTCCATTTTCCTCACATGCTCACTGACACACATTTCTTCCCGATCACCGCTAACTAGGGTTCTGGCTACCTGTCTTCTCCACTCTTTCTTCCCCACTCTACTCACTCCAACTCACTCACACGCATTTCTTCCCAAACATCGCTAACTAGGGTTCTGGCCACCTGTCTCCCTCACACACTCCTCCCCACTCTACTCCCTCCATCTCACTCGTATGCATTTCTTCCCAAACACGGCTAACTAGGGTTTCGGCCACCTGTCTCCTCCACCCTCTGTGTGCACTGCCTGACTTTCTCCCATGAGTGGCTTGCCATTGCCCAAACCCATTTTGGACGTAAACAAAAACCAGGACATTGTACATTTCAATTAGCGAGTTCCAAATCCAATTGAAGAATGGTAGCGGACAATTGGAGAGTTACGTACGATTGTAACTCAAGGCGGATACGACATTGGTGGCGCAAGAACTACATGTACAAGAAAGGAGAGATGATTTGGAGACAATTCGCGTTACTCAATATCAGTTATCCTGAAGAAAACAACAAACTATCCACATCCATGATAGTATTCAAAAAAAACATTTAACGCTAGAGGGGTCTAAAACAAAACTTGTTAATTTTATAATGATAAAAAACAGAGTAAGCAAAAAATGACTCGACCTGTTTTTGACCCGAGGCCCGACCCAAAAATATTGAGTTTTAGACAAGTTTTGCCGGTCGAACCCGAAATGACCCGCTAAAAATGGGTCAAATCCAACGGAACCCGAACCCGACCTGACTGACTTGCTAATGTAAGAATATTTCAAAATCATATATTTTAATATGAAATATAATGTTATAAAAATAAGATTCTAATTATATTTCTTTGCTTTTTTATACAAAATTTTAATAATATCGTATAATTATCTTACATTTTTCAAAATTTCTGGCTTTTTGCATATTTAATTTTTTATTAATAAATATTACTTAAAATTTCAAAAAAAGAAATGAAACTCGTTACACGTTGGGTCAACCCAAACCCGAGATAATTGAGTCACAAATATATAGTTTTCAACCTAAATCCGCAGTAATCCGAATTCAAATTCAAGGTGACCGAACCTGAACCTGACCTGACCGACCGATTTGCCAGCTCTAATCAAAAGCGTATTTAACCATAGTTTTAAAAACCGGACCGGACCGGCCGGTTCGGATCGTGAACCGGCGAACCGGTGGTCCAACCGGTTCGGTCCGGCCCATTGGACCGTAATGAGCTTCGAACCAGCCCGAACCAGTTTAAACCAGTGAGAACCGGCCGGTCAGACTGGTCCGACAAGTTTTTTTTTTTTTTTTTTGCAAATTTTTTTCCAAAACTTCACTCCATGGGGGTTTGAACCCAAAACCTCTTAACTATTTGGTTGAGTTCTTAACCATTCAACTAACGGTGCTTGTTGTTACAAATTTGTATAATTGTTTATAATATTTCATAATTAATAAAAAGATTGAATAAATATTCCTTTTCAATTTATTTTTATGAGGCATTATGATGCATAATATATCGATACTCAGTTTGTGTTTTCGTAACTATAAAAAAATTATAATAAAAAATTATCATTTAAAATAGAAAATTAAATCATTTTATTGAGTTCATATAATTATATTTAAATCAGTTTATAATATTTAATGAGAGAAATACATAAATATATACTCTCTCTCTCTCTCTCTCAGAGAGTGTGTGTGTGTATATATATATATATATATATATATATATATATATATATTTATTAATATGTTTAAACCACCGGTTCGACCAGTTGAACCACTGGTTCGACCAGTGAACCAGTACCTTGACCGGTTCGGTCACCGGTCCGGTTCTCAAAACTATGTATTTAACAGTACAATTTTTTTAAATTAAATGATGTTTAAGCTTTATCTAGCTTGAGGATAAGAAAATTGGTACTTAAGATTTTATAGGATTCTCGTAAAGTTCTGATCTAATTTGAATATAGTAATATTTAAAGTTATTTCTGATCAGGTCTAATCTAATATGATTTCAATAAGAAAAAAAACAATAAGTAAATAAAATAAGTTGAAGAGAGGACATAACCTTCCCCACTCTACTCACTCCATATCTCCAAGACTCCAACGCATTTTCTTCCCAAACAGTGCTAACTAGGGTTCTGGCAAGCTGTCTTCTCCGCTCCTTCTTCCCCACTTGCTCACTCTATCTTATCACACACATTTCTTTTCGAACACCGCTAACTAGGGTTCTGGCCACCTGTCTCCCCCACTCCTCCCCCACTCTACTCCCTCCATCTCACTCACACACATTTCTTCCCAAACACGGCTAACTAGGGTTTCGGCCACCTGTCTCCTCCACCCTCCGTGCACTGTCTGAACCCTAGTTAGCGGTGTTTGGGAAGAAATGCGTGTGAGTGAGATGGAGTGAGTAGAGTGGGGAAGGAGTGAAAAAGACAGGTAGCCAGAACTCTAGTTAGCGGTGTTCGGGAAGAAATGCGTGTGAGTGAGATGGAGTGAGCAAGTGGGGAAGGAGTGGAGAACACAGCTTGCCAGAACCTTAGTTAGCGGTGTTTGGGAAGAAAATGCGTGGTGGAGATGGAGTGAGTAGAGTGGGGAAGGTTATGTCCTCTCTTCAACTCATTTTTTTACTTATCACTTATTCTTATGTAAATCAAATAAGATTAGACCTAATCAGAAATAACTTTAAATATTACTATATTCAAATCAGATAAGAACTTCACGAGAATCCTATAAAACCTTAAGCACCAATTTTCTTTTCCTCAAGCTAGATAAAACTTAAGCATCATTTGAATAAAAAAATTGTACTGTTAAATATGTTTTTGATTAGAGCTGGCAAATCGGTCGGCTCCAGGTTCGGTCACCTTGAATTTGAGTTCGGATTACTGCGGGTTCAGGTTGAAACTAAATGTTTGTAACTCAATTATCTCGGGTGTGTGTTGATCCAACGGGCTACAAGTTTCATTTTTTTTTTTTGAAATTTTAAGTAATATTTATAACCCATTGTCAATTTTATGAATAAAAAATTAAATATGCAAAAATTTTGAAAAATAAAAGATAATTGTACGATATCATTAAAATTTTGTATGAAAACATAAATTTATACACAAAAAAACGAATAGTAAGCAAAGAAATATAATTAGAATCTTATTTTTATAACATTATATTTCATATTAAAATATATGATTTTGAAATATTCTTACATTAGCGGGTCGGTCAGGTCGGGTTCAGTTTCCGTTGGATTTGACCCATTTTTAGAGGTCATTTCGGGTTCGGTTGGCAAAACTTGTCTAAAACTCAGTATTTTCGGGCCAGGTCTCGGGTCAAAAACAGGTCGGGTCATTTTTTGCCCAGTCTATTTTTTATCATTATAAAATCAACAAGTTTTGCTTTCGACCCCTCTAGCGTTAAATGTCTTTTTTGCATACTATTATGGATGTGGATAGTTCGCTGTTTTCTTCACGATAACTGATGTTGGGTAACGTGAATTGTCTTCCGAATCCTCTCTCCTTCCTTGTGCATGTAGTTTTCGCGCCACCAATGTCGTATCCGCCTTGAGTTACAATCGTTCGTAACTCTCCAATTGTCCGCTACCATTCTTTAATTGGATTTGGAGCTCGCAAATTGAAATGTACAATGTCATCGTTAATGTCCAAAATGGGTTTGGGCAATGGTAGGCCACTCATGGGAAAGTAGAGGGTGGAGGAGACAGGTGGCCGGAACCCTAGTTAGCCGTGTTTGAGAAGAAATGCGTGCCAGTGAGATGGGGGGAGTAGAGTGGGGGAGGAGTGTGGGATATAGGTGGCCAGAACCCTAGTTAGCGGTGTTTGGGAAGAAATGCGTGTGAGTGAGATGGAGTGAGGAGAGTGGGGAAGAAGGAGTGGAGAATATAGGTAGCGAAAACCCTAGTTAGCGGTGTTTGGGAAGAAATGCGTGTGAGTGAGATGGAGTGAGCAAGTGGGGAAGAAGGAGTCCTTTTTTTACTATGGGGTCCGGATGAGATCTGTCTCGGCAACGATAAGGGTCTACATATTTCACAGATTGGTCTACCTCTCTTCCTACTTCCTCTCGATCCTTATCTTTGCGTAATGTTTTATGTGTTCCTCAGTTACCTACTAATCTCATTTCCTTGTCTCAATTATGTCAAACTAATCATGTTTCTGTTGAATTATTTCCCTCCTTTTCTGTCAAGGATTTGACCACGGGGGTTCCTCTACTTCAGGGTAAAGCTCATAATGGCGTTTACTATGCTCTTGCAGTGTCTCCACCACAAGTCAATCAACTTTCTGTCTCGGCCTTGCATCATATCTATGGTCATCCCTCCAATAAAATATTGTCTCGTATTTTAAATCATTGTAATCAAAAAGTGCCCACTGGTGCACTTGATGCATTTCATTGTACTTCCTGCCCAATTAATAAAAGTCACAAACTTCCTTTTCACAATAATTCTCTTACCAGTCAGGTTCCGCTTCAATTGATATACTCTGATGTTTTGTCTTGCAATGAGGTCTCCTCTTATGGGTATCTATATTATCTTTGTTGTTTTCCATGGCACGAAAAAGTGACACCCTCTCCATTTTTACCCATTACAAAACAATGGTGGAAAACTTCTTTAACAGAAAAATCATTTTTATTTTCTCTGATAATGGTGGAGAGTACATTAAATTGCGTCCTTTTTTGGCTCAACATGGTATTTCACATTTCACTTCTCCGCCACATACTCCTGAACATAATGGCTCTGCAGAGCGTCGTCACTGACATGTTGTTGAGACTGGTCTTGCTCTACTTCATCGCGCGTCTTTGCCTATCACGTATTGGCGGTATGCATTTCAAAGGGTTGTCTATCTCATAAACCACATGCCTACCCCTCTCCTCAATTACAAATGCCCATACACTGCCCTGTTTCATGTTGCGCCCAATTATCTCAAACTGCAACCATTCGGATGTTTATGTTATCCATGGCGACGTGCTTATAACTCAACCAAACTTCAACCCAAGTCGGTTCCCTGTATCTTTCTTGGGTACTCCACCTCTCAATCTGCCTACAAGTGTTTGGACCTCACCACTCAGCAGCTTTATCATTCTCGCCATGTTCAATTTGCTCCCAATATCTTTCCCTGTGCCACCTCTCAGTTGGTCTCTCCGTCCTCAACACCCTCTCCTCTTATCATCTTTCGTCATGACCCACCGTCTATTTCCCCTCAAGCTGACCAGCACGTTTCATCTTCCGCTCTCAATCCTCAGTCGCCAACTATCCCTAGTCGCCAACTATCCCTACCCCTGAGCCTCAACCTCACATTCCCAACCCCTCACCTCCAGCTGTTGCTAACCCTCTCCCACTTGCTGCCTCTTACCGGGCTGAGTCTGGGCAGTCCATTGTCCGCTCCCCTTCTTTGCGTCCTACTCTCCATCGTCGTCCTAATTCCCGTATCTTTAATAATGAGTTCATCACAGATACTGCCTGGATTCATGTTACCACCCACCATCCACTTCCTCCCACTCTTGAACCTAAAACCATTGTTAGGCTCTCAAAGATCCGCGTTGGCGACATGCTATGGATGAGGAGTATCAGGCATTGATCCAGAAGGGTACTTGGGAACTTGTTCCTCGTGAGACTCATCGCTCTATTGGGTGTAAGTGGGTTTTTCGAGTGAAACGCCGGGCGGATGGCTCTATTGACAGGTTTAAGGCTCGTTTGGTAGCAAAGGGGTTTCTCTAGAAAGCGGGCCGTGACTACTTTGACACGTTCAATCCAGTTATGAAGCCTGTGACTATACGTGTGGTTCTTAGTCTTGCATTGACTAATCGCTGGTCTTTACGGGAGCTTGACATCAATAGTGCTTTTCTAAATGGCAGGTTATCCGAGGAGGTTTACATGGATCAACCCCCTGGATATACTCATCCTGATTTTCCTGCTCATATTTGTCGCTTATCCTAGGTCCTTTATGGGCTCAAGCAAGCCTCTCGTACTTGGTATGAGTCTTTATCACAGTTCTTGCACAAATCGGGGTTCCACAAATCTCGTGTCGATCCATCCTTATTTGTTTATGCTCAAGCTGGTACGTTAGCCTATTTCCTTGTGTACGTTAATGACATTATTCTCACAGGTAATTCCGATGCATTTCTCGCTACCTTTGTGCAACGGCTAGCTCATCAATTTTCACTGAAGGATCTTGGCCCACTCAATCATTTTTTTGGGTGTGGAGGTAATTCCCACTTCTACAGGTTTGTTTCTGTCACAAGCTCAGTATATCACTTCCATTCTTGAAAAATCAGATCTGGCTCATGCTAAAGGCTCTCCTACTCCTATGGCGTCCAAACCTCCATTGTTTTCTGCTTCGCCATCGCAAGCCACGGTTGATCCTACCATGTATCGTCGTGTAATTGGCCGTATCCAATATTTGTCTCTCACACCCCCTGATGTTTCCTTTGTCGTTAATTGATTATCTCAACATATGCATGCTCCTACTGCGGCTCATTGGATTGCTCTCAAACGTGTTTAACACTATCTCAAGACTACACTCTTTCATGGTTTGCATCTCTCGCGCACTACGCCTATTCAGCTCACTGCCTTCTCTGATGTCGATTGGGGTGGCGTTGCTGATGGAGGCAAGTCGACTAGTGCTTATGCTCTTTATATTGGTTCGAATATTATCTCTTGGAAGTTTGCACGACAGAAAACTGTGTCTCGCTCCTCCACTGAAGCAGAATACAGAGCCCTGGCGCATGCTGTTATGGGCTCAAAATCTCCTACTCGAGCTTCATGTGCGGCCATCTTCTATGCCTCGTCTCCTTTGTGATAATCAAAGTGGCTTATATGTGTGTAAAAATCCAGTGTTTTACTCTCGCATAAAGCACTTGGCTCTAGATTACTTTTTTGTTCGTGATCTGGTCGCTCCTGCTAAACTTAGTGTTCATCATGTCCCGTCCGCGGAGCAACCGGCTGATATTCTCACTAAGCCTTTGTCTCGTCTTCCTTTTCAGAAACTTCGGTCTAAGATTGGCGTCTCTGACTCATCCTCCATCTTGCGGGGGCGTGTCAAGGATAATATCTAATATTTCTTATATTGTTTATTATTGTATTTATCTACTGCCCCATGTATAGATATAACTTATCACTTCCTAGTCAAATGCCTGATTATTAGGATCTACTCTACCTACTAAAGTGTATTAGGGTGTATATGTATGCTGTGGGTTATTAAGTAAAACATCAAAGCTTCATTTATTCATAGCACGTGAGGGCGGGGACGTGTCAGAATAAAAAAGAGAGAAATTTTTCTAAATAAGACTAAAATTTAGTGATTTTCTCAATATAGGACCATTTGTTTTTATTTCTCAATGTAGGACTATCATTATTTTATTTTACCAATAGTTGGCACGGTCAATAGTCAACTACTGGGTGACGATAGTCAGGTGGGGTCACGGGTAGTGAGCAATGACGGATCAAAAAAATTTATGTAGTGGTGTCAAAAAATTGAAACAAACAACAGAGATTGTAAAAAAAACCATTTTGCAGCAAAAATATGCAGTAGGCACTCTTTCACTTAACAAAAAAGCAGCTAAAATTGCAGAAATCCATTAGGGCGGACCCAAAAATCCTTTTAATTTATTAGATTCAATTGATTTAAGTTCTAATAACTAAAATAATGTATTCAAATTCATTAATAAATTCTAATTTACATAGTGAGACTATCTTTTGCTCTTATTTATTTACTAAAAGAAAATAGTTAATTCGCTTTTGTTCAAGAGAATTTTTATGTAATATTTATAAGGAATTATTTATAAATGTAACACTGATAATAAATTAATTAAATTTAATATAATTTTGATCAAATATCAGAAAAGGAAAATTGAAAGTTATTTAGAAATGAAGGGATTAAAAAACATAGAAATATTTCTACAAAATGATGGGACAAAAAGAATGGTTTATTTACCACAATTTTTAAATTCTGTAGAAATATTATTAGATCTAAACTTGAATCATTTGATTACACATAGATCTGCTATTCATAATAGCTACAAGACTATGACCTAATTGCGAGCCCAATAAGAATGAGCCCATTAAAAACAAACTCTATTACATTCCTTAACACTCCCTCTCAAGTTGAGCATGAGGTTAAGGAATGCACAACTTGGACAATTAAAACAAAACTAAGACTAAAAAAATTGATAAACAACTTGAACTTAATCTGCTGTGACAACAAAGAACGAAGGTGACCGGCCCTGCAAACGAACAATAAAATTTGATGATGAATGACTCCCACGCGGTGACAAGGGGACGACTAACAGGCATCCCAAACTTGGAGGCCGTGTTGTAGGACTGAGGCGCGACTATGCGACCAACCTCACAAATTGATATGTCGGACTGAGGCGCGACTATGCGACCAACCTCACAAACAAACATGCCGAACATACAGCTGGTTGCACTTGAACATACCAAATAGCAACAAAAAACAATGTCGCCAAAACGTCATCAAATTTCGAGTGAACATAAAAACCTTCTTCCTCGAAGCACGAACAAATCAAACCAATACCAATATAATAAGTGCCAAACACCAATAATTGAAGTTGTTGCTAAAATCTACCAGAAACAACGAACAGAACTGAAGAAACACTAATAGCCAAACACTCCAATTGATTATAAATGACTCGCTGTCGCAAAATTAATGAAACCAATTTTTTTTGTTTTGCTGAAACAAAGGAAAGACCACTACATGCCAGTATACCACTATCCTTTGATGACACCTTCGTGGCAAAAAAATACGGTATACTAGGCACCAATCAAGCACCATACGGATAATGAATTAGCCAAGAAGAGACTAATTTGAATTTGCTAAACTTGAATCATTTGATTACACATAGATCTGCTATTTATAATAGTTACATGACTATGACCTAATTACGAGCCCAACAAGAATGAACTCATTAACGACAAACCTTACTATATTCCTTAACAAATTCTTTTAGGTTGTATAATTAACTAAAAGTCTAAAATCCTAAAACAAGAGTGCAAAAAAATGTTAAAACAAAAGTAAAATGGAGATAGGAGAAAAGAAGTAAACCAACATAGAGAGAAAATTGGGCTAACGGGATTTGTTGGGCGGTGCTCCTTGGACCACACGGCAAGAAGGAGAGCAAATCCCATTCTAAGTGGGATTGCTCTTGATTTGTTTCCTTGTTCATATTTAGTGATTTGTTTCCTTGTAGGAATAGAATTCCTTTTGTGTTTTGGTCTTTATCCTCTCCTATAAATAAAGGAGAAACTCCTTGTACTTAGCAGAACAATTCAATATACAGAATATTTTCCCTCTTATTATTTTCTTCATGGTATCAGAGCAAGATTCCTAGGGAAAAACCCTAATCTAGACATACGACGGTCCATCACCGTCCTCCGCCGGTTCAAGCCTGTCTTCCGCCGGATCACCGACATCGACCGCCGGACTATCCTCCTCGACCGTCGACATGGCAGAAGTAGAAGAAAATCTCGTCGGCAAGCTTTTCGATGAGGAAGAAAAAATCCCTACGAAGGGAAGTTCTTACGAACTCAAGAACGCAGACACACCTGGATTAATTATCACCCAAGTCAAACTAAACGGTGATAATTATGAAGAATGGGCTCGTGCAATGAGAATTGCATTCCGTGCAAAACGGAAAATTGGATTCATCGACGGATCCATCCCTTGTCCAGAA
>OOIL02000116.1:610837-677273 GCA_900332095.2 Cuscuta campestris
TGTTGGGCGGTGCTCCTTGGACCACACGGCAAGAAGGAGAGCAAATCCCATTCTAAGTGGGATTGCTCTTGATTTGTTTCCTTGTTCATATTTAGTGATTTGTTTCCTTGTAGGAATAGAATTCCTTTTGTGTTTTGGTCTTTATCCTCTCCTATAAATAAAGGAGAAACTCCTTGTACTTAGCAGAACAATTCAATATACAGAATATTTTCCCTCTTATTATTTTCTTCAGGATTCAAAGGCATTTTCACTAAAATTTATTGCGTAGAACCAATTATACTACACAACATATCATGATATATACTACATACATACTAGTACCATTTCTAGTGGTGTCACCTGACTTCAAATTTTATTTTTGGCCACATTGTTTTTTTGTTTAACACCTTTATTTTGGATGTTCAAAAATAATTATAAGATAGTCTTAAACACATTTTGTAATTACATATGAGTTTGTGAATATAGGTATATATAATCGTTTTCTTAATTTAATTCTACCTATATTATACACTATTTAACATTTCAACCAATTTCTTGAGAACCGGAACATGATAAATTTTTTTTGTTACTAAAAAACTCAAATAAAGATTAGCTCATGCCTCATCTGGGATTTAACAACCGAGAGGACCCCATGCCTCATCTGCGATTAGAGAAGGGGAAAAGAGAAAAAGAAAGAAAAGAGATATGCATAACCTAAGAGCATTAGCAATGGCAAGACAAAAATGAAATGACACACGGTGACATGGACTATTTCAACCAATAAAAATAACTCAGTCACTGTATGGCAAATGAGTGAAGTGTCGTAACATACAGTGCCAAGTCATTGTTTTTGTCTATTTTTGAACTTTTTAATGATTTTTAATTATTAAAAATTATTTTACACATTTATTTTATTATTAAAAGATGTCTAGTTCTTTTAAAAAATATTTTTTTCAAAAATTAAAAATATTAGAAATATTAAAAATATAAAAAATAAGGGAGTCATGCCTTGCACATGGAATGAAAAGTAAGGTGGAATGACCATGGAATGCCATTGTTTGAGTGGCATTTACTGACATGGCTAGACAAGGCAAGGTATTGCCTTGCCATTGTGAATGCTCTAAAGTACTTCTGTCAATTTGTCTAAAATGGATTCGATTTAGTCTATAATTTTGAAAAATGTTTGATTCACAAACAAAATAATCACAAATCTCACAGATTTACTGTTGGTGAACTTCAATAAAAAAAATAAAGTAATCATTTGCTTTTTTGTTTGGTTTAAAGAACTCGAAAAGAAAATACAAAAAAAAATTCTCCCATTTTTCTCACTAAGATGGGAAGAATTCAATGATCCCTTACTTCCCTCTTATTACATTTTGCATCCCCATTTTTTCTTCATTTTTTGTATTCTTCTCTAACCAAATAAAAAAGATATCTTTTATAGCTTTAAGAACTGGACCGGCGATCAAACCGGTCAAAGTACTGGTTCACTGGTAGAACCAATGCTTCAGGTGATCGAACTAGTGGTTTAAACATATTATATATATATATTTGTTTAAAATATATATGTTGTATATATTTTAATAAACATATTATATATGTTTAAAATATATTTATATATTTTAAAATATGTTTAAAATATATACAACATATATATAATTTGAAAAGAAAATACAAAGAAAAATATATTTTAAACATATTATATAAAATTATTTTGTATAAAATCAAAATAACTCCTTTCATATGTACATAAAATTTTATGATATTTGATTGAAATCATAATCACTTTAATTTATTTTTTGAGTCAATTTGTATTTAAAATAAAATTTACACATTGAGAAGTACATTAAAAGTTTTATAAATTAATGATATTTTTATTTTTCTTTATATATTTCATCTAATATCCAAAAATATTAAAATGATTTTTTTGGCGACACATACTCAGTATTAGAATTATTTCTATTTTTTAAATGTTAAGAATCCTAGTTTAAGAAATAAAGAAATCTTTTAATACATATTTACTCTTTTAATTACGGAATGTGTACTAATATACTACTTGGAACCAATATGTCACAAAAACATTCTTGTGCGATTGGTTTGTAGCTTGGTATAACAACAAAGAGGTTAAGAGTTTGAACTTTAGTGATGGAATATTATTTTGGCCAAATTTTGCAAAAAAAAAAAAGAAAAAAGAAAACAGTTTCGAACGGGTGAACCGGTCGGTTCTTACCGGTTCACACCGGGTCAAACTACTTCAGTGTGCAATGCGGTCCAAAGGACCGGACTTGACCGGTTCAACCTCGGGTTCGCCGGTTGTTTGGTCCGGTCCAATTTTCAAAACTATGCTATTTTCTATCTTATTTTTTTCTTTTTCCTAAATTTTTGAACCAAACATATTGTTAAGGAATATGAAAATTTGTTAAGGAATATGAAAAATTGGTAGTCCATATGCAACACCACCACTAGATACATGAAGACAACAAAAAGGTCCTCTGATCTTCGTATTTTTTTCATGGATTTCGCGTGTTGGTGAGAAAATTGTTCAGAATTCCAAAATTGTAATTGCAGTAAGAAATTATGGATTTAGATATGGTGGCATAAAGCTCCTTTTTGATACACATAATTGAAAATGAATTGAAATTCTATGTAATTGAATTGTGAAATTGAATTATTCTCTCTCCGTTCTAAAAAATCTTTCTTCTTTCTTCTTTCGTCCGTCCCAAAAGTTTTTCTCATTTCTATTGAAAAGTAATTTTTATCTTTACTAATTCTTAACATATGTTTGATGTTCAATTCCGAATCCTTTGTTTGATGTTCTTTTCGTCCCAATTTAAATGGTCGGTTTATCATTTACAAAGTCAAAAGTTAACCACATTTATTACCCATTTCTCTATCCATTTGTAGAAAATAGTATAATCTTATCACCTCTCATGATTTATAGAAACTTTTGATATAGTTTTTAAATACAATTTTTTTCCAATTCAATACCAATTTTCAAATAAATTGAATTAAAAATAGTTTTAGTCAAACCACGTAAAAAAACATTATTAGGCAAATTAAATTGAGACGGATGGAGTTTAATTAATAAATTGATAAAAAAATGCATTGCAGTTCTAATCTTTTATTTGGTAACACAGAATTAAATATGGAATTGATATGGATTTATATTATGATTCCAAATTCACCTTCACATATTTTTGGAATTGATATTGAAATTTGAAATTAGAATTCAAATCCAAATTCACATATTTTGTGTTAACAAACAGCAGAGTCGAAATTGAAGTCAATCTCAAATAATTTCAATTGCACTACAAAAAAATGCGGAATTGGCACGGCTTTTTGGCACGGACTGTAGTTTAAGTTTTCCGTGACTAGGGTATTAGGCACGGATTTTGGCACGGACACGAAACGCTGCCAATTTCGAAGCTCCAAACCGTATGGCACGGAAATCCAGTCCGTGCCAAACATAGAGACGGTGTCACTCGTGACAAAATTGTTCCAAACTGACGATTGTAAGAAAAACGTTAAAGATATTAGGCACGGATATGTCCGTGTCAAAATTGTGTTCTTACAAATATAACATAAGTCACGGATATATCCGTGCCTTTATTTTGAAAATTTTCAAAATTTTCAAAAATTTTCAAAAAATTCAAATACGCGGGGAGATTAAATTTCGAAATTCAAATATTTTGCCATGGACATATCCGTGCCATGAATTTTTAAAAATAAAAAAAAATATTTTTTGTCACGGATTTATCCGTGCCTTAGATTTCTAAAAATTAAAAAAACAATTTTGAAAATAAAAAATTAATAATACATAACAGGCCATAATTCAAATACGGAGTAAATCACTCACAGTATAATAATGTAGATTAATAAAAGTAATATCCATAATGAAAGTAATGTCTAGCATCCAAATGAAGATCATCACAGACAAATGTTAATGATGAATAATTATAGATTTTCATTGTTTAGAAAACAGTTAACACCATAGTTATTTGAATTGTGTCCTTCCGGTTGAACGTTTGGCATTTGGGGGGGGACCGTAGGTTGTTGAAAAACAGGCATGGGAGAAGGCAAAACCCGCGGGAATTAAAGGTGCTCCTCATGACTTTGTCTGTGTCCGCCGGCAAAACCCCGAGAAACCATGTGTAACGAAGCTATAAATGTAATAAAAAATAAATTAGTATTGAAATAAATTTGTATTGTGTTTAGGACAGCTTGTTGGCTGGAAAAAAATTAAAAAAATTAAAAAATCATACAAATAATAACGAGATAATAAAAAACAAAAAATTTACCCCTTCAATTTGGCCTTAGTGATCAAGCGCGGAAGATCCCCGTACGGCACCGCACTAGCCTCCGTTGAAACTCCGTATCCTCCTTTGCCACCTCCTCCGCCCTCGACCTTGACCTCAGCCTCCAAGTCGCCACCGGCAATGAATATGGACTGCAGGGTAGTGGTAGATGGCGATTTCGGTGGTGATCGAGAGTGAGAACGCTAAAAGCTTCCCCTACCGCGAATGCTACCGCAGAAGGAAGCGCTCCTTGCTGAAGACATTGAAAGGAGAAGAGGTTATGCGGGAGGAGGGCGGAGGAGGGAGGAGGGCGGAGGAGGGATGGAGGCAAAGAAAGAGATAAGAGGAGGAGAGTGGTTAATGAAAAAAACGAGAAAAAACATGTAAGGGGTGGTAATATAATTAAACCGTAGGCACGGACGTAAGCACGTCCCCAACCGTGCCTATACCGTGCAGTAAATATCGGATTCTTGGGTAATGGTGTAGGCACGGCCGTTGTCGTGCCAAATTTCAATAGCGTGTGTCAGACTTTTTGTGTGAGATCCATTCTATGCACGGCTTTTTCCGTGCCTACTAGAGGGCATTAAACACGACAGTTTTTAGTAATTGCATAGGCACGGCCCTGTCCGTGCCAAGCAAAATGAACTCTTCGTTTGTAGGGGTGCATAAATAGCATGTCATAAAACGAATTTATTGGGCTTGTATGTAGGCACGACGGTTTCCGTGCCAAACTAATGCCTCTACAAGTGTGTCAGGCTTTTGTCTAGGAACGAAATTAGGCACGGCTATTTCCATGACAAAACAATCTTGTCCTTTTCGATTTTGAATTTTATGAGAAAGGTAGGGAATTGGAACAACTAAATCCGTGCCTATTGGTTAGAATAAACGCCGTCCGACAACACCGTTAACTTCTTAACGTTAACGCTATTGGCACGACATTTGGCACGGAAAAATGCTAAGCCAAATTGAAACGCAAATAGAAACACGCCATGTGGCTACTCTCTTTTTTTCAGCGTAGTCACGGCATGTCCGTGCCTAATATTCCGTGCCAATTCCGGGAGTTTTTTGTAGTGTTGTATGGCGTATATTTCGTGTGCCAAGCAATTTCGAACCTTGCACGTGAAATTCGATCTATGCCCATTTCGAACATCGCATGGGAAATTTTATTATTTTAAAAAAAGGGTGACAGTAAGGATAGTAGTTTTGAACTCTTGACCTCATATATATAGCTAATAAAGTTTTAATATCATACATGTCGAGAAACCAACTCAACTTAGTCAAAATTAAAAATTATGATTGTATACATTATACTCGGTATATATGTTTTGCTTTCAAGAAAATACTCCGTATATATGATCCTTAACTTACTATAAAGGTATGGTATACTAATACTACATGCAAAATGTTATTCCTTCCTTGGCTCGATGGATATATATAGACAGATAGATCACCTTATTTATTAAATAAATTGCTTTGTCACCTTGTTACATTACCTCCTTTTTATTTTTCACTTTTATCTAAGTTCTCTTCCTAAAAAAACTCAAAACTTATACGGCTGATATTATAGTTAATTAGTTATAGAGGCCGGCGGAGCCGCCTCATCCACGGCGGGCGAAAATAATGGAGGGAGGAGAAGAAGCGGCACCGTCTTTCGAGCACACTCCGACGTGGGTTGTCGCCGTCGTGTGCTCCGTCATCATTGTCATTTCCTTGCTAGCCGAACGTGGCCTCCATCAACTTGGACGGGTATGCATAATTGCATATCATTAAATTTTTGGATGACAAGTGTCTTTGTAAAAGCAATCTTCTATATAGCACCATATCTTTACTCTCTCCATTCTAAAAAAGAGTTCCTACTTTGAAAAAGTGGAAAAATAAGAAAGTGTTAAATTGTAATTGACTTCCAATTTTGCCCTTGATGTGATGGGTAAAAGTAAGATGTGATGGATATATTATTAGAGAAAAAATATGATGTGATAGGTAGGGTATGAAAAAGTAAGAGTAAAAGTGATTTTTTAATAGAAAGTGGAAGTATTTTGTTGGAAGTGAAAAAAAATGAAAGAGGAAGGGTTTTTGAGAACGGATGGAGTACAATACATGCATTATCGTACTAATTAGAAAAATTTGCTCTAAATAGGACTTAAACTTTTTTATTCTCTAAATATAAGACTTAATACTCCCTCCGTCCTAAAACTTTCTTCTCGTTGCACAAAACGAAGAAAAATCCCAAGTTTTTTCAATCTATTTTATTTAAATATTGGTATAGAAATAAAAAATAAAACATACATATTTAAAAACTACATCAAAAGTTCAACAAAACAAGTAGTGACAAGAATATTTTATTTTATCATATAGGTCATGAAAAAACACAAATAAATATAAATTCCCGTGAAGTTGGAATAGTGCTCTGGGAAGAAAGTTTTAGGACGGAGGGAGTAATACATATGACTTGCCAAAGACCTCATAATATAATCTAGTTACACCGCTATGACTCTCCCAAATATAAAGTAATATGGAGTATGTTCAAGAGTTTTATTTTTGTGAGTTGTGCACGATTGGTCTTTCAAGTTTCAAAAGTCCATAAATAATCCTTCAGGTATAAATCCTTATTAGGTTGAAAATGTATAAATAGATATTACCTTGTAACATGCATGGTTACTAATGTTAAAAAACATACTAGTATTTCTTATTCTTTTAAAAGATAAATCCTCGTTAGGTTAATTAATTACCATCTTTAGGTTATATATGTTTTTTATCCCTGTAAAATACGATACTTTTTCTTTTTGTCCTTATAAAGTATTTACTATTGAAGTCATCGTTGACAAATTCTTTATTTTGCTAATGATTCCAAAACATAGTTAGCAGTTCTAATATGTTGAGATCACACACATATTTCTTACTTAGCATTCAATTCTATTCTTGCCCTAAATTGTGTCCATCAAACATGGGTGGCCCGAAGGGTGTGCAAAGTGGCCAACCGTACAGGGCACCTTAAAATTTAGGGCACCATATTTTTAAATTTGTTAATAATTTTAAAGCAAAAGTATTCTAAAAATATAAAATAGGGCACAAAATGTAAATTTCGGACTGGGCCAATTTTATTTTTTCGTTTTTCGGGGCTGGCCCTGCCATCAAATTTCATTCCTCAATTCGATCCCATATTTTTTTTTTCATTTCTTACACAAGCACGATAATTAGAACTCAGGTATAGAATGGAAGACAATGGTAGGAAGGAGTCGTGAACGAATTTAGGAGTTGTTAAATGTGGAAAAAAAATGGGAATTTAGGAATTAATATGTAAAGGGTACAATTTATAACATGGATGTGAGGTAATTATAGATGCAGATTAACATGATGAGTTGTAACTTGTAAGGGATAAGTCATCTCAACTAATTTGGATTGATAATTATGTTTTGGGACCATTTGCAATTTTGTTGACCTAAATAAAAAAATTATTTTATAAGAACTAAAAACAAAACGCGGACGATCGATATTATTACATCAAAAGTTTTACAGGATAAGAAGAGACAATACTATATTAATTTATCAAATTAACAATGAAAATAAACAAAGAAAGTAACTAAAGTTTACACTTAAATCTTTCTGAGACTGAAGGAAAAAAATGAGGTATATCCGTATATACTTAGGGATTTTATTCTTACAAGTCCATTTACATGCGGAGTACGTGTCAGGAAAAAATACCTAACAAAAACTAAACCATGTTCCATACACAAAATATAAACTTCAATGTTTTATATTGAGTACTAAAATAAGATTTATAGTGTCAACATGTTCTACCAGCAAATATTATGTAATGGCAACACACAATGCAACATTATACGAGTAACAATTCATGTGCAATAAACACCCTACCTTTATTTAGAAATAAAATAAAAAGATATGAGGTCTTATTTTGATATAAATTTCACTTTTTTTAGTCCTATTTAAGTTGATTTTCTTAAATACTACAGAGTTTGTATAACGCTTAACATTGGCATGATTTTGAACCAATCCAGCTTTTCAAGAGAAAGGACCAAGGGGCTTTGTTTGAGGCCTTGCAGAAACTCAAGGATGGTATTGTAATTACTCGATCAATTGAGTGGGGATCATGTCTACTCCCTCCATATACACATGTTTCATTTTTTGTGCATCTCATAAAACACTTATATATCGTCTCAAATGCCAAAAAACTTGAGTAGAAGTGTGTTTTGAGATGCGCAAAAATGAAACATAACCTTCTTTTTGGGACAAAGGGAGTTATGTGTAAGTGTGTGTATGTGTGGTCAAAGTGTTAGAACTGGAGCCCGTAAAAAATCAAATGAAAAAAGAATAATAATGCATGTTTTTTGCATGAATGATATGTTTGAGTTTGGGTTGTTTGTGCATGCATGCAGAGTTGATGCTGTTGGGGTTTATATCACTACTTTTGACAGTGACACAAGGGCTAAGCAAACATTTGTGCATTCCTCACTATCTCTCAACCATCATGCTTCCATGCCAATCCCATAATTCTGCTTCTCAACAACATCACACCCACACCATAATCATCACAAGGCTTTTGGCCACCACCACTCATAAAAAAAACATAGAACATTGCGCAAGTAAGGTATGTATATATGTGTCTCCTAAACCTAATTTTACTAGTCTTTAGTCCTAACTCTAGTGTGGGACAGTACGAGAGCCGGCCTTGAAAAATGGAAAAATAAAATTGGCCCTGTCCAAATTACGTCGTAATTGACGGGAGTACATTACCTCTTTTGTACCTCATATTGACCAATTAAGTTACGACTCTCGAACATGTTTTTAAAAAATGAGGTGAAAATTGAGATAATACATGCATGGAATCCCCTCTAGATAATTAACTTATATTAACTAATTAATTTGGTATATAGGAATTGCATAACGTATGTATGTATATGTATGTAGGGAAAGGTGCCAATGGTGTCGTTTGAGGCGTTGCATCAACTGCACATATTCATATTTGTAATGACTCTTGTTCATGTTACCTTTTGTGCCACTACTACGGTCCTTGGAGGTCTAAGGGTAAGTATGTCCAAAACTCACATTTTCTCTATATATACCTGTCTTTTTAATCATATCCCATGCACTTCTTCCATCCAATAGCTTTCTTCTGCCTTGACTTTTCATGATTTTCAATGTAACATTTTTTTTCCACAATTTGTATTCAAAGTTCAAAAAACATTGAGCAACAATGGGAGTATGTAATACGAATTAACACACACACACACATACATATATATATATATATATATATATATATATATATATCTGAGGAATGTAAGGGGAACCCCAAGATTTTGACATCAAATACACACCAATACAGACATACCCAGACATTTAATGTCCGTGAACAAACAGACATTAATTATATGTGTGCTTCTGTATTGGCCTTGGTGTGCAATTGGTGTCAAATGCTTGTGGTTACTCTAGCATTTTGTATATATCTTGTGTTAGCATTTATTTATGTATAACACTTCAATTAGTGCAAAAAAAAGTACACGTACGGTTATACTTTTAGTGAAAAATATTTTTCACTTCTCACGTTTTTCTTACACTATGTTTAGTTCAAGAAATTTGAAAAGGAAAAGAAGAATTAAATGAGAAAACAACTTTTCATGTTTGGTTATAATGGAAAAGAACAACGGAAGGAAAAAAATGAAAAAAGAAAATGCACTAAGAAGAATGAAAATGTGTTTCCTTTGGGAAAGGAGAAAAAATGTAATAAACACCTCTTTCTTTTCCTTTCCTTTTGAATTCCACGAACCAAACTTGCATAGCATTAATGAAATGCACACATTAATCTTTTCTTTTCTTTTTTAGGTAAGACAATGGCGTCATTGGGAGCATTCAATTCAAAAAGCTTCACAAGAAGAACAAGGTAGCTACAAAACAAGCCCTATCTATGAAAACGATTGTATCAAATTGATTATCTAGTGAACTTATAAACCAGGGTTTTGTCTTTCGAAAGTCGACCGTTCTTGTTGAGAAATCAAACCAATGTTTTGGAGGCTCATAAAAAGTTTTATAGCCTAACATGCCCCAACGCATGCAAAAGAATCTTGTTTGCTCGAGCCTTGCATATTAAAATTATTAATTTTTTTGAAAGAAAATAACAATGAGATTTAAACTCGTGATTTCTGGGTTTACAAGTTTTAGATGTGATGCTAATTGAAAGACTAATTACTCAACTAAAAGTTCAAACTCGTGATTAAATGTTCAGGAAATTTTTTTATATTCTCATCATAGTTCTCATGAGGATGGACCCTTTTATGTATAAATTAAATAGGTCATCACAGATTACATAAATTGCATCTTCAATCATTCAAGGAAAGAGCAGGCAAATTTTGGAGGAGGTTTGCTGTTATAAGTTGGCTGGTTAGTCAAATGAATTGTCTAATTATTTAAATTTAAATATTTAATCAATTATTGGATTACTTTGGTTAAATCATTTTATTACTTTTGTAGGTGGCATTTTTCAAACAATTCTATGGTCCAGTTACCAAGTCTGACTACGTTGTGCTGAGATCTGGATTTATAAGTGTAATTTTTTTTTGTCAAATCATTTTTGAAATGTGGTGTATCCTTTTCGCACATAGGTTAAACACTTAGGCCATGTTCTTTTGAGTTGGAATTTCAGAATTAGATATAAAAGAAACTAAAGAAATTAGAAAAAATTAGAATGAGTTGGAAAAAAACTTGAAGGAGCTGGAAAATGTTAGAAGAATTAAAATGTTAAAAACTCACTCAATTAAATGATCACCCAAATAAATATGTCAGAAAACTTTAACTTTGGATAAAAAAGAATTCATCTTTGTTGTGTTTGAAGTGATATGTTATAAATTTTGAAATGTAATGTTATTTTATATATTAATCATATATAAATACTCCCTCCGTCCCAAAAAGAATGTTACATTTCATTTTTTGCGCATCACAAAAAGCACTGCTACTCACATCTAAAAATTCTAAAATTTACCATATTTACTCTTTATTATAGGATGAAATTGTTTTGAAAGTTTTTTTAGCATTTGAGACGATATTAAAGTGTTTTAAGGGATACGCAAAAAATGAAACGAAACATTCTTTTTGGGACGGAGGGAGTACATTTTTTGAGTTGTTGGAAGAAAATGAAATGAGTTAGAAGGAACTGGGAGAAGTTGGAAGAAACTGAGAGGAGTAGAAAATTAATTTTTCTAGCCCAAAAGAACAGAATCTTAAAGGGACGCGTAACTAAAAAAAATTAGAAAAAAAAAAAAGAATAACAAATGTCTTACCTTAAAAAGAAAGCTAAAAAAAATACTACGAGTACTCCTTTAGATAAGATGAAAAAAGTCAATTAAATACAAACAAAATTTCCTCAAAAAAATAAAAAAAATAGAAACAATAACGTGCAATTTATATACGAAGTATATAAATGCTCGAAGTCTCACGCATGATCTTATTGACTCCAAAGAATCAAACACGGGAAAATCAAACATAGGAAAACGAATTCCATCCTTGTCAAACACGGGGAAATAGAATGAAAATTTTCTGTGAAAATATTTTCCCCCCCATTCAAACAACCTATAAATACTCAGTTCCATGCACATTTATTTAAAATACATATACTGTATATATTCACTCATTGCAGGCCCATTGCCCTACCAAACTTGATTTTGATTTTCACAAGTACATGTTGAGGACACTGGAACATGATTTCAAGAAAATTGTGGGCATTAGGTAAATTCATATTTTACATTTTAAGTCAAAATTTACTGGGGAAAAACCAATATGTATGCATTTTGAAGCAGTCAGATTCTTTAGTAATTAAACTTTGGAAATTGGCCTGTGCTAATTGGACAGTGGACTCCTGTGGGCGTTTGTTGTTCTTTTCTTGCTGATGAACATTGCAGGTATGTATTTATGCATGTAGTGTATAAATTAAATGCTCTCTCCATCCTAAGAAAAAATTCAAAAATTCTTAATTTTTTGTTGTCCTAAAATAATATCTTCAATGTGCTTTGTTTTCTATAAAGAAGATTTATGTTTGTTTGTTTGATTATTGAAAAAAAAAAAGATTTATGGGATTGATATTTTTTCTATCATTTCTAAATAAAATAATCCCTACAATTTCATTTTGTTTATAAAACTAAAGCAGAATCAACGAAAACCAAACCAGTCAAAACTAAAACCGAGAATGCCAATCTAGCCATAGGTAGTTCGGGTTCACGGTTTAATGTTTATAAATTAAAACCCGACTTAACCAATAAAACATACAAAAAACCAAACGTAACATGCCAAAAACGATACTTGAGAAAAAAACAAACCAGAAAAACTGGACTGATGAGCTAGCGGTAACTAATTCGTTATCTTTCTCATTGTATTTACAACTAAATAGATGAGTAACTTTGCATGCGTCATGGAAATCTTGCAGGATGGCATACTTATTTTTGGATGTCATTTTTGCCTATAACTGTAAGGAACAAACTCTCTTTTTTTCTCTATTTGGTTCATTGCAATCACTTGTACATACGAGAATGCAAATTGTATGCCAAGAAAAATAATATGAACAACAGAAATCTTACCTCGCTGTCACGATTCATAAGGTTGGGTAAAATCTTGCAGCTTCTGCTTATAGTGGGAACAAAGTTAGAGCACATAATCACAGAATTAGCACAAGATTTAGCAGAAAGAAATGGAACGGAAGCAGTGGGGATTAAGCCCTCGGATGAGTTGTTTTGGTTCAAAAACCCAAAACTAATATTTCACTTGATTCACTTCATTTTGTTCCAAAACTCTTTTGAGATTGCATTCTTTGCCTGGATTTTGGTAAGATTTTGATTTAATCTTCACAAAAGTCTAACACTCCCACTTTTTTTGTCCATAAATTTTTTATCTATTTATTTATTGTGCTCTCGGTATCCTCCCCATTGAGAGACTAATCCGGATGAGGGCATGGATGGACCCCACAGCTGTAAAGCGCTTCGGAGGGTCCTGCCCCGGGCTCTTATTATGGTGGCACATGTATCCGTCCCAAAAGGCTCTCCTTGGGGGGAGTCGAACTCACGGCCTTGTGTTGGCAAATATCTACTCCTTTGTTGGGCATTTATAGAGAGCTAAAAAAAATTAATTATGATAACATTTTTTCCAGTCTACATATGGGTTCAGATCATGCATCATGGAAACATTGGGTTTCACCATCCCAAAGCTTGTAATAGGGTATATTTGAACTAGCCCTTGTTTGGAGAATACTTAAACCCTCACTCTTACTATTAATAAACTAATACTTAATCATTTATTACTGCATGGAATTGAATTTACTGCAGTGTGATTGTTCAAGTCCTCTGCAGCTACAGCACACTCCCTTTATATGCTCTAGTTACCCAGGTAAATTTCATTGCATTCTTTTACCCTCACCACATCAATTTTAAAAAGTTGTTGGATCCCACAATTAGGAGAATTGCTCCTCTTAGGCTACTCCTAGTTTGTCTTTTGAGAGCAATAATACGTGGACTTACTGTATAACTTACCGGCCATGCTCCAACTTGATGAATGCAGATGGGAAGCCACTTTAAACAAGGGATTTTCGACGAACTCACGCAGGAAAAAATTCTGGCCTGGGCTAGAAGAAGAAAGACCGGCTCAACGGCTCACTTGGCCACACTCCCATTTGAAAGCATCACCACATCTGATAGGCCAGCAGCCGGCATCTCATCAACAATTCAGCTCTCTCATTATCCAAATCCTGTATAATAATAATAATGATAATAATAATAACAACAATAATAATAATACGATCTCCATCATCAGCTTACATAGATGAGCCATTAGTTGGAAAACATTGTATTAATTATTGATTTTTGCTTGTTCACATTTCTAATTACAAATCATTTAAGGTAAGATTAACAGTTAGTACTCTACTACCACTACTGGATGGTAACAGAAAGGCTTGAGTGAATGGGTTTTCCATTGGGGAGTTGTTCCGTCTCAGGTTTATTATCATTGCCCGGAGTGAGGCCATCACCATTTCTCTCAGACTGTTGAAGATTGTTCAATGTTCTTTTGGCGTACGCAGTGAATATGACTATGATGATAATGGCGATAATAAATGAAGTGACATTGTAGAGTATCTCCACATTAGTCAGGTGATGGTTCCCATATTTCACATCCGCAAACGTCCTTATTAGCCGACCACTGCAGAGTAGCACCAAAGGTTTCAGATGAAGCAATTTCAAGCAAAACACTCAAAGCTATTGATAAACAAAAAAAAGAATTTCTACTAAATAAATTTATGCACTAGACTTAAACCATAAAGAACTTGTTCCTTGCGCATTAATTAACTGGACTCTGGAAACTAGAGCCCAGGAGACTGGAGTTAATGTTAACAAAACTTTGGAGTCTAAAGTCAAGTCTCTAGAGACTGGAGTTTGAAGAAATGGAATTAAAAGTTGAATAGAACAGGTCCAAGAGGAAAGGGAAACGATTACCTGTAGATGTAGACAAAAGATTCAGGGATCATTCCAGCAATCGATCCACAAAAATAAGGCCAAAATCTCATGTTTGTAACCACTACCGCATAATTGAAGAGTGTATACGGAAAAGGTGAAATCCGGAACAGAGCAACAACTCGGAACTGATGGAACCAGCTTCTTCGCCAGCCAATCTAACCATAGCAGCTTGCTTGGGCCATCTTTTTAACCATTTCTGTAAAAAATATATAAATTTCTTTAGGTTATGTTTGGAACTTGGACAATGGAAGTAAAAAGGAGGAAAACTAAGGAAATGTTTTCTTTAATGTTTGATTTCACTTTTGAAAAATACAATGGAAAAAGCTTTTTAAAATTTTAGATTTAGCTATCTTAATCTTCACGTACTAGAAATACTCAAATAAAACGAGCTTGAACGAATATCTAAAGTTAATTTCTTGACCTAGAAGCAACTTTCCTTGGCATTTTCTGAGCTCCACATAGGCCCTCAAAGACATTTCCATTTTCTAATCAGGAAACTATTGACAAGACAGGACAATAATCAATAGTACTATAGTAGGAAAGTAATCAAACATAGATAGAATATACTACATAGAAAGTATCAAGTGATAGCTTTTATGGCGTCTTACATGGATCCGATCACGGAAGAACAAGGCAACTAAGAACGGAAGGACCATACCAATGCTTGTTCCTACCATGATGATAACAAAACCAATACCATATCCAAAGATCATTCCAGCTAGCCACATGGAAGGTCCAGAAGGAATTAGAAAAACTGGGAACAGTGCCAAAGAAGCCACAAGCACAAGTGCAAGAACTGGACGACCAAATGCAGTGGCTTCCCATTGTAAGATTGGGATAAGAACCTACAAGAAAATAAAATGATTTATAAGTTAGGTCAGAGAAAAAAAACTGATAAATGAAGATAAAACTCATTTTTCCTATCTTTCTATGACATATGACAGATGTATTCATTTATGTGCATCTTATAAACAACATTACACATAAACTATTTTATAGTACCACTGATATGTTCCTACAGACTCCCTCTTTAAGCTAAAAATCATTACTAAATGTTGGAGTTCCCACATCAAAAAATAAAGAAGAATACCACTAGCATATATAGAAGGGTGAAACCCTACCTATGAGCTTAAGCTTTTGGGTTAGAAAGTGGATCCCGACTATATATGCAAGTGGTTAATTTTACCCGACACTCCTCCCGTTGTTCTCGGCCCACCGGAATTTTAACATGGTATCAAAGCAGCTCCGGTCCGGATTCAATTTTTCTTGGTTCTTTGGACGTTGGTTTAGCAAAATGAACACCCATTTGTGGTTCATTTGGGTTGAGTTGGCTAAAAGATATTGAAATGCCACCGCCCGTTGTGTGGGCTAGCTATAAGAGATTGAGATGCTAGACCTGTTCGTCCAAGTGCTAACTAAGCCAGGCTAGTACCACTTGAGAGGGAGTGTTGGAGTTTCCCAAATCAGAAAATAAAGAAGAATACCACTAGCATATATAGAAGGGTGACGCCTTACCTATGAGCTTAAGCTTTTGGGTTAGAAAGTGGATCCCGACTTTATATGCAAGTGATTAATTTTACCCGACACTCCTCCCGTTGTTCTCGGCCCATCGGAATTTTAACACTAAACTTCTCATAAAAGCCCAAAAGTACAACATGGGGACAAACTCTTTAGGAACCAACTCGACCAAAAGCTCAAGCTTGTGGTTGAAGGCCTAAAAAACTTTCATGCTCTAACATGCCCTCTCATGTGCATGCGAGGTCTGGTTACTCGAACCTTGCACGGGAACACTAATTCCTTTAGGGTGGGTGGCGGTGGGATTCAAAGTCCTAACCTCTAGCCCTCTCGGTCAACAAGCGTTTGATACTATGTTAAGGAACCAACTCAACCAAAAGCTCAAAATTTGTGGTTGAAGGCCTAGTGCCCTAGTATTATTCAGTTATACTCTAAGCTATTAGCTAAACTAAACGAGCGAATGGCATACCTTCTTGAATAGGAAAGGAACTCCCCACTTTACGAAGATTAAAATAATGATGACACATGTAGAACACCACATCAAAGTCTTCAATAGCCATACGAGGTCTATTTTTCTGGTTTCTGCCGGTGATTGAAAAATATCAGCTTCGGTTGTTCTTACTTCGTCGTCAGTTACAACCAGCCTTGAAATTTCACTATCCTCATTACCGTCAACCTTGCGGTTCATGTGCTTTTTGCTTAAATCCTCTGTTGAATCTATCATCTTGAGTTCACACCCAGAATCTATTAACTGCAAGTACATGCATAAGAAAATCTATTAACATAGTGTCTTAGTTTTATACGTCACTCCTGTCTCTTACCTTTTTAAAATACCTAAATTTTTAGGATAAGCATTAGCTAGATGAATTAAGAGCTCCAAAATAAAATCACTTTGTGAAGAAATGATTTCCTGACTAACATAGATTACAGAATTTATTACATACACTAGAAAAATTGCCATATCCATAAATGAAGAAACCATTCAATTGTCCTGAGACAAAGTACAGAAGCTTTCTTTCCTTGTGAAAACTCATACATAAATGTAGAATTGAAGGGAAAAAACACATAATAAATGTAGCTCCAGAGCACACAAAAGTAGAACTCATTTCTAGAGTTTCCAAATTTATACAAAACAACAACAAAAAAGGGTCTTTATTTCCTAAAATTAGCAAACGTAAAACCCTAATTTGAACATTGAACTAGAAATACTCTACGGAAGTACGCAATCCAGGCATCTTAGGTCAACAATCTTACTCGAAGCAATCTGATTTAACGATACATATAATTTCTTGTCAATACGCTCCTCAAAACATATGCTTAATCTAGGATTGTATGTACATTTAAACACGCCAAGTGACGAAAAACTACTCCGTATAAAAATTTGGAAGAACCTGAAGAAATTGGAGGATGTGATGAGCGAAGGAGCAAAGACTATTTTTTTTTTGGTGAGCAAAGACTATTTTGATTCTATTGGTTTCAAAGAAAAACGTAGGTGTATCAGATATTCTAAAAATTAGAAATATTTTAAGGAGTACTCCGTATTAATTAGAAATATTTTAAGGGGTACTCCGTATTAAAGAGGTCCCATTACATTCAAATCTCATATTCTTGATGCTTTTACGATACTCCGTTTAAAAAATTGTCGTTTCCTAACCCAGTAAAACTCCTACCCCCGCCCCGACAAGAACACCCCACCCCCTACAACTGTACCCACAAGTTTATTTTGGTTTCAAGTCAAAAATTTTGATTCTAAAGTCAAATAAATTTGGGAAGTGCAATTGAATGCGGTGAGAGGTACGTTCGGGTTGGGGCGAGGTGGGGTTTATCGGGAGTTGCAATTGAATGCGGTTCCTACCACCTAACTTGTAAGAATAAACCACACACACATATTATGTTTTAAATTTTACATCTACAATCAAATAAATTAAATTATAAATAAAGTCTGTCAAACCTCGTAAACAGAAACGGGAAGAACATTTTAGGACGGAGAGAGTAATTTCCGTACTAAATACTCCTTCCGTCCCACAAAATTTGTCCTTATACTAAATGAAGATCATTTTTAAATTATTTTTTATTTAATTTTATTGCGCATTGGATAAAATAATATTCCATTTCTCTCAATTCTCATACATAAATGTAGAATTGAAGGGAAAAAACACTTAATTATTTTGAAATATGGAAGAAAAGTATTTGAAGAAAAAAGAAATTAAATCAAATTAACAGTCGCAGATGTTTGGTGAGTAATTAAGATATCAAATGCAAATATAGGATATGATTTTATTGTACCAAATAAAATACACTAAAATTATAAATTCCAAATCATAAAAAGGAAATTAATTACTCCCTCTATCCTAAAACTTTCTTCCCAGAGCATTATTCCAACTTCACGAGAATTTATATTTATTTGTGTTTTTTCATGGCCTATATAATAAAATAAAATATTCTTGTCACCACTTGTTTTGTTGAACTTTTGATGTAGTTTTTAAATATGTATGTTTTATTTTTTATTTCTATACCAATATTTAAATAAAATAGATTGAAAAAACTTGGAATTTTTTTTCGTTTTGCGCAACGAGAAGAAAGATATAGGACGGAGGGAGTATATAAAAATGCAACCTAACAATAATTTGTAAACTATTGCAAATCGATAATATTTGATCGATATTAAATTTGATGATAATTTTATAAAATACAAATGACCCTCTCTACTTTAAAATTACAAATCTAAAAAAATATTTGAAAATGTCGCTTAACTTTTTCAGTGGCACAAAATTAACCAAAATATTGATAAAAAATGGAACCAAGTGATGAAATTGGGGATGAAGATATTAAATTGTGGATTCAAAAATTAGTTTATAAAACTTCTAAACTTAGTGAAGAGAAGTGGATGAAAGACTGAAAGAGAGAAGAAACATATCTTAGACTAGATACAAATATCGCTGAATTGATGATAATAATAATAATAATAAAAAGAATATAACTCCTAAATACAAATGCATACCCTTAGTCTTCACCAAACAGGCCCTTAAAGGACCATAAAATAAAAGATGGGTTAGAAATGCAATTCAGGTAAATGCCAATGGGTATGTTGCAGATTAGGCTTAATACATAAGCCTATCTCATCCTATTTAGTAGTATTTGGGGGCGGTTCCCATGACATGGGGTTCCAATGTCATGGGAACCCCACCGTATTTGGTAAAGCCCTGGCCGAATGGGTCAAATTAGAAGTAAACCCACATAGACTTGGAATAAGGGCCAAGCAATGTTAGAACTTAGAAGGGAGTGATTACTATTTGACTTTTAAAAAAGAAAAATTACAAATATGAACAATATTTGGAACGGATCTCTCCCTACAAATTTTCTCTTAACCAATCTTCTGTGGGCAAACAAAACTAAAACAAGAAATGACAATAGTGAAAACAATTTTATAACTCTAAGTTTATTAGTGGCATATTATATGCTACAACCTGATGTACATTCCTCTTTTACATCATGGGAAACTTGTAATTAAAAATGTTTCAGAATGAACACTACGTTGCTTCAGAATAATACTATGTTGTTCCAGAATGAACATGTTTCGAAATAAACACTAGACTATTTCAGAATAAACATTGTGCAGAATAAACACTACTGTTGAAAATGAACATTCTGTTGATTCAAAATGAATATTCAGCAAGTGTACCTAGCTCTACGTACATCTGGGTGTACAGTATACATTCTCATTTTTTAGTAGGTAATTCAGTGCCACAGAATATAGTTAAGATTACAGCATCCTATTGTAGTCTTGCATATTTAAAGTTTGGGGGGGTGGGGGTCAGTAACAAAACATATTTTACCTAGTTAGAATGGCATTGCATTGGCCAATTATGTTGCAGAAGATAGCACATCATCTGAATCCACTTTTAGCTGAAAATAAGAAAACATATACACTCATAGTATAAGGACCAATTATCCTTGGGAGCATTTTTCTAAATAAAAAAAAACAAAATATGGCAATAAAAAGGGCATACAAGATTTAGATGGTTCTTCAGAGCAGAATGCAGCAACTTCTTCAGCTTTTCACTTTGGTCAACCATATGACCCAACCTGATAGACTGCTCCAGCTGACACCACAAGCGCTCAATATGAGCATATGGAAACCACACAGCTGATGGTCTTTTACGGCGAATCACATCCATCGGTCTCTGCAAATGGTGACACCCGAGATTACGGTTTTTTTACTTAAAAAATAGGATCGTGTTACAGTCACACCAGCTTTGACACTAAAGTTTGAAACCATGCGTTTCACACAATCATGTCTGAGTCGCAGATAATTATTGTCGTCTATGAAACGCATGGTTTCAAACTTTGGTGTCAGAGTTGGTGTGACTATAGATTTATCCTATAATATAGGTTACATGTGTGCAGCCTTTGATTATTACTCCGTATTTCAGTCCTCTATTACTACGTACTTAGGTACTTACTGCCTCCAACTTAGAAAACAAACTGTATTTGATTTATGTACAACTTTTAAACTTTGGCAATGTCTATTTGGCATAAATCATGAACCATTCCAATATTAATGAAAATTTATTTGTGGGTTTTATTAAAGTTAGGAAAAGTAACATACATGTGAATCTTTTTTTAAAGCATCAAGTTACATGAAAAAGATCAGTTTTTTGAAGGACTCAAATTATTAGTAACCTCGGCTAGGATTCCCCCACATCAGTCTCTACTACTTTACATTTCAAATTATGATATTTGATTGTTTCAATTCAATTTAATTTTTTAATTGCACACCAATTTTCAAATAAATTCAATTAAAAATAGTTTTGATCAAACATTATCAACCGAATCAGGATGAGAGGAAAAACTTACCAAACATGCAAAAGATTCTATGTACTCCAGAAGTAAATTAGTTGCTTCGGTGAATCGTCCATAATCAACATATAATTGAAACAAGGATGCTGGGTTTGACTCATTTCCAGCCATACCCCAACTACTTTCTCGTTGAGCACTCTGTGGGACATTTACGAAACATTAGTTATCAAGTAATTAACTTTCCTGTTGATAGCAAACACCCTATATGATCATAGCTATGAACTTATTGCGGTGAACTATTCTTTTCTTTTAATAACCTTTTGGGAATTCTATCATAATCAAGGACCATCTTTGATCCTCATGTAGTCATGTCCGGTTTGATTTATATTAGGTAGACATAAAGCATACCTTGAACTTCTTAACTAACCACAAGGGTAACTCAATCTGAGGATCAGCTGCAAGAAGCGTTTCTGCAACCACAACAGGTAATCTACCATGGAATCCTTTATATTTATCCTGAAAAACAATACAAACATAACTCAGCCTCAGTGTAAATGTAATTGTTCTAGTTGCTACACACCGCCTACACCTACACCATAGAAACATGATTCCACCTTTCTTGACATTGTAGAATAAGACCCATCTATTGCTTTGTTAAACACTGCCCAATAGAAATATCATCTAATGCAACATGTGCACGCAAATTATGAAGCTATGAGCAAAGGTAAACGCAGAATATGAGAGATAAAATAGTATTTCAAGTAATAGTTAAAAGAATGAATGATATACTGACAACATAGAGTTCAAGAGTTCCCCACTGGCTATTTCCCTTAGATTGTTGTGGTAATGGAACCGCATTAGGAGAACCATTAGCAATCATCTCATCTTGTGATGTCAACAAAAGAAGATTCTGTAGTCTACACTCATTCCTGAAAAAAGTAAAAAGTAGATATTCTAAGAATTCCTATGACAAAACCAATGAAAATAAGTCCTTTTCTTAGATAGAAAAAAGAGATATTAACAGATCCTCACCCAATTGAAGAAGAAAGTTGTTTGCTTGGGCAGCATTTTAATGCCATCGCGGCAAACACCTTTTCAAGTTCCCTAGAATACACATCACAAAATTTTAAAAGTCACAGTTGTAAAAAGCTCAACTGCTTTGGCACTCTTACCAAGAAAGCTTGAAAAATAATATTTATACCTCTTCAAAGCTGAACCATTCCAAAACTTTAAAATTACTGTAAAAGCCAAATCATACAGATTTGACTCGACCAGCAGGTCAACTGTATCTGGAGGGGGTTTCTCATTTCCTGAAAAGAAGTGGTATATAACAACCAGCAAGTCAGTAAGACACACAAAAAAGCTCAAGTTTTGACATTCAAACATAATACCGTTAAGACATATATCATCAAATCTGTTTTTTTTTAGTCAGAGAAATTGATGTTCTTCACACACAAATACGAATTTGAATAATGCAAAAAATGACATTGCTAAAGATTAAACCTCTAGGCAATTTTAAAACATAAAACTATCTCCACCTTCAATATTACTTAAAAAAGTACTACTGTTATGGGATAGTGGCACGCAAATTAAGAAAAGTTGAATTGTAATTATGAAAAAAGTGAACCACACATTACTAAATACGGTATGAGACAAAAATAGTGAGAATGGACAAAAGATGTAAATGGAGACAAAAATGGTGAGATACGGGAAGTATTACATACTCCATAACTAGTTACTGAACTTTTAGCTAGAAACGGAAATACCAGTAAAAGTCCATTTAATATTTTCCAGTGAGAGAAAATACTCAGCCGATGTCAAAATGAACTCATTCTCAAGCTTCTGAACATCAATGTAGGACCTTCGCCTTAGTGTTGGAGAACCATCGCCAGAAGCTGGTTTGGAGGGGGGCAAGTCAGAGAGGCAAATGCATAAGATATCAGGCTCAATATAAGAGTAGATAGTAAAGTAGTACCTAAGAGATGAAATATATGCAAGCAAGTTGAAGCTTTAAGCCTTTAACTTACCATTTTCCAGAGCTATCCTGGGTTTTTTACTTGGGACATGATCGTTATCAGGAGAACCGTCATCAAGAGGACTATCAATCCAGGAATTGGCAGGATTAACAAGTTGGAGAGCATTAATAGCAGCAGAGAGACCATTCAGCCTTTCCTGTAGAAGCAGGGAACGATGCTGGTGATCTCTGATGTCTGCCATAGTTCTTAATTGAGAAGAGTACAAGTAAATATAACTTGCTGCTGTGCGCCAATTATGTCTCTGCATCTCAAATGCATAGAGCAATCTAAATGGGTTTGGTTTGGTTGAAACATCAGAACGCTCAGCCTGCAGAATAGAAGCAGGAACATAATGCTGACTTGAAATTCAAGCATCTAATCCTTTTAAGTTTTTATATATACATCACAGACCTTCCAAGCAAGCTCTCTCTCCACCTTCTCTGCTAAGCCAATAAAAGGTAGGGTGCCATCACAAAGAATCTGTAACAAAAATAAATGTAAAGCATGGACATTAGTTATTTGGTTTGTACTTTTAGAGTACAACTTGTAACTTGGATATTAAATGGTCCCAATTTAAACATTGATGCTCACATTTTTATTAAAAAACATAGTTTTAGCTCGGGGATATGACAATAAGGAGTACTTTTGAAGCATCATGTTAATGTATATGTTCAAATGAAAATGTCTAAAATAAATTGATGATTAAAAGATGCAAAAGTACTTGGGAATATTTTGTGTGTTTCCTAGAGCTTATTACAAGCTTTAGAATAGCAATTACAGCAATCATTTTTTCAAGATCACATAGTGACATTATAATATTAGTTATATTACTCATTACCAACATCAAGGTTGAAACACCACACTATGAGAGCTACATAATATCTGCAGACCTAATTTACTACTCTCTCCGGCCCAATGTACTTGTGTAGCATTCCTTTTTGGCTAGTCCCAACATATTTGTCCCATTTCCATTGAAGAAAAAGAAATAAAGTGATATCGACTTATTTTCCCTAATCTAGTACTCTTATTCCCCCACCCAACAAGTAAAACTGTAAAAGTAGGGGCATAATGATCACTTCGCTCTCTCTCTCTCTCTCTTTTTCTTTTCCTTGATCCATGTGCCAAAAGGGTACAAATACACCAGGGAAGAACTAATTATGTGTGAGAGTAAGGGGAAAGAAAATGAAATGGAACCTTTACTGCACCGCGCTCATATAGAACAATAACAAAACGCCTCAAACATATATTTTTGCTTTCATCATCTGGATTTGAGATTATTGCACAGTATGCATCATAATACAAGTTGAGGTCTAGGGTAAACTTGAACACATTTGCCCAAAGACGTCCCTTAATAGCAGAAGGTGATTCATTAACAGGATCAACCCTCAAGTTGCCATCTTTAGCACCAAAAGATTCATCAACTAGTTCAAGTGCAGCTAGTGCAAATTGACAAGCAGCCTGACTCATGTTATATTGTTCAAATATCTGCATTGCCCATTGATAGTAATGAAGCTTGAATGACGCCGTCGATCCACTATGAGCTAGATGAAAAATAACAATAAGGTGACATAATCATTTCACACTTCAAGAAATTCTTAAGCAAGATGTAGCATAGGAAGGACAATGAATAAACATACGCACCGAGATACAGACATCCTGCTTCATGTGGCAAACTTTGCAAAGCCTTAGAAGCTCCTTCAGCTGATGCAGCTCTGAACACAATAAAGGGAAGAATTAGCATGTTTATGAAATAAAATGGTCACTCCCTTAAGTTCTGAACTCCTTTTGAGAAAGAGAATGCATAATTGTATACATGGCATAAATTTATTATTTAGACCTTTCACATGTCAGCGCAAGTAGTTAACACAAGATCAGAATTTGTATGGAGAAATTGTACAAATTAGGAGTACAACATTGCCAAGTCCACACATGAGATCAATTATCTTTTTTCCACAAATAGAACTGAAAATCTTATATTAAAAGAAGACCTACAATTCTCCTCAATCTATGCCCTTTTAGATATTACTATCATAAATCTTATAGAGTAAGATATTAACAACCCTAACACTAACCCACGTCAGCCCCAAATTCATCTCGTTGCCCTCTCTTGCACTGATGCAATCAAATTGCTATCCTCCAACACCATCTATGATCAACGATCAGCTCGAATGTTGACGGCCAACATTGTGGATTACAAGTTTCCAAAGGAGGATCTCAACACAAAATATCCCTCAATTTGATTCCTAATCAACGAGCCGCTACAGAACTCAATATCGATGTCAAGCTAATAAATAGGGTACATTAATGTTAAGTCGTCGACTAGCCGTCCGGTCGTTTTGGTAGTGGAGACTTTATTGTCGCCTAGCGACTTGGGTGGACTAGTCGTCCGGTCATGTAAAGCGACAACTAGTCGCTGATAGATACCCTACCCGACCCAACCCAAATTTCATTAAATTTTAAAAAATACCCTGTAAAAGCATCGCCACCCTCGTTCACTCAGCACACCGCGACAGTCCTTCCCAACTTCTCTCTCCCTCTCGCCAAAGCCCATCTTCCTGGATTGATTCTTCTGAACTCGATTCTTCTTCATCTTCATCAATTTTTCTCCATCATCCTCCATGGGTAAGATCTCTTTATCTTTAGCTTCTTTTTGTGCTTGTTATCTTTTTGGTACTTGGTGTGTTGTTTTTGAAGATTGAAGGGTATTTGTTTCTTATGTACCCTTCGTTATGTGACTTTATGTGCTACCTTTAAACATAATTTTGTTTTTGTAAAGATATTTCGTCATATACTCTATATATATATATATATATATATATATATATATATATATATATATATATATAAATAGTTATCTTTAGTCAATGAAGATATATATAATGTTAAAAGTTTCAATACTAATTGTGATTTGTCAACTAGTCTACCACTAGTAGGCCGACTAGTCCACTAGTCTCCTCTTCACCGACTCGACTTGTCACCTTGATAACCATGGTAGGGTAACATTATTTCAATCATTTTCACTGCCACCATAAGCTTTGTTAATGCTAGCATACAAAAATTGTTAAAAAGTCAAGATTTGCACATTCACTACAAACCTGGCGTTTTAACACTGTCATATTAACATTGTCAGAATGGCATGCTAACAGTGTCAGTTTAGCAGTGAAATATTTAAATTTAACCCTGCCACAAACATGGAACTGATAGTATTTTGAATTGGTTTTTTAGGCAGTGATTGCAATTACTATTTCATGTGCCAGCAATGACAGAAAGATGGCAATAGAAGTGAAGACCAACAGTTATCAAAATCAGACAGTGGTAGCCAGATTCCGGCATTGTTGTCCAAAGCCCAAGGGTGATTCGTGGATACAACATTTTTTGTATAAGTAACTATCAATGTTATTGTAATAGTGAAGGTTAATTTTTTTATGTCATTATGTTTCTGGTGCCAAAAATAGTCGTTTGAGTTAGACCTGTATCCAAATTGTTGAAATATACATGCTTTAATTGTGTCGGATAGCACAATTTTGTATTGCGAGTTTTCATGATGACAAACCAAGCAAGTTGGAATGAGAAACAAAGGATGACGCATTGACAAACCGAGTCGTTCAAGACAAAGGCATGGTCCAAGGAAATGACTATGAGATTGGTGAAGAAATCAAGACTGAAGAAAAGAAGACACAGGTCTTGTGGTCATAGATATATGAGTAAGCGTACAACACATTTAATCTCTCAAAGCTCTCACAGAATGTTTTCAAAACCCTTCATTTGAGCCAAAAGCCCAAGGCTTATTTCCTTAAATGCGCATCACCTAATTGATTAAGCTAACCAATAAAGCTTGTCCAAATCCATCCCAAACCTTCTGACTGATTTTGAAGTTGTGTTGGCTTCATGTTAAACATCATCACTTCATGCTTATTGATTAAAGCAACAACTCAATCAATGAGGGCTCGTGTTTTGGAGTTTCTTTGATAGATTGAAGCAATGACTTAATTGATCAAGCCTAGCTCTCAACGGGCAATTTTCAATGTGTTAATCGATTAAGTTTGATCCTTAATCAACTCAGCTTTGTAACAGCTAGCCTCTAACACATAGTTTTTAAACCCAAATGGCCATATATCTTTTACAATATATAAAGGAGCTTTTCCACATGTTTGATCAAGAATTCCAGACCTCTTGCTCATATTCTTTTGGTTCTGATAGGAAGTTTGATAGAAATGTAAAGCTAATTTTAAGAGAGATATAGTTGACGTGTGATAGAGCATTGATTGTAATCTCATTTTACTCTTTGAGAGAGTGTTTCACTATTTTGTATAGAGGAGAGGTTTTAGAAGTACAAGGACTTCATGGGTAAAAGTCATAAATTGGGTATGTGCAAGCCTATGTTTGGTTAAGAGGAAGAAAATAAAGAGGAAAGAAGGAAAATAGAGAGGAAAGTTATAGAGGAAAGAAGGGAAATAGAGAGGAAAGCAGGGTAAATGGGGAGGAAAGAAATAGAGAGGAAAGAAGGGAAAGACAATTAACTAGATGGCTTTGAATTTCCATAGGTAGGTTTGGACAAAAGGAAAATAGAAAGGAGAGCAAAAAAAAGCAATTATTTGTTTGCTTGGATGGAAAAGTGAAAAGAAAGGACAACATAATAGAAGAAAATGGCCTTTTTGTACTTTATTAATAACCACTATTTTCTATTCATAATAATTATTATATTTGATATAAAATAAATATAATAATCCTTAAAAATAAATAGACTACTCATCTTAAAATTATTAAAAAAAATTATTATGAGGGCAATATGCGTAGGAGGATGAGGCAAGGCTATCTAAACTAAGAGCATGTTCTCTTCAACTTATTCTTCCTACTTATTACTTAACCAGATAAGATCAAAACAGGGCATATCATAATAGAAACAACTTTAAATATAATTTGAAACAAATCAATCAGACTACACCAGACCCAACTTTAATAAAATCAAATCAGATCCCATTAGATTGGACGAAGAGAACAGGCTGTAAGGTGATAATTAATGAGGTCATTTGAGTAATTTTAAAACCTCCCACCATCGCCACTTCACTCTTCCATCTAAAGGTGAGAGAATTAGATGAAAAAAATAGTGGGCCAAACATATTATTCCTTATTTCTTTTTTCCAACATAGTTTTCCACTCTACCAACTACGGAAAATTTATATTTTCCTCCCAATTTCCTTCCCTCCCAATTTCGTTCCTTCTATTTTCCCTTCAAACAAATAGGGCCCAAGTGTTGAGACGCATGTTCTCAGTTGTACTGGTTTTGGAGAACCTGTAATGTCGGTGGGTAAAAAATCTTAGGGTGTGGTATTTCTGAGAATAAGATAATAGGCTTGTGAAATCGAACTCTCGATTTGTAATACTAGAAAATCCTCATAGTATGCACCCCATACATCTACCTTATGAGAAGTGTAAAAACAAGTAAGCAAGTAGGCAAAAAAGCAAGAAAACAAGGCAAACAAGGAGGAAGTTGTATGCTTTAGGCTAACAAACACATCAAACACTATTTAAATAAAACTCTGGCCAACACATCAAACATTGTATTTCATGTGTTCCATAAGATTATTTTAAAATGTTGTATGTGTCTTCAATTGATAATGCAAAATAAAGTATGTAATCATCATTCAATTCAAAATTTATCTCCCATCAAAATTTGACATGTCCCATGAAATTGTGCTTCACAAATTTATCAGTGCCCAAATGTTCTGATAATGTAGATCAAACCAGTGCAAGATGATGATGGCAATTACAGTGAATATGCTAGAAGTTTGAGCAAAGCGGTTACCTAAAAAAACAGCGTACTGCTTCACAAATTTTCTTCTCTTTTAGCATTCCATGCAACCCACATTGTATCTGTGCAATAAGAGAGCAGCCAAGAAGATGAAGGATTTTGGGCCACTCTCCGCACACACTCTGAAGACTTCCAGAAAATTTCTCCTTCCTCAAACATGAATCCACCAAGTTGAGCATGTACTGGATGAAACATGGTTTTATTTCAACATCAAACTTAAAGAGAATGTCCACAACCATTTAAAGTGTAAAATTGCTACAAACCTCAACAGCATCATATTGGGCGTGTCTAAGCAAGATAAGAGCAAGTTCAATTGAATGGCTCAAAAAACCTGATGATTGTTCACTTCTCTTTCCCCATATAATCCAGCTAGCAAATTGCTGAACAGAACTTTTTATGCGAGTAGGATCAGGAAGACATCTAAGAGATAAGTGGCTCTGGGCTTCTGAGGAACTTTGGATACTAAGCATCAGGAGAATAGCAAGGGTACAATCAGATTTTCCAAGTTTTTCATTCCATGATTTTTTATCATTGCTATCTGCCCAGAGATAGAATTCTATGAGTTTCAGACATGAACATTGAAAATAGACATGCCAGATGGAAGCATTGTGTTCCTATTCTTTTTTTCTCTTTTCAGGGAAATTAAAATGTTCTTTTGCAGTTGCAAAACAATTGGAAATGTTAATTAATAAGGGTGTAGTGAAGATAATTAATATTGTAGAAGGAACATATTCTCCTAATCCAACGACATTATTGCATTGAGAAGCATAATAAGAAAACAAGTATTGAATTAATCAAACAAGATATGATAGTGTTTCCAAGTTAGATGGTTTCGTTCTTTTTTTCTTAAAACATGATATATCCATGAGAAGTGGCAACTGCTGATTTTGTTTTCTTCATATTCAACTAATGAAATTTTACAACCAAATGAGTACATAGACTCACAAAATCCAGGTTAAGTACTATAAAGGGAGATATTACAATTAAAAGCCAATCCCATCTGTTTGATGCACTAACAACAAAGCATGAAAGCAACCATGTAAAATAAAGGAAAGGGTATGAAGAGCCATACCAAGGTGCAGAGATGAAAGTTGAGAGCTAAAATCTTCAATGACGGGTGATTCAGATGGTGTGGTAGCAAAATAGTGGATGATATGCCATTCTGTAAGCGTCTCTAGGATCAAAGGAAATAGCTCGAGTTTAACTCTTGAAACATCATTATGGGACAAGTGGATCTACAAAAAATAAAATCAATTTTAAGTTTCTACATTCCAACAACAAACCTAGAATATTCCCAACTCCGTTTGGATCAAGATGTACACAACCTTACTCTTACCCCTGTAAGAAATAGAGAGATTGTTTCCCTGACACCCTAGATGCATTGCTGCATTTATAGCACAAAGCATCACAAAAAGAACCAAGGGAGGTTTAATGTGCCATTTTGATGTAGTCCATTATTTGAGTTTTACAAGATACAATTCACCATGAAATTTGTAGCATGGGATTCTCTTTTTATTTTACACAATACAGACAAACGCAATCATCAAGTATAACACCAGCTTGAGTTTTCACACATGCAAAGACATGGGTAAATAGTCAAAGCTTTTCTAATGCAAACCACAATGTGATCACCTATGACCAACTGTTTTGCAAACGATAAAAGAATCATGATGCTATAGCTTTCACTCTTTGGAAACTGTAATACACAAGATTTTTTAATAGTATGGAACTGCAGAACTATTCATAAAGAACTCAAATGAGGATTTTCTTTGTTTCATTGCCAACAATTTTGCAACAAGAAGTTTAAACAGTGATGTAAGAGTTGTATGAGTTTTCAATTTCATGTTGCAGGTGGAAGCTAGCACAGCCACAACAATACAGGAACACTTTGGCTTCTTTTTTTCTGTTCTTTTTAATCCCCTTCCCTCTCTGAACATGTTTTTATATAAGGGGAAAACGTCATAGTGAGCATCACACATTAGTAAAGGCAAGAAATATAAAACAAAGACTAACCTTCCCACTCGTGCTAATCATGTAGCTTAGAAGCATATATACATCTAATGTAGATTCAAACATCACTTTAGCAACTTGAGAAGTAGCTTGAACTGTAACAGCAGTGTCGATATTGAAGATTGTTTGATAATCAAAATTTTGTTCAACTTTGAGAGGCACAAGATGCTTCAAGTAACACTCAATCACATCCAGAACTTTTGCCCATGTGATAGCTCTTGTGTACAAATGGTGTAAGGACAAATACATATTCACAGAAAATATTCTTAGATTTCTGTGATTAGATAGTTCCTTATCCCGAGCCACATCAACTCCAAGGTATGAGTAGAAGTGTGCTGATTGGCTATATCCAGATTCTAAAGTTTTAATAAAGCATATAGTAACATCTTCTGGTGATAAAGTTGGTGTACGAAGAAGTGACTCATAATATATTGCCGAAGAAGCTCGACCCAACTGCTGGCTGAGATTACTACTGCACTGCAATACCTCAAAGAGAACTTCCCGTTCAAGATCATCAGCACTAAAAGTCAACTCAGAGCCTAGAAATATATAAAATATTGAATACTTAATGTGGTTCCGACTGCAGCATAGAGAAATTGTATTAACTAAAAAAAATTATATAGAGAAGTACTAACTAAAAAAAGTTCTTCCCTGCGTACCATAAATGAGAAGCTCAACGTTGTTCAGACTGCGGCATAAAGAAATTGTATTTTTCCTAATCAAACCAACAGCTCCAGTTTTAGAATCAACAAGCAAAGCACGAGCTGCATTGTATTGGCACCAATTATGGACATAGCGGGTACAGAAGGATTTCCAGCTGTGAACTATTGAAACTGGACTTTCAGCACCGCCCTAGCACAAAAACAGTATTGTTAGTCTGAGGGATTCATACACCATTTCTCTCCCCAGCTGAAAATAAAACACATGGAAACAAAACCATAAAGAAGTATAACAATAGATATGCATAAATAGGAAGAAGAAAAACCTCATGCTCAATAAGTGACAGGATTTCATTTTTTAGCCCATTGATTGTCAAGGAATCAAACTCAGAATCAGTGAAATGCTTGTTATATTCTTGTAAGGTTGCTCTTAGAATGGTATTATGGTGAATTCCTGGAAGAAGCAACCTACGTAAGAAGATATAAGAGACAAAAGAAGCAATTTCATCCTGCAGATAAAATTGAAAATACTAGTTAAGAAGAGGCAGCAATACGTAAAAAAAAAAAAAGATTATACAAGCAGTAATCAGTTATGTGACATGGATAAGTTGCACTGGGATAAGGGCTTGTTCAAGTTGCACTAGCATCTGTATTGAACAACTTGTATGCTGGATAGACTACTTTCAACTAAGATGCACATCACACTTATTGGCAGCTTGTTGAATAGGGACATGTAGGAAGTACACTCAAGAAAAAAAAAGGATGTCTATAACACCTTTGAAGATGATAATACAGCACCCGAAAGCCAAAGCAAATCATCTGAGGATTTTTCGCAGTATTGAAAGAGCTGGTCAGCAACAAAAGCTTCCTGTAAAGAGTAGCACTGAGCTAATCCCCTATAAAACAGAAAAATGTCAATATCAGTAATACACTACCGCATAAACATAATTATCCATATTTCAATATAAAAAAATTACTCTTGCACTACAAAAAGAAAAGAAAAAGAAAATGAGGACACATGAACCGACAACAGGTAATGAAGTCTTGCATCACAATGAGGGTGTCAAACTTACTCTTCAATATTTCCATTAATTAAATTTTGCATTACTAATCCATCTTCTCTGAGCATCCATAATTGGTTTTTAGTAAACTTCAGATCAACTAAATTGCCCTGGCAGTACATAAATAATTGGGTCAAATGTCTATCAAGCTGGCTGTATTAGAAAAGAATAAGAGAACATGAAGTAACTTGTTATTACCTTCTCCAAAGGAATGCTTTGAGTTGAGGACTCTAGGGACAAATCAATCCTATCCCCAACACTGAAATATAGGCTAGACAGAGAAAGAGTCTCCATTCCAACTTCCTTGACAAAGCAAAACCCCAAAGGAACATGAACATCAAAGTTGATTTGGGTAACACTTCTATGATATCAAGAAAAATAATCATGATCAAATGGTAAAGGCATCAGATGAACAGAAAGCTAAAACTAAATAATTCAGTTAGGAAACTAGAAATATTATACTAGATGATCAAAACAACGCCTTTGATAGATAAGAAAGGTTGATAATCTTGAGTTTCTCTAATATTCTCATTGTTTAGACTCCTGAAACCCAGTTCAGTCCGATGCATTAAGCTCCTATCATCATGCATAATACAAGGTAAACATTTTGCAAAACTTTATCACTTCTGTCAGATGTCCTCACTATTGAAAATTTACCCACAAGACTAAGTTGATGAGAAGAAGGCTACACCTGCTAAATCTTTTTGTGGCCAGTGGCCCAAAAAAAGTTAGACTCCATTCCTCCCATAAAATATTGACATGTTTGACTAGGCAACAACAACAACAAAACCAGTAAAATCCCATAGAGTGGGGTCTCTGGAGAGTGGGTGTACACAGACCTTACCGTACGTGGAAAGTAGACGCTGTTTCCAAGAGACCCCAACTCAAAACAAAAGGAACATAGAAAAACTAAATAAAGACACATTAGGAAAGACAAAGGAGAGGAGGGTGAAAGATACGACATAATAAGCCAGAAAGTCCAACACATGTGGAGAGCACAACCCAAAAGCTTACCATACCACCTTAATACTAGACCATCTGATGCTTATATCTAAGATTGAATCCCCAATTAGTTCATAAAGCCATAAGGCAAGTCTAATCACCTTGCTCCAACTCTCTTAGGTCTACCTCTACCCCTCCTTACGCCCCCTTCTTCAAGCCTCTCGTACCTCCTCACTCAAGCAATTGTGCTTCTCCTCAACACATGCCCAAACCATCTCAATCGAGCTTCACACAAGTTAAAACATCCATAGAGACCACTCCCACATTCCCCCAAATATCTTCATTCCGAACCTTAGCTATCCTCGTATTACCATGCAGGCACGCATCCATCTTAGCATCCTCATCTCAACTCAGAGCTTCCAAATGTGAGCATTCTTCACCGCTTAGCACTCCACTCTATACAACATAGCCGGCTTGAGCAGTCTGCAATAAAACTTCCCTTTCAGCTTCTTTGATATCCTCTTATCGCAGAGGGTGCATGTCCACTTCATCCAAGCGTCTCAAATATGATGAACAGCATCCACATAGATCTTCCCATCAACCTGAATGATGGATGACCCATGGATCCAAGATCCCAAGGTACTGAAAATTATCCCTTTTAGATACAGGGTGTGTGTCAATCTTTACTTCTACTTCCTACTCAATTGTCAAACCACTAAAATAACATTCCACAAACTTGGACTTAGTTCTGCACAATCTGAAACCTTTGTATTCTAAGGTTTGTCTCCATACCTCCAGCCTATCATTGAGCCTCTTATGTGTCTCGTCAATCAAAATTCAAAACAATGACATCCGCAGAAAACATGCAGAGGTACCTCCCCTTGAATATGTCGCATTGACTAGGCAAAAATAAAAAAGTGACAAGTGTAGTTGAGATTTATTAGAAGAAAGAGAAACAATATGATTGGACAAGTTTTTCTTTGAGAGGTAAAAATGGAATGTTGGCAAAGTTTTGAGCAGCGCGGGGGTGGGGGGGGAGTTTTTTTAGTATGTAAGAAACAATAACATAATGTGAACAATAAAACATAGAAATATAGGTTCATCATAGTAGTTCAAACCAAACAAGTAGCAACCTGAATAAATTTAAATATCGAAATAAATGCCAATTAAAACATTTTTTTGTAGACTCACCGAATGATGTTTTTGTAACACAGCTAATGGAATTATATTAGTATCACTATCATCCATTCCCACCCATAATCTGACACATGGTGCTCCTGCAGTAGTAGTTTCATAGATATAGAGAACTTTCTGAAAAAATGACAAGATGACAACTGCAGAGAGAACTTTCATTGGATCAACTAAATGATCGTGTAAAATTATACAAAAGAGGAAATGTTACCAGTCATAGTATGAGTCAAAACTTTAGAGCGATTTGAAAGGCACCACACGCGTAATGTTCCATCAGAGTGGAGTACGAAAAGAAGTTTTTTCTGACACAGCTCTGATATAACCAAGTCCTGCACTGCAGCAATAGTTCTGCTCCTGAAGTATGAAACAAGTTGTAGAATAAGCAAAAGTCAAACAACAGGTGCAGTTTAAAAGCAATGCATCCTATTCCTCCAGTGCAAAAAAAAAAACACATTGATGATCATCATATTCTTCCTGTGCAGGCATACAATATATGGAATCTCATTCCAATGAAAACAAAAAAGATTAGACACCAAGGAAGTAATTCTCAATTGCTCATTAGGAATATAGTTTTAGAATATTAGCAAAGAATAATTAGTGGGATACCCTGCCAAAATGGGCTAAACCTAGCTGAAAATAGATTAGCAACCTTAAACCTTAGATTATCCTATATAAGTATGATTGCTATGATATTTTTGCATTGATATTATAATCATCAAAAGATTAATCACTTTAAATCCCTCTTGTCACATGGCAGCATAGCCTTTTTCGTGGCCATTTTCATTGATTTTTCTGTCCACAATTTCTGATACGTCTAATCTCTTCCGGTGTTTATATCGACAAAGTACCATCACCATCAAAATAGGAACTCGCCATCAAACTCAAAGGGCTCAGAGCCTCAGAGTTTTAAATTCACGGCCGTTAACCACTGCAGGACCTATATGTGCCACCAGCAGAATCAGTAGTCACTTAGAGAGGCTGTTTTCTTTGTCTAACCTCTTTATTTCTGATTCGAATTTATTAAGGGCTGATCTAATCACATGAGGCTGATCAGAGTTGTATATGTTTCTGGTATGATCTGGTGTGATATGAATCTTTCTGATCTGTTCAGAGTTCAATAAGAATAAGTAATAAGGGATAAGATTAAGTTGAATAGAATGGGTCCTTATAGGTTGAGTTTTATGTCGAGTCGCCACAAGCACCTAACCGCCACAGTTTTATGTCGAGTGACTTCTATGATTGGTGTTTTGTTTGTTCTTTTTGTAGATGATTTTTCCAATGCACTGTGAATTTCCTTAAGGAATGTTTGCTATACGAAGTGGGGAAGAGCATTGTAATTAAATTCAAAAATAAAAGGTGTGAGTGAACGAAAAAAGTTACCCAGAAAATGAGAAAATATTCATATATTCAAGTGTGTGTTGAATAAAATAAAAAACTAAACATATTACACACACACACACACACTTCAACATCAAATAACTTCAAAAAGTTTAATACAACACATTAAGTTGGACCAAGTTTATTTAATGATATACCAAACTAAGAATGTTATAATAATTGTCTCCCCCCCCCCCCTCATCTGCACATACATATTAATATTCTAAAACATTATTTTAGACTCGGGCTTTGCCCTTTGAACCTAAAGCCAAGCCTGTTTATTAAACAGACCCTTCTTTTTATCTTGATTCCGAACTTCAAACCTTTCTTGTCCATCCCTCTAAATATTAGTTGAGCTTTCAAGTTTGGGCACATAGCCCAACCCTTGTCCACCTATCATATCAAACATTATAGAACTACAATTATGAATTACCTCGACATGATGCCCCATAAACGACCAAAGCCAACATCATCACGAAGCTCATATACGAAACCTATCAGAGGAAAAATGGGTTGATACAACATAATTAAGAGAAACTCAAAATAGAAATGTGTTGTTGAAACTTAATTCTCAATGCAAACATGCAATGTGTTACTCAAAATTCAGTGTTGAGAACCTTTGCATACGAACTCAGCAATAGCAATGTGTCTATTACTTGAAACTTGGAAAAAAGTATAACCCCCCAAAAAAATTAACGGAGCAGGTGAGCGGCAGAACTAGCCAGAACCACAGGAAAAAGGCATAAAAGACGAAAATTTCAAAGTAGCATTACTATGAAGACAATATCAGGACCAAACTTGTGTATACTGCTTAATGCTAGCAAGAAGCATATGTTACTCATAGAACACAAAATAGTAACAGAGTGACAACTATGTTTAACCTGGAGCACTAGGTTCAATTGTGCCAAGTTGGAAACAGCAAACAGACCCATCATTTCGACCAACTACTATACACCCTGATGCTGATGTGGCCATTGTTATTGCTCCATGATGAGAATGCATTTGAGTATTGCACTCAAGGACTTCATTCGATGACAAAACAGAACTAGGTACATAGGTAGAAATATCTTTAAGCTTAATGAGAAAAGCAATCCCTGAGATTGTCATAGCATAAAGTGTGAAGTGTCCCCGTGACAGATTAGTCTGTGAAAAAAGAAGATAAATTAATTCATTAGACCTAACCATTGATATTTGCGGAAAAAAACACTGAGAGTGTTAGAACTAGCTAAATATAGGATAAACCTCATTTTTGCATAACAAGGTAGATGGAAAAAGTGCATCTGGAAATACAATCTGCAGTCCAATCTTTAGAAACTCTTTATTGTCATTTAGCTGCATTATCTCTACAACATTTTCTTGGCTCCTGTTAATTCTCCTGCAATACGAGTATTAAATGTCAACAATATTTGGCTTGGAAAAAATAATAGCGGGGAAAGGCTAAGACACATGCAGGTTAATAAACACACAGTTTAGAATATATACCATTTAAGGATTCATGTAATTTGGCATAATAACCACAAAACACATATACGCTTACTTAGGTGACCAACACCTAGTTTACTCCTAGATGCAACTATTTTCATGTTAATAATCCCAGAGAGTAAGTATATATTATACAAAATCTGACACAATCTTGAGAGCACGAGAAAGTGTAAATTTATTTCAAATAGGAAGCCAGATAACATAAAATGGATCATGGAGTACAATTAAATAAATGCCAAAGGTGAGATGAATGGATAAACCTAATATGATTTACTCCAATAAGAAACTTAATCCAGGGCAGAAGGTCTATAGTGCATCAAAACCAACCTCTTTAAGAGAGAGAAAAGATATAGAAATAATATGTGCACTGTAACACTGACCAACAGCCAAGCATCTGCCTTAGAATTCAAAAATCTAAAAGAGACCAACAAAACAACAACACCTTAATCCTAATTACCTGCTAGTGTAAAAGAATTAAAATTGAGAAGAAGAAAACCCCAAAACCAACAAAGATGAAGGATACTTTGCATCACATCATCATTATTGCATAATAGTACTCCCTCCATCCCGAATTAACCGTCCCGCCTCACTATTTAAGGTCAAAGTTTGTTTATTTTTTTACTTATTTTTGTTAATCATTTGTTACAATAACACAGTCATATCGCTTCTTGTTTTATGAAGATTTTAACGTAGTTTTTTAATATGTATTTTGAAATTTTGTATCATTACTTACATAAATCGAAGTAGAATGAATTCAACCAAACATCATAATTTGCAATGGGACAATTCATTTGAGGTGGAGGGAGTATAATTCATCAATCATATCATAAAATCAGAAAGCTGCAAAGCAAAAAGTTCCGTTGTCAGTCCTCCCAAGCTCAAATTGATAGCAAAAAATTCCCTTTCCATTACAATTTCTTCATATGCTTAGAATATTCAGCTCTATCATAGATACACGTGAGTATATGCAAATGTATATGACCAATAAAAACATACCAAATTATGTATGTGGGGGGGTCTCCAAACACCGTGTAGGAGGCGGTGTCTCTGCTGAGGTGGTCCGGCAGTACGGCAGCTGTAGCTGCCGGAATAGATGCTGACGAAGGAACAGACAGCTGAATCCATTTGATAGCGTCACTTCCGATAATGGGAACTTCCATTCCAACCAACTGCGACCTGCTCGCCATGGTCCCTACCAAGTATACAAATCACCGGCGGGTTCCGCCGTGTCGGAGCAGAGGAGAGGGAAAAATTGGGGTTTTGGGGCAGGGCTTTGCTGGATGCAGGCACTCCTTGCAGTATATGATTGGGCTGGGGTGGGAGGGAAATTTGAGTCCTCGGGAAAATATTAATTTTGTTTTTTGCCCCTTAAATTTTAGCCTATATTCATCTTAGCCTAGATTGAAAAAACAAAAATTGGAGTATAACTTTAGTTTGAATAAATTCTCAAAACATTCTTTCTAATAATGTGTTTTTTCAAATTAGTCCTCAATAATTAATAATTACCAACATGATCTTTTGCATAAAAATATCTATTACGGAGTAAATATCAGTCAAATAGAAGGTATTTTGATATTTTCTATCATCTAGACGTAAAGTATGTTCTGAAAATGTTCCTTTATTATTAAATATTTTTTCAAACTAATATCTAAATAAATATTTTCTCGGAATGTAGTCCATTGGCCTATTCGGGGCAAGGATGTAAAACAAATCAGATATTTTAAATTCGACTCGTGATTCATATTCGAATATGATGATTCGAATTCGCGTTATTCAAATATAAATTCAAATTCAAATATTAGTTTTGATTCGAATATTAAACAAATACAAATAGAAATAGAGGCGTATTTGAATCGGATGATATTCGAATATTTGAATATATGTATATACACCGACCATGTTTTCAATATTAGTAATCAAGCAATCTAGTATAGTATAAATTGCATTTAAATTACTAAGATTTCATCATATTAACGTAAGACAAAAATTTAAAGCATGTGATTTTTATAGTTATATTTTATAAAATGTAATTTGTGTAAGACACAAATGTATTAATTTTTTTTAGATGTGATATAAGAAATATTGTAAGTTAAATTATTCAAAATCGACATATAAATTCGAAGTATGATTATTCATATATTCACTTAGGATTCGTTAACTATTCAAATTTTAATCAAATACAAATGTTATTTTTAATTCGTTTCATATCCGTATTCGGATTTATATTCGAAAAAATTAATGGTATGTTTGGGAACATGGATTTGGATTTCAAATCTGGATTTGGACCAAATTCTATGTTTGGAAAACTTAAAAATTTTGAATTTGGATTTGAGACAAATTTTTCTCATTCATAACAAAGCTTAATTTAAAATCCATGCACCTCCCCTTGTCATTTAAAATTTAAGATTTTAAATTTTGGAATTGAAATGCATGAATTAAAATGAAATGCTAATTGCCAAACACTACCTAATCAAATACAAATTCAAATATTACAATATCCGCTTCGATTCGTTTACAACCGTAATTCGTGGTGAGTCGGTTTCTCTAGCAGCCACCAACTTAATTTGAAAACAATATTTAAATAAACATTGCTTCAATCCATATTGCTTTTTTTCCTCCAACCTCAACTTTTATTTGAAACTTACCATCTTATGACATACGTTGTCATCATCTTAAACTTCTGAATAAAGTGATACCAACATACGTTGCGATTTTATTGGGTCTGACGGGTTTATTCAATAAACTCATAAAAATAACACTAAGGATTATTTTACGAGTTTTGAAGAAATGATATGATATGAGTTTTAAAATTTAAAAGAAATGATATATATTTTGAAATTTGAAATATTATTTGAAGAGGTTCGAAATGAAATCAATTCTAATACTTTCATGTTTGGAAACTTGATACCAGAGATATTGAAGCCCATAGCTTTTTAGCTCACCAAACATGGCATAAATGTGCTAATAATGCCCCGTATTTTCGTAAATGTGGAAAACCAAGTATACATACATTATTCAAGTAATGCATTTTGAATAGATAAACAACTTTGTACTAGCTCCTCTATATAAAGGTAAGTTATGCATTCTTCTTTGGAGTGGGTTGGTTAAATACATACACAGTACATACCATACATGGGCGAACTTGGGGCACGAAAAAAGGCTCCTAAGATGGCGAGTTTCGCGGTGGCAGATGACCATTTGCTCTAAGGCTTTCCACCGTGTCCCGAACAGCGTCTTCGACTGGTGTAAAAACCATCCCTAAAGATATCAGTCTTCTTGCAGCATCTTCACAAGCCACCAAACCGGGTTGAGTTTCCCCCGAAAACCTGTAGTGATTCCACATTGTTATAATCCCAAAAAACCAATATAGTTTCAACCCATGTTTCAGTTCNCAATGATTATGCTATGCCGCCCGGTTACCGCGTTTCACAATCAGCTTACTGATATTTTGTCACGATATTATGAGATTTCAACCCAAAACCAACTCATATTCTTATATGTTAGTCTTTTTCTAGCCTAGATGTTCAATGTGAGACTCTGAGATTGTTTTCTTCATCTAATCTGATTTTAGTTATTTTTAAAATTATTTCTGATCTAGTCAGATTTGATTCCAATAAGAATAAGTAACAACAACAACAAAATTACCCCAGTGCCTCAATGGCTCCCACCCATTGCGGGGTAAGGGGGGTCAGATGTACGTGACCCCTATGTTTAAAACATAGAGCAGTTGTTTCCAGATGGCCCATGATGAGCGTCGAAAGCCGCATTGACTAACTGTTACTTCAAAATTGCAAGAAACGCAAACAGTTTAAAGAATCAATTTACATTAGAAATATTTGCACTAAAGAGCACTAAAACTTAAGTCATTTTTCTAAATAGCACTTAAATTGTTTTATTTTCTAAATAGCATCTAATAATGTTTATAATGACCAGTGATGGCAAACATTACTTGAATAATGACTAATGGATAACGACTAAAAGTGTTATATTGTGAAAAAAACACATGTAGTGCTATTTAGGGAAAGTCATTAGTGCTATTTACGTAAATTCCTCTTTACTTTATTCCATCATACACCAAAGCCAAAAAAATAGTGATTCTTTAGCTCCATGGGGAATGAAAATTCCAATAAGAATAAGTAATACGGAGTAAATAATAAGAAAGTTGAAACAAATACTACATACCTGTGGACAGGGAACTCAGGAAAGAGTCTTGAAACCCTCTCAGCAAAATCACCAAACTGATAAATGCCATTGGTACACAAGTACCTCCCAGAAGCATTGGGGGTCTCAAACAGCAAGATTTGAGCCTTGGCCACATCTTTGACATGAACAGCCCCCAGCCAGTGGCACTCATGTGTCTCTTCTGACCCTTTGAGAAGCTGTGCCAAAACAGCACAACTCGCATTCAATCCGGGCTGCAAAAGTTCGCCGAGACATGTAGCCGGGTTGATGGCTACCACGTCTAGTCCGTTCTGCTTCGCAAACTCCCACGCGGCTTTCTCAGCAAGCGTCTTTGATATGGGATACCATTCCTGTAAAGGCACACGGAATAACATAGATATGGGACCCGTTTGGCAACAGCGTTAGTGGCTAGAGTTAGCGTTTCAAAAATGCTAAATAACGGAAGCGTTTTAGTTTTAGCGTTTTCAAAATTAATCTACACCAGTAAAATTTTATCCAAAAAGCTAACGATATTTCCAAACAAGGTAATGATATACTTCGCATGTTGTGTTCGTTCCAACTTCCAAGAACTTGAGCACTCCTCCGTATAGCGTATCCTAGTAACTTAATCAGTTTTTCTAGTCATTATTAGAGCCAACAACAACAACAACAACCCAGTTAAATCCCACAAGAGTAGGGTCTGGGGAGGGTGTGTGTACGCAGACCTTACCCCTACTCGAAAGTAGAGAGGCTGTTTCCAAAGAGACCCCCGGCTCAACGTTGAAAGTTGCATTGCTTGACTAACTGCTACTTCATTAATTAAAGAAGCGCAGACAGTTTAGAGATCCATTTTGATTTATTCCATCACACCCCAAAGCCAAAAATTGGTAAAATTTTGGCTCCATCGGAGATGATGGAAAATCATTATTAGAGCCAATAACTTGATTTTCTACCTTCGTTCGTTTCTTAAATAAAGAAGGGAAAATTAACGTCAATACTTCCACAAATTTAAGATTTTACAAGAATACAAGTTCTCCTGGGTATGTTTGTAGCTTGAATTTCGGCGGTGGGTCGCGATCGAGTGCGATGGGCTTTGTTGTGTCAGCGTCTTGATTGTCGAAATGTCGGCTTTTAGAATTTGTTTTGCCCCTCGTGAAAGCCCGTAGTGATACTGACATGCAAATCGTTAGTCGTCTGGCTTGGATATAGGCCGGGGCGAGAGACTAACCGAATCGTCTAGTAGCGAGTTCCTTCCAAAGTTTCCCTTAGGATAGCATACTAATAACATACTACGTCCCGCTATATTCGTCCACTTTTGACTTTTGGAATTGTTCATCTAAGCACTTTGACTCATCAAATTCTCTTAATGTGTAAGCCTAAATATAGTCATGTGTGATCTTGTTTAATTTGTCTTAACATATAGATTATTAATATATAATTTTTATAATTTTTTAATATACAAATTACAAGATAAAATGGATTAAAAAAGTGTATTGGATGGTGTGCAAAAATGAAAGTGGACAAATACTTTGGGACGGAGGGAGTATATGCCTCAAAAATTCGAAGATCTATGCAAACAAAAAAAAATCTTCTTTTAAAAAATATTAAATTTCCAAAAAGTATTTAATTTTGTAGGCAAATTCTTTTGTGGACTAAGATGCACCAACAGGTGAAGTTAAAATTTACTCCTTGATTAATAAACATTTGCTTAATGTTCAGATAATTTTTTATTTTGATTTTTTTTCAATAAAAGATTACTCTGTAATTTTTTGTGGGAAGTTGCACCAAAAATCCTGTACTCCGTATTTTTTTGAACTATTTGCGGTAAATAAAAATAAAACATAAGTCATTTTCTAATATAGGACTTAAATTTTTTTATTCCTTAAATAGCACTTAATAATGTTTAGAAGGAGGAATAATATAATATCTAGTGATGGTGAACATTTATTTGAATAATGACTAACGTATAATGACTAAAAGTACTACATTGAAAAATAAAAACATATGATGCTATTTAAGGAAAATCATTATATTTTATACTCCCTCCGTCCCAAAAAGTCCGACACGTTTCGAAAAAACTGCGTCCCATAAAGTCCATTACGGAGTACATTTCTATTAAAAAACCACTTTTACCCCCTACTTTTTCATACTCTACCTATCACGTCATACCTTTTTCCTAATAATTTACCCATCACATCCTACTTTTACCCATCACATCAAGAGTATTTTTGGAAAGTCAACACCAAAATATCCCTCCCTTAATTTCCCAAAAAATCAATATGTACCAATCTTTTTGGGACGGAGAGAGTATTATTTAGATAAATTCCTCATTTTTTACCCATCTTAAATCGTAATATTCTTTTAAAATCTCATTTTTCTTAATTAAAAAAATCATAGTAGCAACAAAAATTACAGTAATTTTGGTGCGGTAAATACTGCGTACTGGTACGGTAAATTCGGAGCATAAATTACTTGTACATCGCAACAAAAATTCCAGCAAAAAAAAACCTGGCGAGACTTGCAAAAATCGAGGTCAGTCCAAGACGACTCATCGAAGACTTTGTGGCTCGGCCAGGCCAGATTGGGCACCAGGGCGGAGATCGATGACGTGAGAACCACGCGCCGCACGCCGAACCTCTTCGCCGCCGCGAGCACGTTGAGAGTCCCATCCACCGCGGGCTCAATCAGCTCCTTCTGCGGGTCCACGGGGTCCTCCAGCGTGCACGGCGACGCCACGTGGAACACGCCGCCGCAACCCTCAACGGCGCGTGACACCGCGTCGGCGTCGAGAACGTTGGCCTCGTGCACCACCAGGCGCACGCCGGGGCCGGATGCGCCGGGCAGGCGGAATAGGTGGGACGGATCTGAGCCGGGGAGGACGGCGGCGTGGATGGCGGTGTAGCCGCGGTCGAGCAGCGTCTTGATTAGCCAGGACCCGATGAAGCCGTTGGCGCCGGTGACGCAGACGGAGGGTTTCTCTGCCTTCTCTTCCTCCATTGTAATTGCAGAGTTTTCTAGTGAAGAGAATTGCACGGCGGAGCAAGGATCCTATCTCGGAATTGCTTTGAAAATAGTTTGATGTTTGAGCACGTGGATTGAGCTACTATTAGAGTATTAGGACAAGAAAAAGTTTGATTCCGAGCGAGCAATCGACGACGATAAGGTCGCCCAATTTGCTTGCTCTGATTTGCACTAATTAAACTTAATTCACTTTCTTTACTAAATTTTAGTCCTGATTTCATAAAATAATATTCCCTCCGTCCTAAAATTTTCTTTCCAGAGCACTATTCCAACTTCACGAGAATTTATATTTATTTGTGTTTTATCATGGCCTATATGATAAAATAAAATATTCTTGTCACCACTTGTTTTGTTGAACTTTTGATGTAGTTTTTAAATATGTATGTTTTATTTTTTATTTCTATACCAATATTTAAATAAAATATATTGAAAAACTTGGGATTTTTCTTCGTTTTGCGCAACGGGAAGAAAGTTTTAGGACGGAGGGAGTATAATAATGTCTCTTCTAGTTTTGTAGAATCATACCATTTTACTAATAATCTATCATCACATACTATTTTTATTCATCACATCAGGAATATTTTTAGAAAGCCAACACAAAAATATATCTCTCTTAAATTTCTTAAAAATCAAAATAAGAACATATTCATGGAGCGGAAGAAGTAGAAGGTAGAAAACACACTAAACACTTGTTTAGGAGAGAAAATAGAGCAAGTGGGAAAGATATACTCCGTAATAAATAACTCTAAAATACTTTCGATTTTCTGATAATAACTCACATTATTTGAAATAAACTCTGTGATTCGTGGATCTTTAAAATAAAAAATTTCAGGTCTCATATAATTTGAAATATATTACAAGGTCTTCACACTTTTTGAAATCTTTATATTTCATGGCCAAATCATAACAATGTTTTGAAAAATACTCTTAAACTATTCTTACTCTAATGTCAAATAATAACAATGTTTTTAAATTATTTTTAGTCTAAGACTAATTTATATTGATAACAAGACTCTTAAACTATGGCTATAGGTCACGCTAAAAAACCCGAACAATGATCTGCTCACTGTCAGGTGGGTGGTACCCCAGACGGGATATTCCTAAATGGTTTGAGGATCCCGTACATATGTTTTAACACAAGCCACTGAATATACACATCCGCAAGACCCAACTAATTTGGTCACATATGGCCTATCTTAGAGTTCTTCTAGATAGCTTTAATTGTTTATAATCACAATTTAATCGGGATATTTATTATTTAATCAAAGTTCAATCACCATAATCAATAATAATCATCACCATAATCCTTTAAATAACAAGTAGTTGCCTAACATCGAGAGTTAACACCCTAGCTTACCGCCATACATCAAATAAGCTTTTAGAATTGATCAAAGCATTATATTTAACTTGAAAAATAGCAAAATAGAATTTTACATGTTTCAAAATTCTGATTTTCCGGTCCAAAATGGCATGTGACGGTCGACCGTTACTGCCACCGTACTAGTGCCGTGTGACGGTCGACCGTACTGTGTGACGGTCGACCATTCTGTGACTGGTTTGAAAATTTGCATAGTACTTTGTTTTCAACGTCGGTTCAAGCTTCCAAAATACCATTTTAAGTTACCAAACTTTAATTTGTATATAAAAATGTTCTCTAACATCCACAAATCATTTTTAAACAATTAATTCGAAACTTTAACAATAATTTGAAGGTTTATGATTCTTTGTTCATCAAAAACATATTTTGAGCTTTTCTAACACATATCTCAACCAAATGACCGTTTTTTAACGTAGAAGTGATCTACATTCTAGTCACTAGATATATCTAGGGGCTAACCTCAAACCTAATAGAAATTATCCCATGTAGCACTCTAAGACATCCAATATTACACATATAGCACTCCTTATTGTTTTTCACACATTTGGTTATTTATGGTGTGGATTTCTTCCAATCATACCCTTACATTTTGGAAGTGTATACCAACTTTTTTGGCAGTGTGGAATGGTCATGTTATGCCTACACTTTCTGGCGGTGTGTTATATCCATGTTTTGAGGAGTGAGTTATGATTCACTATACTTAACAACACTTTATGGCAGTGTGTTATGCCCGTGTTCTGAAAGTGTATACCAACTTAAACACATTTTTAGCAGCGTGAAATGACAATGTTTTGGTAGCTGCAGTGAGTTATGCCCATGTTTTCAGAAGTGTATACCAACTTAAACATATTTTTTGGTAGTGTGGAATGCAAGGATAAATTTGGAATTGCATCCACACGAGTTCCAATGTTACATTGCAGTGCTATATTGGGTATTTTAAGCATATATTAGTGCTATGACGGTATTTCTCCCCAAACTTAAACGATTGAAATGAAAATTTTACGGTGAAACTTCCAGCGAACACCACAGCTATCTCCGGTGATTCTGACGGTAGCAAACTATTGCGGCTTGCTCTCCTCACAGCAAAGAACACAATGGGACTTATTTTAGGAAGATTAGTGGAGAAACGAGGGAGATATGACGATCCTTATATGTGGTGAAGGAGAAGGTGAAGCCAAGGAAATTTACGTCATGGGTGATCTGCGATCGGCAATCGTCCAGCGACGTAGTGCGATTTCCTCTGATTTTATACGCCTCTCCCTGATTGGGACTAAAATGGTCTGAATTGGGGTACATTATTTGTTCCAACTTTTTCCAAATTGAAATCTAATTGCACCGTTGTTATCAGACAGTCAAAATCTACACAACGATATAACTTTCAAAATTAATTGACAAACTTTATAACTCACTTATTTTTGGGTCCATCTCAGTAATTAATTAATTATAAATCAATTAATTCTGGTAGGCCTATTCTCAGGGCGTTACCATGAAAAATGCACGTGAGTCATTTTTAAATCAACGTTGGAATGAATCAAAAGAACTTTGAAGAAACTTATATGAGCTCGAAAAAATTTGAAGGAGTTGGAAATTTTGGTAGAGTTGGAAAAACTAAGAAAAGTTAGAAAGGAATAGAAAAAGTTGAAAAATATTGAAAGTTAAGGGTGGATTTGGTTGGAGGAGGTGTATAGTTTTCTAAAAGAAATGTCTTACAAGAAAAAAATTATCCCCTCTCGGCCCCTCCCACCCCCCATTTTCTACTATTCCATAAGATCATTTTTTCTAAAAAAAAACATTTTCTATTACTCCGTATTTGTTAGGAAAGAATTTTTTAAATTAGTACATGGTTGTTTTTTAGTAAAAAATATGTTTTGAGATCTTTTTAAATATATTAGATGGTAGAAAATATAATTTTTTAATACGATCATATCAAATTTTTATTATTGACCTATATGTTCTCAAAGGTTTGGGAGAGGAGTGAGGGGACGGGGGAGGGAGTGAGTATAGGGTGGAGAACGTATTTTGTTTTGTTCATGAAATCAAAGCACTCGAAGAATTATTAGGAAATGTACCTTCGTCCAAAACAAACGAAAGTCGTTTTCCCTTATCTAAGATAAATATTTTTCTCCAAAATAATTTTTTACCACTCGTGTAACCAAATGTAAGAAACTATAATTAGAACTTTCCAAAAAAATATTTTTCTTTCAATCAAACAGACTCTAAGAATTACAATCCAAAAAAATACAACCTTAGAGGTATTGAAAAAAATTTAGAATCGATAAAAATTTGTTTCACCCCGTGTGTCGCACGGATCAAAATCCGAGTGTATAAAAATGTTAGAAATCAAGTGGTTTAGGTATAAAAATGTTAGAAATCAAGTGGTTTAGAAGGCCATACAAATAATGAATCTTCTTGCACCATAAACAATGACAATCTAGCAAAGGCAAAGGAAGGAATGCTTAATACTTTTTTTTTTTTTTTGTAACAAGTTAGTTACTCCGTATTTATGGAGTATATGTTTGTTTATTTATGTTTATGCATCCTCTCCCACACCATCCAAACAAGAATACACTTTCTTCTTAAGAAATGGCTAGCTAGAGGGACTGAGCGTCAAGTGAAGACAATTTGTTTCTAATTGAGAGTTGAGACTCTGGGTATGGAGAAGGTGGTTGGCCTATTTAGTTAAATAAATGTAAATGACATTATTTTATATTTATTATTTTAAAATACGCCAATCACCTTTTCCAAACACTAAGCTTTAATTATCAAATGACTAAAACTTTTTTCAAACATTTTAGGAATTCATGTGAAGACAACTTGTTTCTAATTGAGAGTTGAGACTCTGGGTATGGAGAAGGTGGTTGACCTATTTAGTTAAATAAATGTAAATGACATTATTTTATATTTATTATTTCAAAATACGCCAATCACCTTTTCCAAACACTTAGCTTTAATTATCAAATAACTAAAACTTTTTTCAAACATTTTAGGAATGGAAAAAAAATTGAAACAAATAGGAAAATATGAATATTAAAATGAGTTACACTTTCAAAATATCATATTTTTATTACTATAAATAAATTATACTTTATTTATTTTAGTTGTCAAAGATTAAAATATTTGGTTTCACACATGAATGGCACTCCATAGTCGATCTATTTTACAAAATATTTCTTACTACTATTTATTATATAGGCTCCAAATATTTTTTTCATTTATTTTTTAGTGCTATTGATTCAATTACTATATAATATTTGTTCATACTTTTGAGAACCTAATGAGGAACAATCAGCTAATGCATGCGCTTAGACTCAAATATAGGCAAACTCCTCATAAATTTGGGGAGGTGTGCATCCTATCACTCTAGTCAAGGGAAGCATGTGTTTTTTATTGAGGAATTTACTTAAATAGCAATAAAATATAATGACTTTTCCTAAATAGCACCACATGTGTTTTTTTCCCAATGTAGCACTTTTAGTCATTACCCATTAGTCATTATTCAAGTAAATTTTCACCATCATTGGACATTATGGACATTATTAAGTGCTATTTAAGGAATAAAACAATTTAAGTGCTATTTAGGGATATGACATAAGTTTTAGTGCTATTTACTGCAAATATTTCTTTTTTATTCATCATTCGGTATAGTAAATTATTTTGGTCGTTACTTGTTTTATAATCTCTCTGTCCCACAAAGCATTTGCACTCACACTTCTTTCTTGTCCAACAAACTTTTTCATTTGGCATAAACGGACATAAATATTCTTACTTTTTTAAAAATATAATTAAACTTACCCCAACTATTTTTTATGTTAGTTCTACCTAATTTGACAAGTCTTAAATTACATACCACTAGCCTATGTACCAAAATAGTGGAAAAAAGAGTAATATTTCTTATTAATCTTAAATAAAAGAAAAAATGACATAACTAATCTTACACATTACTCCAAGACTCCAAAACTCTTTTAGTCAATTGGGAGGAGGTTTGTTTACCTAAAACATATGAGCCGGGGGCATGGATTGTTTAATATGGTCTTATGAAATTGGGCTTTTATTCACAACTATTGGTGTGATATGATGTAACCAAAGAGGAAAACAACACATGGGTTAAGTGGATATTGTGAATCCTCTTATATACAACGCTAGGTGAATTTCTCCGTGAACAGTGTTCCCGCCTAAACTAGGTGGACCTTGCTGCGGTTTTGGGCCTGCATTGGTTGACGGAATGGGCCTGCATTGGTTGACGTAATGGGTCTGCATTGGTTTACGGAAATGGCCTGCTTTGGTGTCTATTCGAATCTCCTTTTTTGCTTTATGTCCACTCATTATCATCTTCCATAAAGTTACATTGATAACATAAATTTGGTGGCTCCATAAATGTGATTTTAAAAAAAAACTTTGTGTCACTTCAATCTATTTTAAAGATTTTTAAAATCTAAACCAATTAATGCATGGTTACATGTATCATGGAGCATGATTATAAATACTCAAGCATTTTGAGGTAAACTTCATTCAATCCAAATTCACTTCTCAAACATATATCTGTGTGTGTATGTGTGTGTGTCTATATATATATTCTTACTCTCGAGACAGGTGACGACGGAAAAGGAGCGACCGAGAGAGAGATTCGGGTTTTCGTTTTGGTAGGGAAGCTCGGGTATGGATTTAATTTTGTCGGGTCACTTTCACATATTTAATTTTTCAATTCAGATTCAATTAAAGATTTAATCGGGTTGGTTGCTGTCAAATACGGCCATTTTTTGTTATTTTATTTAACATGTCTAATAATTTATTTTAATAAATTTCTATTAAAAATAATATATTATTTTTAATATATTTTTATACATGTTGTTTTGATGAATTTTTGAAATGTTAACTATTTGTATGTCTATTTTGATTATGACAAATGTTAGTTTTTTGTTATGAAATTTCAAATTTAAAACTATAAATATTAGCAATGTATCATTCTCTACGTTTACAAGAAATGGACAACGTATTTCTTTTTATTGTTAATTTTTTAAGTAAAACATCATATCTTCCATGTTTGTATGCATATAATGATTATAATGAATATTTGTTTTTTTTATGAAATTCTAAATTTAGAAGGATAAATATTAGCAATGTATCTTTCTCTACGAATGTAGTTTATAAAGAAGTGTTCCAAAACTTTTAATAATTTATATCGACTTTGCTCATTACTGTATAGAATTTCCTTTTTGGGGAATAATATTAAATTATGTAATCTTTCCGATTTTGTAACATTTTCCATTATTTCAAACATTGACTAAATATATGTAAATTAATAGCCCGTGCATCGCACGGGTACGAGTCTAGTATAAAGAAATAACATATGGTTTATAAACCTTAAAAACCAAAAACTTTAAATTGATATTGTGAATATAAAGAAATTAAACAAATCGAAGAAAAGAGGTTCAAGATTACCTTGTATGGTCTTTTTAAGTACATACTACCTCCGTCCCAGAGTATTTGTCCACTTTCATTTTTACACACCATCCAATACACTTCTTTAATCCATTTTATCTTATAATTCGTATATTAAAAAATTATAGAAATTATATATTAATAATCTATATGTTAAGACAAATCAAACAAGATCACACATGACTATATTTAGACTTACACATCGAGAGAATTTGATTAATCAAAGTGTTTAGATGAACAGTTCCAAAAGTCAAAACTGGACGAATACTCCGGGACGGAGGGAGTATATGTGAGTCAAATTAGTCCATGTGGCTTTTTTGAATCAAAATAAGGGGCGTTGTAACATTTTTGGAGTCAAAATGTACTCTGTCAGTCCCAAATTATTGTGTCTGTTTACTATTTACATGGTCAAACTTATTCATTTTCTTTAATTATTTGTTACTTTGATAAGACAACATAGGTGTGTCATTTCTTGTTGCGAAAAAGTTTTGATGTAATTTTAAATATGAAATTTTTATCTTTTAATTTACCTCAATTTAATTTTCAAATAAAATAAATTAAAAATAAATTTGTAAACTAAAGCACGCATTACAAACTGAGACGGATGGAGTATCCTAACAAATCTAAATCAAAATAACCCCTAATGTCTTCTTTTTTTCTCATTATCCATCTCATTGCTCGCGCTCATGGTAAGGGTTCTAATTGTCACACTTTATTTGCTTTTAAGTTAGTATCTCCATTACTGTGTATTAGTCTAATTTTGACTTTCTTAAGTCTAAGTAGCACCACTAATTAAATTAGATTGATATTAAATATTGATGTAAGAATAATTTTTATTAAATTAATCTTATAAAATGTTCTCATTTTCAAAACATTATTTTATCTATTTAATATATTACTCCTTCCGTGCATAAATCATTTACTCTTTAAGCAAAATGAAGTAAAATCCTAAGTTTTTAAATTCATTTTATATAAAGATTGGTATATATATATAAATAAAAATTAAAACTTACATATTTAAAAAGTATATCAAAGGTTCTAAAAGAAAAGAGCTGACAAGAATATTTATTTAATCAAATAGTCAATGAAAACACCAATAAACAAAAGCTCTCACAATATTTGAATAGTAAAGTGTGTAAAATCATTTAGGAACGGAAGGAATTATAATTTTTAAGTATATGTCAAACATTGAAAATAATAGACTACAACAAGTCAAGTTAGAATACTCAGTGATCAAGCTAGTATGACAATATATATCTCAAATAATCAGTCTAATGTTGGGGATTGAATCTTTTAACTTATCTGTTATACATTAAGTATAGACCATATTATCCATGCAGAGAAATTCACGTATTAGTCTTCCAAATTAATTTTATAAAATTAATTTGGAAGATTGAATTAGTCTTCCAAATTAATTTTAATATATGTTGTTTGTGCAATTATACGTACAAAAAAAATGTGCACATGTTTTTTTCTTTATATCATCAAAATTTCTTTGAAATCTTGAAAAGTATTAAAATATTAATGTTGCAAAGTTAATTTTGTAGCAAACTAATATAAGTGAGCTTAAAAAAATCTTTGTAAAAGTTTAGAGGTAAATAGTGTTCTAATTTTAATTTTTTGAACAGGGCCTCACTCTAATTTTTTCGATCGACCCTGCTCTCCCCTTAATAAATTTCACATTTCAGTTTGTGATATTTGGTTAAGGTTACTTTCATTTTATTTTGATTAAAAATTGGTCTAAAACTAAAAAAATACAGAGTAAAATACTCGGTATTACATTTAATTTTTATAAAACAAATGGTGATCGATCGACATGATTATTTTTTCCTGGCAATAATGCTCCACTGAAGTAAATAAGTAATAAAATATGGTATAGTTTGACAACTGTGATTTTCTTTTATGGATATAGAGATACTCCTTCGTTCTAAAATAATCTTCTCAATCACTATTAACATGGTCAAAATTTAATCACTTTCTTTACTTATTTTTGTTTGTTATTGATAAAATAATATAATCAGGTTACATCTTGTTTTGTAAAACTTTTGATGTAGTTTCAAAATATATAATTTTTATTTTTTAATTTTACACCTATGATCAAATAAATTGAATTGAATATAATTTCAGTCAAACATTGTAAACCAAACTGGGAAGATCATTTTAGGAGGGAGGGAGTACATCATACGGAGTATATATTAGGAGGTGTGGTACAAAAAACTATACTTCCCCCACGTTCCCCTATCCCATTAAAGATGTTCCTATTTTGATTTTTAGAAAATTTAAGGAAATGATATTTTTGTGTTGACTTTTTAAAAATGCATATGATGTGATGATTATTAGTGAAAATGTATGAAGTGATCTAATGGGTAAAGTAAGAATTAGTACGGGGTAAAAATGTTTGTAGAAAGGAGATACTACCTCCGTCCCAGAGTATTTGTCCACTTTCATTTTTGCACACCATCCAATACACTTCTTTAATCCATTTTATCTTGTAATTTGTATATTAAAAAATTATAGAAATTATATATTAATAATCTATATGTTAAGACAAATCAAACAAGATTACACATGACTATATTTAGACTTACACATTGAGAGAATTTGATGAGTCAAAGTGCTTAGATGAACAGTTCTAAAAGTCAAAAGTGGACGAATATAGCGAGATGGAAGGAGTATATTGCAGTGCTATATCGATACACACCTAAAGAATTTCAGATGTCTTGGACAATTCCACTAATAATTAATCATCCGTAGGTACAAAAAAGATAAGTGGTCTGTGCAGTTACATGCAATTAAAGAGCAAAGTTCCACTTGGTTGTATGCAAGCATCAATAATAAGATTAGAATGGAAAATGACAAATTAAGGTGGTTGAAATTAAAAAAGACGGCCAAAAAACAAAAGGTGGCATAATGCATGCATTTAGAAGATGTCAATTTCTAGTTCAGGTAGTTAAAGGAATCACGAGACGCCTGCCCACCTGCACCCTAGCTACCCCATTTTCCACCTCCACTCCTCTCCTCCGGGGACGTAACCCAATTGGTCAATAATATAACAATTATGCTAGGGGAATACCAAAAGTATACCTTAGATTATATTCCAAAGAAATATATACTGACATTTTTACGGTTCACACAAGCAAAAAATGTTAGTTCAATTAAAAAATTTGCATTAACATTTTTTACTGAGGTAAATCATCACACTAACATAACACTAGTACAAAATGTCGGTGCATGCTTTTGAGTACAAAATGAGGTACAAATTTTAGTGTATAAATATAGCTTAATCCATACTATAATACTTACATTCGATTCTTTGCAATGACACTGAAGAATGATCATGTGTAACATCTTGTCTTATAAGTATCGTGAACAAATCGTACTTTCTATTGATCAATTTTAAAATAAAACTTAAAGTATTATTGATTTTTTCCCTGTTTCTGAGCTGCCAAGAACCCAATTCAATCAAAATCTCAAGTATGGGTGGTAGACCCAGAAAAATGTATTCTCTAACACAACCATCATGTGCATGCGAGATTTAATTTGTTTCTACTTGAACTTTTTATGTGAATATTAATATTTCAAAATAGTGACAGTGATGAGGTCCAAACCCATGACCCGCCTCTTGGTCAACGTGTTAACTCATCCACCAAAAATTCAAACTTATGATTGTAAGACCTGAAAAAAGTTTATACTCTAACACGAGCCAGTCTTTGAGAACTTAGAGTGAGGTTAATTGTGTTTCTTATCAGGCTTCAAGTTCTTTTGAAAGTCTCCATGTATTTCTCTAGTTTTTCATTCTTTTTGAATCGTCTCGTTATTTACTTTGCGTTTGGAACCTGATTAAAGTATAAAATCTTTCATGCGTCTTGATATAATTTGATTAATTGGGACAAGGTGTTAATCTTTTAACAAATAAAGAGATCTAGGTTGGGTTTTAATTTGAAAAATATTGAAACATGATACAACCTTGCCAATAGAGATAAAATATTCTTCTTTTAACAATATTTTAATTCCGAGTAAAGAATGAAATAGATAAAATGGCATATTAAACTTTAATGCTTTTCTTAATTATGCACCAAGGATTCAATATAAATAATTGTTTACATATAATGCATATAAATATTCATTATTCATGGGTGAAGATGTAGAAGAAGATGATCGGACATAGAAGGAATGAAGTGGAGCCCAGTGCGTGTGAGTGGTCTCATTTCTGACAGTCAATAATGTGGGTCCCATTGACTCAGACAGTCCAAGTGTTGACTCTCATTAATTTTGGGTTTGTGAAATAAATAAGTATAATAACAATGATGGGCACCAACAAATAAAATCAAGCGGTGGTTTTGGTTAGCAAATGGTTTATTGTTCTTATAGGCCCACCTTTGAAAAGGTACATAAATGGACTAAATCCAAAAACGAATTCAAGAGTAGTTTTATCATACTCCCTCCGTCCGAAAATATTCTTCCCGTGTTGATTTGATACGCTTATTAAGGAATAGTAAAAAAATGCAAAATTTTCAAAAATGTACATACTATAAACTTTTAAATCTCCTTTTATTATTAAAAAAATACTAAAAAGTAGATTTGTGATAGAATAGAAAGGTATTATAGATATTTATCCTTAAAAAATATACTAAAAAAGAAAATGGGAAGAATATTTCCGGACGGACCAAAAAGAAAAGTGAGAAAAATATTTCCGGACGGAGGGAATAGTAGATTTTACCTAAATAGTACTAAAATATAGTGACTTCTCTAAAGTAGTATCATATGGGGAGAAAGATCAAAGTATGACTAAAACATTGAAAATATACCAAAATATGACTTCCATGTTTTTATTCCCGAAATAGGACTTAAAATGCATTTACATCATCAAACATGGTCATGTACATTACCAAAAAGTATAGTAATGTGCATATGTACAGTGTCTTAATACCACAGTGCGAAATCCTATTTCGGAGAAAAATAGGAAAGTCCTATTTTGGTTCTTTTTCTCTATGTTTTAATCCTATTTAGGATGATTTTTATATCATATGTTTTTATTTCCTAATGTAGTACTCTGGTCATTGTCCACTAGTCATTGTTCAAGTAAATGTCCACCGTCGTCATTGGACATTGTTCAAACTAAATGTCCAACATCAATGGACATTGCTCCCGCCACTAGACATTATTCAATATCTGTATTTATACATAAATATGTTTTATAAATATAATATTTCAAATTCATATTTCAAATGAATATTTTTTTTTTAAATTTTTTTTAATATAATTAACGGTCGGTTACAAGCAGGGGGCCCGAGGCCCGTTAACCTCGTGACTACCCCGGGGCCCGTTAACACCCGAGATAGATAGCCCACTATAGAAAGCCCAAAGTAAGCCCAATCTAAAGCCCAGCCCCATAAGCCCAAATCTACTTCCCAGGGGGTCACCCATCATTTCTGTTACTCCCATGCCAGCACACTTAACCTTTTAAAATTCCTCCAAATTTGCATCTTCTGGGGATCGAACCCGGGTGGTGTGGTTCGCCAATCAACCCTGTGACCATCTCTACAGGGGGGAGCCACTTCAAATGAATATATATATTGATATTAATTTTATATATAATTCAATAGATTTTTTCTGTAATTTGTGATCAATTTTTAAAATAGAAATCACCCTAAAACATAGAGAAAAATACCAAAATAGGACTTTCATATTTTTTCCCCGAAATAAGACTTTGCACTGTGGTAATGTGTCTTTGCACTGTGGTAATGTGACAGTGTACATGTGCACATTACTATACTTTTTTTGTAATGTATATGACCATGTTTGGTAATGTAAGTCCTATTTCGTGAATAAAAACATGGAAGTCCTATTTTGGTATATTTTCAATGTTTTAGTCCTACTTTGGTCTTTCTCCCATTTTAAAAAGTTTGGCCAAAAAATCAAACCTGGAAAAAAGTATATATACAATGTTTTTATTGCCCTAAATAGGACTAAAACATAGAAAAAATTACCAAAATAGAAGTTACATGTTTTTATTTCTGAAATATAACTTCGCACTGTGGTAATGTGGTTGTAATGTGACATTGTAAATGTGCACATTACTATACTTTTTGGTAATGTACATGACCATGTTTGGTAATATAAATGCATTTTAACTCTTATTTCGAGAATAAAAACATGGAAGTCCTATTTTGGTATATTTTCAATGTTTTACTCTACTTTAGTCTTTTTCTCCAAATTACGAAGGGAGTACATGGCAACATTTTTAATCCGGTTCAGTAGATTTGATCAAATTAAACTTGATGTTAGTTGACTTAGTTTAAGTTTTTAGCTAATCTTTTCACAAAACAAAATCTCTTATTTATTGGGAATTTTTAAAGGTAGAAACCCATATTTGTTTGGACAGGTTATTTTGTTTTAGACTCATGCATTGTTGTTTTTTTTTTCTCTAAAATGTTGCAAGATACTGTGGAACGTCTTGTGACGAAATTTGAAAACCTTCTGCGTAGAAACAAGGGAGGCAATATGCAAAACTAGGGTAAGAGTTGGGACTGAAAATATTTATTGGGATATATAGAAGTCTTTATCATACTTGTGGGTTAAGATAAAAAAAAATTTGTGTTTAAGACAAGTAGACAACTTCTACTTACCTATTCCTTCTTGGAATGAGTTTGAAGAGGTCTATATAAGCATAGTAAATATCTGATTGCTCGGAGCAATTGTAAGGGAAAGTGCAGGGTATACACTAATCTAAAGAGTGTCTTGTTGCATCCCGGGGTCATCTTGTGCTCGAAGAAAATTACGATCAAATAAAGAAGATCTTCAACGTACAAAGGTCGTGATGTCAGAAGTTGAACATAAGCTGAACAAGAGGATTGCAAACCACGTTTGGTTATAGGAATGTGATAGTACGTCGAAACGGATCCGTACATGGTACGAGTTAGAAATTCTAGATCAGAAGTTATGTACTGTTAGTTCTTCAACTCTGAAAATTTCAGGAGCAGTACTTCATTGCACATTAGCATTGCATAGTTGATGTATTTATGCCATTAACTTTGTCGTTAATCTATGTACTTTTTTCATTTTTTGTTATAAAATAAGCGAGGGATCCTTTTTTGTACAATTAATTTGTATTTCTTGTAGGTCCGATTTTTTTAACCCGTATCATATATAATAAGTTACCCTTACTTTTATTCTAAAAATTAGAGGTTATTGTCCACTGCACTGATTATTGTTCAAGTAATAAATATCTACCGCCACTGGACATTGTTCAAACTAATAAAAGATGTCCACAAAACAAAATACGGAGTACTATTGACATATTTTGTTTTGTAAAACTTATAATTTGGTCTTTTAATATGCAAGTTTCATGTTTTATTTTCCAACCAATCTTTAAATAAAATAAATTAAAAAATTTCAGGGTTTTGCTTTGTTTTGCGTAAAATGCAAAACTCTTGGAAAATAGAGAGTAAACGGGAGGAGTGACGACATCTTTGATCCTTTGTTGGCCGAAACAGTTGCTTGTGGGGATTGACTCTTTGGTAGCTCATACTTTAGCTAGAAGTGCTGGTACACAACCGGGTTGATTGTCCACCGTACCTCGGTTTATCTCCCATTTGATCTCGTTGGAACGATAACTTTTCCATTCGCCTAAAAAAAGAGAGGTCCCATTTTTTAAACAGGCCGAAGGCCCAGACAGCGCGTGTGCTGTACGTTCAATCTTCTTTCTCAATGCATGGCACCCCCCACTGGTTTAATGTCCTTTTGACCGGAGGAACAACTGAAACCCTAAATTTCTTTTTGAACCATAACGAAACCCTAGTAAGCCAAGGGACACCGTACTGACGTCATTGTTATTTGGGGACATTTCTCTTTATTCTAAAAAACCAAATAGGTTAGACCATTTTTTCATGTTACTTGTTCAGTTTTTTAAAATATTTTCTTTTTCATTTTTTTTCTTTCTCCAAAACGCTTATATATACTACGGAGTAATAATTTATTTATCACATCTTACTTTTATCTATCACTTCAAAGGTAAAAGTAAAAAGTCAACTACAAATATACATTCTTTATTTTATCTATTAGTCAAAATAGAAACTCTTTTTAGAAACGGGGAAATTTTTTTTTCATGGAGTATATTTGTATATGTTAATTTTTTTCAAGATTGTAAAAACAGAAAAATTTAGAAAGTACTTTTTCGTTTTTGTCAAACAGAAAATTTTTTGAGTTTTTAAAAATATTATAAAAATTTAGAATTTAGAAAAAAACAATTTATACAGAATACAAAAATAAAAATTTCTTTTCTCCCTATCTATGGCGACACTATAACAAGATTGTTCATAAGACCCCAAGAGTACGAAAGCCGAAAGCTCAAATACCGGGAGTTTTTATGTCGGGTGCTTATTAACTTATTGCTGATAAGCAGTTTTTAACTTAATTATAAGTTATTTATAAGTCAAATTTTTTTCATAGGAGTACAATAAATAAAGGAAATTTTTTAAATAATTTGGTCAAAATAAAGAAACGAAAAAACTGACTTAAAAATAAGTAGCTAGCTAAGACCTACTTATTTTTTCTGACTTATAAATAACTTATAAGCACACCAAAACATATCATCAGAAAACTTATATGTTTAAAACTAATATGCAATTTCGATCAGTTTATAATAATTGTGTGGTATACATTTATCCTATTTTTGAAAATGAAGTATTAACTAAAAATGAGGAATCCTATTTTTGGTTCAGCTAATTAATTATTACCCGCAGCATTACATGCATGGCGGTGGAGTGGGTGCACTCTGGCTTCAATATATTACTCGTGTATATAGTTCAATTATAACTACTTTAACATCTTTCTTTTCTGTTGAAATTTTAAAATTGGATTTTGAAAGAAGTTAAAAAAATTGAAAGAACTAGAAGGACTAAAGAAATTAGGAATTAAAAAATTGAAAACATTTGAAAAATATTAGAAAAAATAAAGTGTTAAAAAATCACTCAATTAAATAATCACCGAAATAGATCTGCAAGAAAACTAATTTTGGATATGAAAAAGAATAATACATCTTTGTCCATGTTTCAAGCGTGGCACATCCATTCAGAGCATTTTCTTTTTACTCTCGTTTCTATAATCTATAATTTATTTTTTATTCAATTCATATGAAAATTGAAGTAAAATAATTAATACTAGTTCGTAAAATTTATATACCTCCTCCATCCAGCGTATTCATCTAGCTGGTTTTTTCGAGTCAATTTGATGAATTTTAATCATTAGTTATTCTAAATTTGTATTGCATATTAATACAATAAAATAAGAGTACAATTTTGGAAAGTCTCATCAAGGTAATATAATGAAATCATTTTTATATTAATTTACGGAGTTCATCTAGTTTGTTTAATTGATGTTCAAAATGTGACAAGAATATTATTTAAAAACTACATAAAAAAATTTCTATTAGGTGAAATGTGACAATATTCCAATTTTATTGTAGAGTAAAGATAGAATGAAAAAGTAACCCCAAATTATAATTACCCTAGGTACCTCCTTCGTTCCAAAAAAAATATTTACAATTTGACTTTTACTCGTCAAGCCATTGCACATTTTAACCAGAAATTATTACAAGTGTATATTTGTTTATGATATAAATTTAACACAATTGTTTTCACTTTAAGATGTAATTTGATTTATCAAAGTTTATACGGAGAATAATATAATTCTACTCCTAGGAGCTAAGAATCTTGTAGTCCAATGATACTGTTATGGTTGTCCCAGATGAGAGGTCACATGTTCAAACCCCAGTGCGGGCAGTATCTTTACGAATTTTAATTGGTTGAGAATATATGAACAGATATTACATTGTAATAAAATTATTAGTGTTCAAAAAGAAGTTTGTATCAATATAATTAAAAGAATCAAAATATAAAAAGCTTTTTGTGAATTGTGATCGAAGAAATATAAAATAAAAGTCAACATAAGTGTTTTTAGCAGGAGATTAGGATTTTAAGCAATAAATACATGTACTGTGGTGTCTCTATTACGATCATCTTGATGCTAACACTCTTGTGGAACACCAATCTCGGTCTGACAGGATTGTGATGAAATAAATTATGGTATAATTTCAATTTGGTCTTTAGAAAGATCGTCCCGTACCCGATACACACAAATAGCTATATTACAGATAATAGAACTCGACACTGCGCCATATATGATAGATCTCGATACACACAAATTGCTAATGAGAACATATATGACAGGTCTTACAAAAATATGCGCCATAAAGAAAATAAAACATACATGGTCCTATTAAAAAAATGTTTTAATTAGTCTTATTTGGAGCAAATTTTTCAAGATCAAACATCCAAATACACTTCCCTTAAATCACCCAAAAGTTAAAACCAAAAAATGTTTACGAGATGGAAGGAGTATAAAAATATATAATGAATTAAAATATAAAAATTATACTCCCTCCGTCCCTTTAAACATGAGATGTTTTGATTTTGTAGAGATTTAAGGGGAGTGTATTTTGGTATTGAATTTCCAAAAATATCCTTTGATGTGATGGATAAAAGTAGGATTTGATGGGTAGATTATTAGTAAAAAGGTATGATGTGATAGGTAGGGTATGAAAAAGTAAGGGGTAAAAGTGACTTTTTAATAGAAATAGAAAGTGTTTTTTGGGACGCATGAAAAAAGAAAGGAGAAAGGTTTTCAGGAACGGATGAAGTATTAAATTATTGGTATCGAAAAATACTTTTCATGTACTCTCTCCGTTCCACAAAACCCTTCCCCTTTCGTTTTTTTGAATTCCCTAAAACACTTCAATTCCACTTTCTATTAAAAAACCACTTTTACACTTACTTTTTCATAACCTACCTATCACATCATACTTTTTCTCTAATAACTAAACTATCATATCTTACTTTTACCCATCACATTAAGGGCAAAATTGGAAAGTCAACCAAAATTACATTTTCCTTATTTTTGCCCAAAGTCAAAAGTGGAAGGGTTTAAAGGAACGGAGGGAGTATTATTTATAATACTTTTTTATTGTTCCCTCCGTTTTTAAGAATAGTTCCAATTTTGACCAAGTCTAAAAATAAGGAAGTGTTAAATTGTACGGAGTAGTTGACTTCCAAATTTGCCCTTCATGTAACGGGTAAAAGTAAGATGTGATAGATAAATTATTAGAGAAAAAGTATGATGTGATAGGTAGAGTATGAAAAAGTAAAGATAAAAGTAATTTTTTAATAGAAAGTGGAAGTATTTTGTTGGAAGTGGGAAAATGAAAGAGGAAGTGTTTTTGAGAACGGAGGGAGTAATAAATATTGTCGGTCAAACATTACACTTAAAAAATACTAAATTAAATTGGACAATTGAAAAGGAATGGAAGGAGTATATGTTTTTATAGAAATGAACATATATATTTTGTTAATAACTTAAATTATTGAAACTTATACCAAGTATAAATATTACAGGTAAGATAATATACTCGGTAGTAAAAAACATTAATCACTTGATTCCTAGTTAGAAAATTTCAAATATAAATACGGAGTATATAATTGAGATGTTTCTAATACTCCCTCCGTCCCGCTATATTTGTTCAGTTTTGACTTTTGAAACTGTTTATCTAAGCACTTTGACTCATCAAATTCTCTCAATGTGTAAGCCTAAATATAGTCATGCGTGATCTTGTTTGATTTGTCTTAACATATAGATTATTAATATATAATTTCTATAATTTTTTAATATACAAATTACAAAATAAAATGGATTAAAGAAGTATATTGGATGGTGTGCAAAAATAAAAGTGGACAAATATAGTGGGACGGGAGGAGGAAGTATTTTGGTGTGGTGTGATCGAATTAAACAAGAGACTAAAGTCAACCGTGTGATATGGGTAAGACACACAGCATATTTAATCATGTGATAACAAAAAACAAAAAAAACAGAAAACGAAAAAGAAACAAACAAACAAAAAAAATAAACTGATAATAATGATAAGTCAACGGGGTATGATGGAGCATGGGGGCTAATAAGTACTCCCTCCGTCCTAATTTAAATCGTCTGTTTTGACTTTTGAACATATTTAAGGAAAATAAAAAATAAAGTTGATTTTCCGAAATTGCCATTACTTTTTAGGAGGAGTGATAATGAATGAGAAGATAAGGTGAAGAAGAGTGACTTATTTTAGAGGTAATTTAGGTATTTTATTTTTAAAAGTTTACGAAAACAACTAACAGGCAACTTATTTTGAGACGGAGAAAAAAGACAAACAAACAATTTAAAATGGGACAAAGGGAGTAATAAGTTCACGTGGGAAAAAAAGAGAGGGTCGGAGTAGACGATGGAGGATGAACTCCGACGAAGAGAGCTAGATATCGTGTCGCGGAAAAACTTTAAGGTAGTATACTATATATTCAGCACATCATCAGTGTTTAAAAAATTTATTAATGAATTTTACTACTCGTATTTGAGCTTCAAGCATTATAAAATGAAAATATATACTCCCTACGTTCTCAAAAACTCTCTCTCTTTCATTTTTTTTACTTCCAACAAAACATTTACACTTTCTATTAAAAAACCACTTTTACCATTACTTTTTCATACCCTACCTATCACATCATACTTTTTCTCTGATACTCAATCCATCACATCATACTTTTACCCATCACATCAAAGACAAAATTGGAAGTCAATTATAATTTAACACTTCCTTATTTTTACATAAAGTCAAAATAGGAACACTTTTATAGAATGGAGGGAGTATTAAATAATGAAACAATGGTATTACTCAATGAATAAAAGAAGATAAATCTCAATACATAGACACACACACAGTGGCGGATCCAGAAATTCACGTAGATGGGGGCACAATTGGTCAAGGCAGCGCCCTTGATTTTTTTAAAAAAATAGATGATTTAAAATGACAAAAATAATGAATTTTATTTTAAATATTTATTAAATGTAAAATTTTATTTAATTGGGAATGTAAAACTTTATTTTAAACAATAAATTAAATGCAACAAAATACACTTTACTTCCATAAGATTAAACAAAAAAAATTAAAAACTAGCTTAATTAAATAAGATTCCATACATTTTTGTAGGAAGTAAATAATTTAAATGGGGTCAATCCTAATTTTAGATGGGGGCATGGAGCCCATTGCATAAGAAATTTTTATTTTTTAAAAAAGAATTATTTTAACACTAAAATTTAGTTGGGGGCATTGGCCCCCAATTGTGTTCAAGTAGGTCCGCCCCTGCACACACACACAACGGTTCTTTTGACCTTGGATCCTTGTGTCATATAATTGATAATTCCTACCCCCTAACCCCCACAAACCCTACCCTTACGGCCTTACCTGCCAACCCCACCACAGCACCCCCCTCTCCATTTCGCCGATTGACTATAGTGTTACTGTAGCCAATCGACAAAATGGAGAGGGGGGCACGAGGGTGCTGTGGTGGGGTAGGCAGGGGGTAGGGTTTAGGGGGGTGGTTAGGGGGGAAGAAACCATCAATTTTACGAACGAACCATCTTGTAGTAGGTGTCCGGGTTATAATATCACCGAAGTTTTCAAAATCAAAAGATCTTTGCCGATATATATAAAAGAAATTCCGAGCGTATCTGATCTACAGATCAAATTTAGAACTTGATTACAATACAAAGTCTAGCATAATTAATATTGTCTACTATTAATTGCCTAAGAGACACCTCAAGCTGAACGTCGTGCCACGAACATAAGCTTGAAAACATGAGCCTAAAATCATGACTTAGGCAATGACGATTTAGTCTGCAAGTTGAACTTTCAAAAAGACATGAGATACAAGCACAATGCGAGCAATGACCTATTCACGAACAATGGCGGAGCCACATAGGGTTAAGTGGGTGCAGTTACTGTTAGACAATAATAATAGTATTACTTGTGGTAGTATTGGTTGTGGTAGTGTTTCATTATTAGTCAGCTTCCTAATCCTATTTGTGGTAGATGTTGTATGTTAGTTAGTTTCTATTCTATATTCCTAGTTGTATTAGGAGTCTCTCCTATATATACTCTATCATGTACCCCATAATTCTAGGAGCAATATTATTTTTCCAATATTTCAACATGGTATCAGAGCCATCGCTCTTGGTGACCTAAAAGAGTTAATTGCTTCCGCCGCCGCTGCCGGTAATTCCGGCGACGGCGGCTCCTCCCTATTCACCTCTATTTTCTTTTCCTTCTTTTATCCTCAAATAAAATTCTCCATTCAAATGAAAAAAAAAAGAAAAAAACCTCTATTGAAATCACACACAAAAAAACCATCAAAGACGAAATTTCTCTCTTGTCATCTCCATGATTCTTCAAAACAAAAACCAACTCCACACAAACACTCTCAACTCATCCTTGTATCTTCTCAAAATCATGAAAAAAAAGATAGTTGTTTCTCTACAATTCACTATCGAAGATTCTTAGACCTAGATCTTTTCTTCATCACCAATTCTTAATCCCCTTTTTTCTCTTTCAAATCACTCATTCTAATCATCAGTGTTTCTTCTCTTTATCCTTTGTTAACCAATAAAATTTCAAAAAAAACACAAAAGCAAAGCTAAGAAGGGAAGTAGTGAAAGAGGAAAGAATACCTCTACACCCCTTCAAGAAAGAAATAGGGCATTGCCCGGATCCAAGAAAAAGACAAAGAATGTCAAAGATCTTCAGTCAAACAGGCACCTCCAGTAGCCTTCTCTATTCTTCTACGACGTCAGCAGCTACAAGCGCACGTCAACCTTCTCTCTTCTTCTTCGACGTCAGCAGCTACCAGCGCACGTCAATTTCTCT